>OX402537.1:8741089-9131332 GCA_948098885.1 Drepanosiphum platanoidis
AAGGCGCGCATGTGCGACAACACGCGCTACGAGACGTACGGCAACGTGGACCAGTTCGCCAACATCATCTACCGGAACAGGGACAGGCTGTACGCGTTCGCGGCCGGCCGCGCCAACAGCTCGCGGACCGCCGCTGCCGCGTCGCCGCCGCCGCCGAAGCCCGTCATCGGATGAGATCGCGACGCGACGCGAAAATATTATTCCCGCGACGACTGAGTGTGATTTTTTTTCATTAGTTTTTTTTTTCTCGACTATTCGACGTGCCGCCCGCCGCCCGCCCTCCCTACATTTCCGTCTCTCTCGCAAACGTTTGATTTTTTTTTTTTTTATATCCGTCTTTCGCGATACTACTACTACTACTACTACTGCTAAAAACGGCAATTCGTGATCTCAACTCGATCAAGAAATTTAGGATTTTTTTTTTTTTTTTTGTATACAACTCATCGTGATATGAACCTCTAATATTTATATACATGTTTATATTTTTAATGATATTATATTACTGCGACTGATAAATGTTTATCATAACGATTTAAGTATAATATAATGAAAATGAAATCTATGTTTTATTGTTTGTAGAAAAAAAAAAAAAAATTATAAAATGTACCAATTAATATAATAATAATATATAATATATACTACAAATATCATCACAGAGTTTATCTCTTGAAAACCATAGTATAAAAAACAAATAATAATATACAGAGTTTAAAATATCCGCCTAGTTTGAGAGTACCTTATTCATCAGTTCGTGGTTTCAACACAACGCACGCCGTACTACTGGTCACTTACTCAGCCGGACACACGATTGGATGAAACTCATTTGCTGTTTCCACTGCCTATACCAGTCATTCAGAACGTCGTAATCCACCATCTGCGCATCGTCTGACGTTTCATTGACAACTCGTCGGGGAGTGATATTAATATTTTCTTGGACATGGCTGCTACTGGGTTTTTGTCTAATCGTTTGAGAACTACGTTTTACAGAAACTCGTTCACAGCTATCACCTTCATCATCCCCGCTTTCGTTTTCAATACTACTATCGTTACTACTTTCATGTTCAGATTCTTCATCAACGTCACTGTTTTCGTATTCGGTATCTTCTATTGTTATTTCCTCCTCGACACTTTCGTTTTCTTCCCATTCGAATTCGTTTTCAACTGCCGCCTCAACTGGAACCCATACATTTATATTGTGTTGTTGTTCTTCGCTATATTTTCCACATGGCACCGTAGAGTCATCGGATTCTTCTTTGCTATATTTTCCACATGGCACCGTAGAGTCGTCGGATTCTTCTTTGCTATATTTTCCACATGGCACCGTAGAGTCGTCGGATTCTTCTTTAACTGCAGACGGAGCGTTCGTTGAATCGGTATCGGTATTGTCGTGTCGTGTAGGCTTTAGATTACTAAAGTCTGGTACTTGAAATAAATCGAAAATATTAGTGAAACGCGGTTGTTGACTAGTATTTTTATTGATTGTAGTGTTACCAAGACAGGACGATTCATTTGAAAAGTTACTGTTTGCGCACATTTCATTGATAGATGGATTTTCTTCACAATTATCACACTGTGATTGTTGATCAGTGATTGTATTGCTCACTTCCTCATCTTTAATGTTGGATTGTTTAGATAATCCGTCGACTTGATCATTATTAGAGAGTTGTTTTTCACTACCTTCTTCTAATTTTAATTTTTTATCGCCTTCAGATTTATCAAATCCATAATCAACATTTTTAAACATAGCTATCAATTCCTGAGGAGAATAATTATCATATTGGTCGGTGTCATCGAGCAATGGTTCTGGATCGAATAAAACAAATGATCTATCGGCTAAAAGTTTTTTGTCAATTAAGTTGTTGTCAATGAGTTTCTTTTCTGTTTCTTTGACCACTTGACAAAGCTTCTTTAGTGACTCCTTTTTAGAGATGCCAGGACCATAGATGGATACTTCTTTTGTTGATTCAGATTCGACTGTCAGTCTGTCGATGTTTGATAGTGACTTCTTTTCAGAGAAGCCAGGACTGTTGATCTGTTCTCCGGTTGATTCAGATTCAACTGACAGTTTGTCAATATTTGATTCAGAATCGCCTGTAAAAAAAATTGAAAAAAATGATATATAACTATTACTGTTACTTTTTAAAGGCCATTTTACTTGTTTCGCTATTTTCCATTTTATTTTTTCCATTTTCTTTTAATACGTTATTTTCATTTTTTTGCTTTTCTACAATATCAGTTGCAGCCGTCAAATTAAGATCTTCAAGTTCATCGTCTGCATACTCGAGTATTGGCTTTTCAATTACTATCGGTAACATTTTGATCTTAACACTTTCAATGCGATTGATGATACGTTTAAAAGATTTCAGTTCTTTATCGTCGTCCAATAAAGTAAAAGCATTTCCTGAAAACAAAATTTCTTGTTTATTAAAAATCCAAACCAACAATCAAAAATATTATTAACCTTTGTTTCCAAACCGTCCAGCTCGACCGATTCTGTGCAGATAAGTAGCCCAATCGTTGGGGCAATCCATATTGATCACAAGATCCACGTTCGACGAATCAATTCCTCTGGCTATCAAATCCGTAGCGACGAGTATTCTTGATTTAAAAGATTTTAATCTATCTACTAATTTTAATCGCATGCTTTGATCTTGATCGCCTCTAATGTAATCGGCTTTAAAGTTATGATCACGTAACATATTACACACAGCTTCAACCCTAAAAACAGTGAACGCAATTATTTTTTCAGTTAATTTATGCAATGTTTTTTAATATAAGCACCTGGTCATAAAATTGGTAAATATAATACACTGAGTATATGGTAAATTCTGTAAGATTTTGAGGAGTCGTACATTTTTAGCGGGCAATAGTATGATATTAGTGCTAACTGCTTTTACACACGCAACATATTGCTTTATGCCCAGTAGGAACTTTGACGGATCTTGTGACACGTTCATATCTTCATCTGCTCCTTTAACTATAATATATTCTTTCATGAACTCGTCAAAGAGAGACATATCGTTTTTATCAATTGATGCACTGACAACAATAATTTGCTTTAGTTTGGCCAGTTTAGAACCGATCAGTCTGGAAAAAAAAATTATTAATTTTAAATTCAACAACTTATACCTAATGTAATTTAATTTAATATGACTACCAACTATAAATAAAATAGGCCAAAGTTTAATTTTACATTAAAACCTAGAAGCGTTTTATTAGAATTAGAAAAAAAGATGAATAATATTTATGTTATTATAAGATGATATAATGAATTGAAATCAAATGGTGGGATAAACACTATAGAAATGTGGTAGTTTAGACAATTTAACTAAAATTGAAAATAAAAAATGTAATACATTGTATAAATTCAATTACATTTATATAGTATAAAATTTAAAGTAAAAGAATTAAATGAAATAACTTCTTTCTAAGATCAGAATTTCAAATATAATAATAATATTCACAAAAATCATTTGGCACATTATTTTTCAGAAATATAAATACTAATATAAATACACTCTATACAGGTTTATTATAAACATAAATTGTTCAAAATGAATACATTTAGTAAAATTTGCATACGACCATTGTTTTATCAAGAAGATATCGAATAAATAAATCTATTAAAAGGAACTACTAGTTAAGTAGGAAACAATGTGAATAAAAATGTAGAATTCCAAGTTCATATTACCGAACATCTTTTGTAAAATTTTTGTCTGTAAATAATCTATCAACTTCATCGAGTATAAAGGTCTTTACTTCTGAACCTTTCAACACACGTTCACTAAGTAGGTGTTTGATGCGGCCTGGAGAACCGACAGCTATTTGACAGCCATTTGCCTTTTCCTTATCGACATCCACTGGAGTTCCACCAATGAAATATTCACATTTCAAATCTAACAATGACAATACAATAAATTAATTAATTTAATTTAATAATCTTTCTGTTATTTAGACTTAGAGGTAGCTGCTGTTTTTTAATTTATCTTGGTTTGTTACACGGCAATGAAAAAAAAAAGGTAAATTGCATAAAAATACTTATAAATAAAATCGTCAAATTTATAATCAATGGTCGAAGTGCATCCCTCCACTTATTATAATTTACATTTTTCATTCCTCCGCTTATTTTGTCCAAAATAATACATCCCCCTTATAAGTTATAATCATATTCAAAGATTATCGATTTATATTGGTATTTTTCAAAATGTAGGCATTCCTCTACTTATTTTGAGCCGCTTCGACCACTGTTGTTAATAATAAAAAAGGTTACAAGGTCTGTTTGAATTGCTTTCAAATAGATTTTTAACACTAATAAAATGCTTTGATCACCATTAATTCTGCCATTTAAAATTCTATATAAATCTGATTTGTCTTTAGATAATTAAGTTCTTACAAGAAGAAGTTTTCATTGATAATATCAGCAATATACAATATAACAAGGTAATGATAATAATAATAATAATACAACAAAAAGAGCATATTTATAGGTAAAAAATAAAAGTGAAATATAGTTAATAAATCGTAAAACTTGTGAGTAGAAGAGCAATAAGTGGACTTTCTATGGGATGCAGTAAAACAATAATAAACCAGTAAGACTACCTCTTAAGACGGTTAACAAGAAACTATTTATTTCACTAACAAATTAGAAGAAAAAAATAATTAAATTTTTACTTGGCAAGTATTGTCCAACTTTAATGAAGCACTGTTGTATTTGGACAGCAATTTCTCGAGTCGGTGCCAAAATAACTGTTTGTAAATGACTCTGATCCAATTTCAACTTTAACAATGTAGGTATGACAAATGTCAATGTCTTTCCAGTTCCATTTTTCGCCTCGACTATTGTGTCTGCAAAAATGTAACAATATAATCGAAAGTGCATTTGTGCGCGGATATTGTAATTACTACCGTTTCCAGCAATGATCGTCGGCACGGCGGCAACTTGTATCGGTGAAGCGACTAAGAACCCACAAGCGGTTAAACCTTTCAGTATTGTTGGACAATCAGGGAGGATGGCACTGAACGACGTCTGGTTTTGTGTCTGTACATCTGTGGTGCGTGCGGTATCCTTGGAATATTCGGACACCGGCATGTTGTCCGCCGTTTGTGATAAGTATTGTATAAGTTCAACCGGACGAACGAAGAAACATCGAGTAAACAAAACGATTGCGTTAAATAGGCGCGTAATAGTTGTAAATAAAAAAGGAGCTACTAATTAATTTGAATAGTGTCTCGGACTGTTTGAGTGAAAAATTTAAAGACGAGCAAAACGAGATCAGACGGTCGAAAAGAAAAAAAGCACGTTGCTCACGCGAAATACGAATATTGATACGGTTTAAAAGTTACAGGATTTCTAAAAGTCGAAAAGAAAAACAGACATGACATACAGTCGTAATATTCAGAACGGTGAAAACAGTGTTCGACGCGAAGCGCGGTTGATAACGCTTATCGCGTGATAAACCGTAACGTGGTGGTAACGTGATATAAAATTTTCTATTTTAAACGATCTTTTCCAACGATGTTTGTACATTTTTGACTCTGTTACGCGATAGAAACTAAACGTTTACGACTTTTCGATTGGAAAACGCGAAATCGCTGGCACGCGTTACATTGTTTGTGTTTCACACGGCCGATTTCAAAAGCGTCCGCTATTAAATCTATCTATCCTTTATATACAATATAATATATAAAAGGACAGGCCTTTTTTATGTTCCCATTTTGTGACGACGCTATTTAACTTTTTTCCAATTTTTTTTCACAGAGTTGTTCCAAATACCTTCCTGAGTGTCACCACGTCGCCCGATTTTCAAAATTTTGCTTTTAAAGGGTTGAAATCGATAAAAATAATATTTATATTATAATGAATCCCTATTTACCAGGTTATATCCTCACATCACGCGTGAACGGGGCCGGACCGATTTAGCTAATTCTCATTTGGGAAAAAAATTAAGAAAATTAACCCTAAGGGGGTTAAAAGGGGTAAAAATGGTAAAAATCCGGAGCCACTAGAGCTTTGTGGTATTAAATTTGGTCAATAGTTTCGTTTTATATAGCAGAGGCCCCCTGAGAAAAGATTTTTCCAAAATTCAACCCCTAAGGGGGTTAGAAGGGGTAAAATTGTCAGTGAGTGCGTGGTAATTTGAATTTTATATCAATAGATTATTATGTCATCAAAAAACCCGATTGTCTTTATTACCAAAAAGTATTGATTTTGCAATATCATATTATTACATAACTATTACCGAAATCGCGTGCGTGCGATGAAAACAATCGACCGAATACAATAGAACTTTTTTCATTGGACGGGCGCATACGATTGCAGGCAAATCTATTGTCATTGGCCGATAAGCTCGATAGGCGTATACAATTAAAGCGAAAACCCGACGATGTTTACCAAAAGGTATGGATTTCGCAACGTCAAATATTATTATACATAACTTTTACCGAAATCGCGTGCGTGCGCGCTCCATTCCTCTTTCAATCATAGACGCCGCCGTCCCCACATACTTACAATAAGATAGTTATTTTTTTAAACTACAAAATTCACTAGAAATATATGGCAAAACAACGTTTGCCGGGTCAGCTAGTTATATATAAGAGACCGCTCCTATTCACTTATCAACGCCCAGACCAAACGAAAACGGTAAAAGGGGTACAAATTGAAAACGTTTTTTTTGTTCCGATTTTTTTGAAATTAAGTATACATACTCTATAACACAAATAAACATCACGTTTATAAACTTTATTTTGTGAAATTCAACTCTTAAGGGGGTTAAATGGGGTAAAAAGGGTGAAACTAGAAAAATTCGCCTGGCCGGAACCGCTGGAGCTTTGAGTATCAAATTAGGCCAGTAGTATACCTAGGTTCTCGTTTTTACGTGTAAGTTAGTTAGTTAGTTTATAACACACACACACACACACAGTCGGTCGATAAAAATTAATTTGTACGTTTAAATTGTATATCTATATTCATATATTATTATTATTTGGGCCATACACATTTTTTATACTTAAACCCGGCAAAGACGGGTAGATTCAGCTAGTATTATGTAGACGTGTATGTAAACTTAAAAAAAAAAGAATTCATGAAAATATCGTTTGACTCTAGGGCAAAACCACCATCAATCAATACCGTGTGTAACGCCGAACCAAAGTCCGCGAGTAGGACCGAGGACTTTTTTTCAGACACTACTCTCTTAGAGACTGGATTAAGAGAACCTAAGGCGCATCGGACGGAATGTAATACCCTTGGCCGCTTTACGAAAAATAATTTGGTAATTATATTATTATATATAATATTTGTTATACATTCAAAAGTTTAAATAAATTAAGTAATCGTAGGGTTTTATTTAGTCGGCTATATGAGTCATATAGTTTTGGTGAGATTAGGGTCACCATCAGTACTCTTTTAAGTTAAAATTACAAAAACTGTACTGTCGAGATGTCGTATATTTTAAATTGACTAGGATTGCCGTGAGATAAAACCTCACAATCGCGTGTTTAGCTGTAGACTGGAGTTGAGATTTTCCGAATCGAATTCAGGAACGAAAGGTCTGAGGCATTTAAAATTTCAATTACAACCCTATGATAATAAATATAAAATAATGGTCGGACTGTAGACATTTAACCCATTACTGCCTTATCCATACCTCTGTTTAAATAACTAATCCATCGTTGAATATTGGTTGTTTGTTACAATATACTCTAAAGTATAAAATTTCAAGAGCAAAGACATAATAATAATAATAATAATAAAAAAAAATATGATTTTACAACTTAAACTTTTCATGTTATTCCTAAGAATCTAAAAATTGTTTATATTATACGTGTAGAGAGAGAACAAATATACATGCAAATAAAAACAAACAGACGTGCGTATGTTAATTACACGTCATAGTTAACGTCTAGTATTTAATACGAGATAATAAGCGTATAAGAAAGTGCTAAGGAAAGTCACGACAGTATTTTAATTTTTATTATGTCGTGCAAATTTGTTGTAATTTATCACGGTTTCACATTTTACTTTTGATAGTTCATCTTTTGGTTTTTCCATTTTGAACGTCGTCTTAACTTTAAGTTGCATCTTGCATACATTCATTTTGACATGACTATAACGCGTACGTATGCCTGTCATTATTCAGGCCGGCAGGTCCGTCGTAAAAGATATAACAACTATTAATAGTAAACAATTAATACTAAGTTTTATAATAAAATCATATTGCACACAACAAGTAGTTGTGTTTCAAAAAGTATTGATTTTATAAGATTACCCTGTTAACAATAAAATTAAAGTAGTTTTTTTTTTTTAAACATAGACACATATTATACTATTTTTGTAAACACTGTTCCCCACGTTCACTGCGTCTATCGATATTAATCACTGATTAGATGGGAAAATATTATATTATGAAAGAAATAGTAGTCATATAAGTTGCTAACCATACAATCTCTCTCCCATTCAATAAATCAATATATAAAAAAAAATTATAAACATATGATTGATTAAATTTATTAACGATTAATAATTTCGCATGAAGATAATGTTGCGATAAATAGGTGCTGTATAGGTATATAATTATATTATTTAAAATTACAGTTTTAAATTTCAAACAAAGGTAATAAAAGAGAGATTATGTCTATAAAGAGATTATATTATATTAAATTATATAAATATATAATTAACTTTACAAATGAGAATCCGTCGAAAAAAAAAAAAATATGCATTTTCGATACTTTTCTCTACATATTGAATGACCTAAAAATTATTCGATTTTTGAAATATTTAAACTCGTCTACACTTACGTGTAATTATTTGATTAAATTGAACTTGTTATATTTATCAAAAATAAGTTGGCATAGTTAATTTTGTTAATATTAGCATAATAATTTGTAAAAATTTTGAGCGCTTAAAAGAAGATGTGAGGGAGAAAATTTCTTTTCTTTTTTATTAATAGGGATATCGGTCTTTAAGTTGCATTACATAAATCTCAAATCTCAAATTTCATTGAAATCGGTTCATGTCCTTTTCTCTAAAAGTCAACTGACCAAAAAAAAAAAAAAAACTGTGAAAAGGTTTAAAATTATATTTATGACATCGTTTTTTTTTTTTTGTAGAAACTTAGTTTTATTGTCATTTTATAATACTCAAAAGTTATAACAATAAGTAATAAATATTCACACGTCAAGGCGTTAGCGCGTAATATGCGTTTACGTTTTATAAAATATAATGGCCGCCTTGTTTAGAAAATATACAGAAGTGCCGTTGTCTGTTTATTTATTTTTTTATTATTATTGGCTTGGCGAGTACACCTATCGGTCTGCTGCTTGATACGAAAACATAATAAATATAAATATAATTTATTTCCCAATTAAATTGAATAATTTTTTTTTAGTACTATTATATTATATAACATCTTATAAATATTCATTTATAATAATGTTACTCTTTTATTATGTAAAAATAATGTGTAATAATTGTTCGACTGCACTGTTTCTTCGACGAAAGTAAAAAGTTAGGGAAATATGTGTTATTATACAAGGACTTAATGATTATTGTTTTGTTTATTCATATTATATATTATGATTTATGATATAGTCAAACTCGTAAATTTTTTCACGGCATATATTTTTATGCATACACTTATATTAATAATTGAGGATCTAAGTTTCAGGTTTCCATATATTTCCTGGGTAAACATTGTCAAGTGGCGGTCCTGGTAAGTGTTTAAGATCTTAAACATTGTTGTATTTGATATACAAATTATTATAAAAAACAAGTCGTAATTTTTGAAGTATATTATATTTGAAAACAAGTCATGTTGATACGTATATAACTATAGTAGTTTATGTTTTCAACAAAGTATATACGTACATATCTGATATAAAATAGTTAAAATAATTACAAAATATAAAATTGCTTATGGCCGAAATGTAGATACATTTTATTTAGATATAAAATCACTATTACATAAACATATGAGTTGATATTTTATCAAAGTATGGAATCAATTCGTCGGGTTTAAATGAGTTTGATATACTTGTAATACTTCAAATACTTGTGTTATAAAAATTAAAACTATTTAACTTTTAACGATTTTAAGTGGACATAATTTACAATAATATTTAAATCAAATACGCGTACCTAAACTAAACGTTTAAAGTGTTTATCGGCAAAGAGCTGTTTAATACTCGTTTGTCTCGACGATGTTCCAGACGTCTGTAGTCTGCGGTGTCTCTAATGCCAGGTTCCACGAGAATTATTAATTACAGACGTAAAAGTTTCTATTGTTAAATTGTATACACACACACACACGAAATACCGCCGTAATAATTGTTAATATTAACTTTCCTAATGTTGTAAAAAATATACTCGTTTCGTAATATAAGTTTCAATTTTCTGCTCGGTGTTTAACAATAAAAATTTGTTTCCGTCCAACTCTTACTCACTTGATTTCATAAAAACACTTTCGTCTGCATTTTCAACGCCTCTACACATTTCTAACCCGTAGATGTTCCTTACGTATAAAGTATATAATGAATAGTTAGAAAGATAATTTATTTTACCAATAAAATATAGTATCCTCCAGGTGCAATATAGTTGGTGAATGCTTCTGTAACGATTTACTGTCACGACTGAAAGTCGTGATCTTTGCCGTAGTACCTGTGTATTTCCGATTCTCTTATTGTTACCTTTCATTATTATGATCGTACTCGATGAAAACATTTTATTTTATTTTTTTTTTTTTCGTAAATAATAAATAGTAAATAAAATACGAATAACAAAATATGTCGAAATCGAGTATTTTGTGACATAAAAAGAACGACGTTAGTAATGATTACACTCGTATGTAAACGGGGAAAGTTATCGAGATAACTCTGCGACGGACGATAAACCGTAATTGAAAATAAAATGAAAAAAAAAAAAAAAAACAATCTGCTACGATTATTCAGCGAGTGTCTACTACTTACGTTATGTTTTTTTCTTTTTTTTTTTTTTTCTGTAATACAACCGATAGAAAAGATTGAATTCGTAAAATTAATTCATTATGCAATCGTAATTCAGAATTTGTCTTGCCGGTCATGAAAACGGTCAACTGATGGTAATCAATAATTATACATACGCGCGTACTCGGTTGAAATTATTGTACGCGATCACAAAACGCATGACTCCGTAAACGATTCGCATAGAAATTGCTACCCATTCTATGGGCGGACTTTTACCGAAAAGAAAAAAACGGTACCTACCTATTACAGTATTACCTCATCGTCATTATACGAGCGGTACGTTTGAAAATCTTTTAGTCCGCAAGTGAAAACGATTATCGTTAAAAATTTTATTAATCTTATTTCCAGATACGTTTTCGTGTGGAGTACGTAGAACTACTTCGACAGTGCATAAAAATCAATCGGTCCAAATGGGCCGTCTAGATTAGCGACGCGTCCAGATTACTGCAGGATTTTCAAATGTATCATCGAACGGTCGGGAAAAGTTGTTTGCTCCTTTAATGGTTATCGGTTTTGATAACGAACTGCCGAACAAATATCATAGGGGAAGTAATTATATAGTTGACCAATTTAGACCAAATTGTGGGTTTTTTAAAAAATTTTTTCTGTTTGTGGTTACAGTTTCGACCCGGAAGACTTGGTCCAATCGTCAGAGGTGGATTCTGGAATCAAATTTTGTTCCCTAGAATCATGAAAATCTTTTTGTGGTTAAAAATTCATCGATTTTTAATATTTGAAGATTTGGAGAGTAAAAGATTCTATAGATAAGTTGTTGTTTTTAGTGAATAAAAATGAAAATATTTAAAAGTCATAAAAAAAAAACTTATAATTTCAAAGGTCTTATACTATACACGCTTACCGTCGTAATACATCACGGACACGTGATTTTAACTAAAGATTTTCTTAAAAAATTAAATAATTATTTTCATCGGTATAGAGATTAACATACTATTATATAGGCAGGTTAATTGATGGTTTTGTTTTGTGGTGTTTGTTTTTGTGTGATGCACACATAATAATTATGACTGATAATTACTATTCGGTGTTTACTATGTGTACATAATATCTAATAGCTTTTTAAAGACCAAATAATTAAAACGTTTAATTATTTCCTTTACAAATTACATATAGGTATACATACCATCCACACGTTATACCCATAAATCATAGCTGACTTATTAGTACGATCGGTATGTAGTAATTTTTATTTATAGCCATGTTTATTATATACTTTATAATAATATAATTTAACGTTGTATAATTTAGGTCCGAGACTTAATGGAATTGTATTCCTCTCAGACTTCCGAAACGAGGAATATTATATTCTAAACTAAACACTTAATTATGAGTTTACAATCGGCTGCACTTGTTCTGTATTTTATACCCGAGAAGTAAGTTTCATCCGAAAATTGCATCGAGATTTAAACTTTTTTTTTGACATTTTAATTTTTTTTCGACTAAACGAAAACACAATTGTACGTTTGTAATCATTGAAATTATCGACTTCGAGATAATTGAAAATATTTTACGAATGAATGCAGGAATAATTTTCGTCGGGCGAAGGAGTGAAATCAGACAAATTAAACGCAGGATAATAGCAGAAAAAAGTACCAACACAAAGCAGATATAGGGTAACACACGTCTTGGTAAGTTTGAATACACAAAATGTTTTTTTCATAATCACGGTTTTATTATGTTTTATGAATAAAAACTCCTTATTTGCGCAACATAATAATATATAACATTGAAATATGTGTAACGGATGACAAACGCTGTACGCAATATTATATTAATATTATAAATTCATATAATAAAGCGATCTCGTACGTAATTATTTGCATAAAAATGTAAGCGCTTGTTATTAGTATAATATATAGGTACCGTGTTCTAATAAATGTTATCCAACATTTTGAATGCATACTCATTGTATTAATTTAAATATTTAATTATATTTTCTCGTGAAAACAATAAAAACAATATCCAAATTTCAGATTACGAAATGGTTACGACATTTCTACTTATTTTTTTTTGCTTTCTAAGATTAGATTCAACTTTCAAACTATTATCAATAGAACGATTTGATTTTGTTTTAATTTAAAGTAAATCTTACAAATCTATTATTGTTCTACGCGCGGCATATAATAGATAATACATAATATGTACATATTATAAATAAATTACACCGCGAACACTGTAGTTCAAATTTCCGTCTCGGAACACGAGGTTTCCACGGCGCGAAAGAATAATAGGTACTATTGTTTTGATCTCAAACAATAGTATGGAACTTTGGTAATCGTCATCATTATTCATTACCGCATTTATATTAATATATATATATATAAAAACCACGAAGACTTCCGGTCGGTACGCGTGCGTCGTCGGTAGCTCCGTTGGTAAATTTACGTCAGCCGAGCAACCCGCGAACCGTCGAAACTTTATGAAAAAAAACGTCCTGTTTCGTGCTATTTTAAAAAGGTTTATAAAGTTTATAATTTATACCGCGGTCAACGCTGTTTATTAATATTTTTACAGCCTGCGAGCCAAAGTCGTATAACGACTGTTATACAATTATTTATATTTCATAACGTCCATCGATGGCCGTAGGCGGTTCGGAACGATTGTGACATGAATACGATATGAGTTGTGTGATGATATGCGATGCGGGGCGATTTTATTAAATTAAACTGGACAGAAAACAGATTTATCGTGCGAATTAATGCTCGTGACTAGGAGGTAGTTATGTTTTGACAACATCGTATAACACACTGATAATTATTATGTTATATTTCTGTTCTAGTCTCGCGCGCAGAGTCGTTATCGATAGGGAACCGAAGCACAAACACATTATGAAAAAACGTTCTCGAATATTCCAAATCGAAGTGAAAAGAACGTCGCAAGTCGTGTGAGCACGCGGGACGGAAGAGCGAGGAGAAAAACCGAAACGAAAGTGAAACGAAATTTGAAAAACGAACGGCGCGGCGGCGGCGGCGATTCTCGCGTCGCGCGTCGAGAAGAAAATAATACGATAAAGTAGCGACGCTTTTTCGGCCTGATAATTTCGGACAAAAAAAATCTGTATTCGTCGCGGAATAACAAATACCTCTGTGCGCGCGCTCCTCGTTATCCCGAGCCCCCGTTCCCCTCGGACTGTCGGCGGACGCGTTTTTCAAACGCGTGTTATACAGGCGCACTGGCCGCGGTCTTTTGCGGCGCGACTTGCGTGGGGACTACTACTACTACTGCCGTCACGACGACGGGGCAACTTTCTCTCCCACACGAGCGGACGGCGACGCGCTTATAACGCACGGACGGACCGGACACGTAACAGCGGCGGCGGCGGGCCCCGAGCGTGTGTCCGCGATGACCCCGCCGCGAGAAGCCGCTCGCAAATCGCCACATAATACTATTATTATGTATATACACGTATATTATGTGTATATATTTATTGACGTGTATATAAAACCGTGTTCGCGTGTATACGTGCTCGGGGTCCTCGGCGACCCCTGACCCCGAACGCGCGTATACATATAGATTCGCTCGGGAGCCCGTCGGCGGCGATTGGTATGTTATTACGCATTACGTATGTGTTGTGTTCGATAGGTGGTACATCTATTATTGGCCCCGGTTCGGTTTTCATCTTGCGCGTGAGTGTATATATATATATGTAAATAGGCAGGAAGGTACATGCCTGGACGTGAGACGCGGGCATGATAATATTTATGTTGCGTAACCGTAGAGACCCCGAAAAAAAAAAAACAAAATCGAAGCGAGAGAACGTCCGTGATACGTGTTTGTTACGTGGAAAACTAATCGGCGGAAATCTGTACTCCCGACGGATTATTCCCGATGATCATTACCCATATTACATGACTTATTATAATAATAATATCCCATGTCATAGGCCGCTTGACGAGATCGTACTGTTTTTGTGAAAAGTTGACGATTTAATGATACTTATATGGGGGTTTCCGCGCTATGAGGAATAACAAAAAAAAAAAGTCAAGAAATATTGACGCCTTTTTTTCTAAAACGATCCACATAATATTATACTATTTTAACTTAGTTTTCGACCGTATTCAACAACGTAATATTTAACACATAAATATTGAAACCATCGATACTTAATTTTTTATTTAATGTCATGAATAATAAACGATCGATGGGGAATTATAATTCAATCGTTGCTTTAATGATAAATAATAGGTACCACTCATACATTTTGACCATTCTGTTAAAACAAAAAAAATTCCGTTGAAATCAGATAATAAGATTTCGTTATTTTTTTCAACTAAATCTGAATCGAAACCTTCCATATTGAAATTTAACCGGAAAATTCTAAGCAACCCTTTTGAATTTTACAATTACACTGTAACAAAGCTACAGTGAAACTGAAGATAAACCGAGATTTCTATAAAGCTCGTTTTCATTCTATGAAATCAACAACTTTTTACGAAAAGCACGGTTTCACTGATGCGTGCCGCGGCAGCTTTACCGATTTCGATAGTTATTACTGCACGAAGATAATTTGAGTTGTGTTTTTTATCAAAGCGCATCGAAAAAAACTTACAAAGAGCAAAATAAATTCGTCTTATCAACATTCAGTATAGATATCTCCCGATCAATAATGTTATACACTACTGTTATACAGGTAGTTATATTTTTCGTTTCCCGAGGCAATCGCAATCGCTCTCGGCCGCCAATACCCGTTTGTACGTTCTATTCGACATCCCCGCAAAAAAAACACTTATATATAATATGTATTTTTCTCTCGTGTGCTATCTACGCGGATATCATTTTACGTGGCCCGGATTTCAGATTAAATAACACTAGTGTTTTTATTTTTTTTTTAGCGTGACCCCGCAGGCTGCAGTGTGGCACGACTCCTATGTAGGTACTCATTTTGTTTTTTTCAAAAAAAAAAGCACGTGAAATATGATTAATAAGATGTTACGAATATCATAATTTTTGTTGATTATGCAAAATACTTATATAATCTCGAATTAGAATACTAGACGAATATTGTGTACGAACAATCAACTGCAGAAACCGTGATTGTTGAAACACATGAAATGTTGCTAAATTATTTTTGCGTTCGACCTTCCATTGATTCCATTCTGGCGTTATGAAATTATGAAATGAAATCGCGAATATCGTATTAAAATATTGTTTGCCAAACTTTTTTTCCCGATCGATCCCATACCGGTATGTCATTTTTTTGCGGTAAGCCGTAGCGAAATGTACGGCCTGCAGTGTGTGGGTCGTGCGATTCAACGCGGCAGGCGTTTTATCTGTAATTGAGGATTTCCGGTAAGAGTGAAAATAATAGCGACTGGAAACGAATAATTTTCTGAGGCCATTTGTGGTGTGTGTGTTTTTTTTTTTTCGTTTTCTCGGAGGCGTCGACGACGACTTACTACGGCCAAAAAAATTGTCTATCAAAGAGATTGTTACTGTCGTGAGAAACAGAAAAAAAAAAAATGGGTTCGGAATAGTAATTAACTACTAGGCAGCACGTTACGTCTTATTATATTGTTTATAAGCAACGGATTTTCCGTAATGCAATTTTAACTACCTTTATTATTATTATATTGAAAAATATTTTCCAAACGAATCTGGTTAGAATCGGGATAGATTGAAAAAATCCCATAAACTTCTATAACGTCTATACGTAGACTTGTGTTTATTTTTGGATATTTAAAAATATTTTTACTGTTTTGGAATCTGTCAGACTTTGTCGGGGGGGGGGGGGGGAACACGAAAATCAGTAACATCGGATAAATTAATTTGCGGGCAGCTTAACACTTAATCATATAGGGAGTATTTGTGCAGATAAACGAAGACTTTCGTTTGTTACGTCAAGTCTGCACCTTTCGCTCCTTCCCAAACGCAAATCGGTAACAGTTGTTATTTATTACATGGCCGGCGAATGCTTTTAAATCCTGAAAATAACGGATTACGTTGGATAAAGCGAACGACGAAGAAAAATAATAATTATACAAATTAACTAATAACAATAACGGAAGACTGTCGAAACGTTGTAGACTTTAATTAGAATTGAAAAAAGAAAAATCTCGTGTCGGGTGCTATTGATTCCGACCGTATATGAGTTTTATTTTTTTTTTATTTTTTTTGTGCGTTGGACAAATTTATCTGTATAAATTTGAAAGTAATAATAAATCATCACCTTTGAAACACGATTCCGAGTGAAGGGCGGTTGTTTACGAGTAAATATATATGTATGTAATTATTTTATACGGGAATTCAATATCTCAGAGGTTATAACAAAAAATCGTCGATATTCGCGAAAAGGATCGAAAAAATGAAAAAATGAAAAAAAAAAAAATGGTGACAAGGTAAAATCCTACAGTCTTGCCGTATTTTCAAACGCCGCGTAATGAAGCGTAAGGTTAACTTAAACACGCGGTCGTTTCAAGCCATAAAACATATCTCATATTTTCGCAAACCATCTGTGTGATTGCTGAATTATAATAATTTAAAAAGTATGCGACTGTACTTATCTTGTTTAAAATGCAATCCCGTGTTTATCATACCTACTCATTCGTGTACCTAATATGATTATAGTATAAAATATTACGCCGGTCGGTTTGGTTGGTTTGATTTCATTGCAAATGCATAAAATGAAGAAACTTTTGATAGATTGCCAACTGTTGAATAAAATCAATAAAATTCTACAATAACAAATCCACTGGATTGCATCATAATATTTGATTATTATAGAGGTACGTCGCGACACCCAATTAAATAATAGGCAAACATGTGCTATTCGTGTAGAACACATTATCTGTACCTACTGACAATATTTATATATTATACATTGAGTAGGTAAATAACGTTTAATCGCAAAAAATCTAAAACCGCGTTACCCAAATGAGTATAACAATTCGAAATATAAACATGCTGTATCGCGATAAATCACAGATTATATTTATTTTTTTCATACGGTCCGCTACATAACCGTGTTATGGTTCTCTCCAGTATTAACATAGCGTTTTGATTTCTTTTCTTTGTGCTCCGAAATTTGCACCAACGTCACCGACTTATTTTCTTGAACCTTACGCGGTATCTCGCGAGATTTGATACACTGACTTTGTACACTTTCATTTTCGGATCTGATCGCACACACGACACAGATCACCCGCGGGCTAATTATTCAACTCTAATTTAGTCATTAAGTATGATGTTATATTATGTTCACGACTTTTACGGTTTGATATCGTTAGGACAAATGACGAGACACGTCCGTAATACTACAACAAGTACATTAATCTCACAATGCCCAAAAGAATATAGCGAGTGCACGGTGTATACACGGACATGCAGTATAAATACATACAACTTGGTTATAATACGTGTGTCTATTTAAAGAGATTCGTGAAAATGAATATGAGAATAAGACGTGTTGTTCGGATCTTTTAATAGGTCCATTTAATTTTTTAATCTTCTATCTTTTAAGAGCTCGAAGTGAACTTCACCCTATCGTGAGAAAAGAATCATGCGCATATATATGTATATAAATATGTCAACTAACGAGATGTTGTATAATTATTATTACGCCAAAGTCACAATATGTACGCGTAATGTACCGAACACTCGTACGCGTACTCTCGTATGCCCGCTCATGTAGGCGCCCGCCTATTGTATAGGCGCATAATATTATATACATTCCGTTTGTTAAGAATGCTCGTTTATTTTACGAGACAAACTTAATGATTACAGTTGCGTATATATTCATTGTGAATATATATTTTGCATTTTATGATTAAACCATCAAAAATCATTCGTCACGGTCATTGGTCTGACATAAATTCATCCGATAAAGGTCAAACCCATAGCTGTGGGACCCGGGAGACTGGAAACATTACTCAACTTTCCGACACGGCGCATTAAACGGATTTTTCACTATGTCCATATCAATGTGCCAACGGTGGTCCCTAGATTCGACGTTCGTGGTAAACAAACGAGACGGCGAGAAATATACGTACGAGAACCGTCGCGCGGAGGCGGCGGCGGGGACGTGTGCGACGACGCTCACATTACGCGGCGGGACAGTAACATTATCGTATAATATCGCGCGGAAAGGTGAATCTCCGAGGAGTCGTTAAATCGTCCGAGGGGCACACACGTGAAACGCGATTATATTTTATAGCGGTTCTATTTATTTGTCTATCTCTCCGTCCTTCCACGCGCTGCCCGCGGTCCGGAGAAGGTGAGAAAAGTTGTTAAACGGCTATTTTTTTATTTTTTCATACACACACACGTTGAATAAAACAAATTACATAGCAATCAAGCATGTATATACATACGCAATGAAAATCGAGACGAACCGCCACGCGTTGCATAATAGTATAGCCCAAGTCAGTGGGTCACTATGTGCCCGTTTTTGTAGGAATAAAATGATAAAATAAATAGGTAAAAGTATGACCGGTGAGTATTGCACACGACGAAGTCGAGGGGCCACGCAAGAATCCGACGGCAATAGATAACGTCCTAGAGAGAACACGCGCGTCTCGGAAAGAAAGAAAAAACTCCGTGTTTCCTCTTACATGTTTTCTTCCTGTACATTCTGCGGGAGAAAAGAGAAAAATAATAATAATAAAAGCCGCGGAGACGAGAGACGATATTACGACGTATAAATTCCGTGCCGTAAAATGTGCCATCGTTAAAAAAAGAAATAACAGCGCGCAAACCGAAATGATCTAATATCGCGCGCCTAATAAAACCGGTAAATAACTATTGTCGAGAACGTAATAAAAAATGTCCTTAAAAAAAAAAAAAAACCGGA
The DNA here is from genome assembly GCA_948098885.1 of Drepanosiphum platanoidis. Classification (NCBI taxonomy): domain Eukaryota; kingdom Metazoa; phylum Arthropoda; class Insecta; order Hemiptera; family Aphididae; genus Drepanosiphum; species Drepanosiphum platanoidis. The sequence continues at coordinate 8,760,894 of OX402537.1, forward strand.
AATCAAAATTCATCAATTGCTTTATTAGACATCACGAGTTTATGATTATTACAACAATAATACTGACTTTTAGTGCATTAAATAATAATTTTTTTTTCTTCGTAATAATAATTTATTGCTCGGGTAAACAAATTAAGGTCTAATGCATTTTTTAATGCACTTTTCACGATTTTATTTTTTTTAACTCACGTACCATAAACAAAACGAAGAGAATAACATTGTCCGCACCGTACAAATAAAACTCGTCATTAAAGTTACTATTTTTTTTAATTATTATTGTCTGTAATTACATTTATGAGTATGGAGGTACCAGTTATCTATCAAACACGTTTAAATATTCGTTAATTTTGAAATTTCGAAAAAATTAATTTGTTACGACTTATAACTATAAAAAAATATAGGGTGCAAGGATAGTTGTAGTAGGTTTGACACGTGGTGTCGAGTAAATTATTTATTTTTTTTTTAAAACTAGTCAAGTCCGAAATCTCTCGCCCGGAAGAAAAATACCGCGTAGAAAATTCAAAATAATAATATAACTATAATATGTAATTTTGATAATACTAAAACGGACGAAAGAGAAACGGCAATAAATAAAAGGTAATGTCTTGAAACAAACGGTTGTTTTTATTTTTCTCACCCAAAACACATTTAAGTAATGAAAAACGACGAAAGCGTTTTTTCTTTTGTTTTTGACGCGATCGATATCGCGCGTATATAATAAAACGCAAAAAATTTAATATTAGAGTTGTAAAGAATTTCGGAAAGCCGTAGAACTCATAAAGAGATTTCCGTTTTATAATATTGTTTCGAATTTCAAGGAATACACTCGTACACAATGTGTGATGAACGAGCAAAACTAATTTAGATATACCGAACAATGATATCGTTTACACGTAATTATCTCATTGAAAAATACATTTTCCGCGCGTTTTAGTCGACGCGTTCCACAATAATTAGTTTCGAACTAATACTCTTTCAATATATAAATAATAATATGTGTTATTATTATGTCACGAGTACAACGTTGTTTTCTATTGCAGCGAGACTTGGGCTGCAGCGGCTACTCGTTGTGATCGTTTTTTCCTCGCGTACGGCGCATTGCACAATACCTCTGAAAACATAATTTACGGGCTGGAATTCAAGTCACGCCGCTTTTCTGGGTTAATTTTGATGTTTCAAAGTTAAACGCGCCGTTTGTTGTACTCAAAACACTCGTGTGTTTGGAATTACTAATCAGCGATCTGTTTAGATTTTATAAACGCGCGATATTCGTTTGACCGAATTAATCAGTAGGTCTAGGTCCAACTCGTAGTAGTGTTATGGGCCGCGGAGCCGGACGATTATTTAAAATATTTCGAAAGCGGGAATTTCGACGGTTGAAATGTGCGCGCGGGTGCCATAGGGTATACGTTACGCGCGTACGTTTGTAATTCGTATTTTTATTTCAAAGTCACAAAACCGTAAATCACGGTGACGTATCGTTTGAAAGCCCGCATCGACCAAACGGTCGTGTTAAAAAATATTCGATTTTTCAAACGCGGCACGAAAAGAACACATTCGGTTTGACCTTTTCGTTCTTCTCCTCAGACTCTATTTCGTTTCACTCCGCCGCGCCGCCGAGGTGCACAAATACTGATATCGTTTTTTTTTTTTTCCTTTTCCTTTTGCACGTAATATTATGCTCATCGTCGCCCGCGCCGTGGGCACAATAAACGCGCGTTCGGGATGGCAACAACAACAACAACAAAAAAAAAAAAAACCGTCGATAAAATACGTGGCTAAATCATTTTTACTGCCGCGGCGTTTAATAACTACGCGTATATTTATCGCGTCTATAAACTACGAAATTAAAATCTCACTATATATTTACCCGAGAGTTGAGCTATCAGTAAAAATGTTTTACGCTGGTAGGTGTAAACGGCCCGTGTATTGTCGATGCACGCGCGCACGTTCTATTTCGTTCGCTACCCGCAATCTCGGCCCCGTAGAGTTTATATTATCGTTAAAACCGACGACGCATTATAAAATCTCCGCCGAGTCCGTCGTCCACCAACATAACGTCGGACCGACATTTTAAAAGTCAAAACACTATTATGCTGACGCAATAACACAATAATAATATGTCCAGATATTCGTTGCATAATACGGGCTTAATAAAATCGTAAAAAAAACACCGATAGTTTTTAATATCATTCAGTAACGAACAATAACGTACAATGAACATCTATTCAAAAAAAAAAAAAAACACATACGCATACGCATAACACCAATTATCCGTTGTTTAATTTATTTTACAGTATACCTTACGTCAATATTCCAACCAGACCACACGTGGAAGCAATAACTTATACATATACTATGTTATAGTATAATATAAATGATTGGACGTGATGTATGGAAAAAAAAAAAAAACTGGACGAACAATACGCCACGCGAACGTTATAAAACTAATAGTAAGTCTTCTAGGCCAAGGTTAAGGATTTCACTATATAGTCATGTTAATAATAATTATTTCAATAATACATAATATTATATTATGTATTTTATAACTTAAAATCGCACGTGCGCGAAAAACAACGCATCCAAAATAATTGTACGTTAATTTATTTGTACTCGTGCGCAGCAAAAATTAATAATAAAAATATCGAACTATTATCGTATATTGACATCGACTTCTCTCGTATCGGCGGCGGCGGAGGCTTCATAGGTGTGTACTATTTGTACCGTTTAGAAAATGTTCAAAAGGCCGACGCACGAAAATTGCACGAGCATTCGCAAACCACAAAACCGCACTCACTCCGTCGATCGGGCACCACGAAAACGGAGGATGGAGCAAATTCCGTTTCATACAATATAGAATACAATATCAATTTAAAAAAAAAAACGATATAATGCTCGATAAGTATATGTAATTCTTTTTAGCTCGAGCGTTCTCAAATACGATAATACATAATTCACGGTGTCGTAAAATCAACGGCTAAAATTAAATCCAACGAAGTAGGCGATTTTGACTTGCACAGAAGAGCGGACAAAGAGACACCGACGACACCCAGTGCTCGGTACCGTAACAACTATATAATCCGTCTCCATCCGTTTGGCGTACATCTTGATCGCGGCTTGGATCAAACGCAAACTGCAATCGTTTTCACACCAGACAGTAATCACGTAGCACTTAATTTTAGAAAAAATAAAACGGCAAATAAATATTAAACTCGTTAGAGATATACACACTCGGCACAAGCGTAAACAGTCATATGGAAAATACTCCGAGGTATTTGAACATCGTGTGCTACAGACGTTACAGCCGATCTAGGCTCGAACTAGGAATTTTTTGTCATTCGACGTGTCTTCCAGTTTTTCCATATCTTATGAAACCTTCGTTTAGGGGATTCGTGTATTTCCATTATTACACTATACGTATCCGCCGTAGTGGACCAAGCAGTGCGTAATTTATACCGCTTGTGTCGTATTTTTGAAGAAAATAAAATGTTTCGCGCATAAATCACGCGTTTAGATAACGTAAGCTTACACGTATATATAAATACGTATGTAACAGCAAGTGTTGCGTTTATTATTCAGGTGTAGGTTAGAGTTCTGGAAAAAAAAATAAATACAAATAACAATCATAATCTTCCGGTGTTATATCAACAGACAGCGGCGAGTGTGAAGTAGGTAGACTATATCCGTGAGATTTATTCGGTCCGAAAACAAAAAACAAAAACAATATGTAATTACATTATTATGACAGTCGGCGGGCGACTGCGGTATGGATTCGTCGGGATTTAATGTTTCTCGAAAGAAGAAAACAACAAGTTGAATAATACAGAACCAGTTGCAGGCCAGTCGATTCAAATCTGACTTCACCAGAACGACACCGACGATTATTTTCTAATTAAACTCCGGCGTTCCCCGTGTACAACGTGCGCGTTTAAAAATATTGTGTCTAATAATATTAATGCACTATAATCGGTGTATGGGGGAAAAAATCGTGATACACTATATATACATGCCGTCCGAACAAGGAAACGTTTCGACCGGATTTCACCGATGTCTACGGCAGCCAACGACCGATAACGTTGTGAAGCTCATATTATTATTTATAGGTACACTTTTTTACACACATATATATAAATATATATATATTGATACCCACATAGTTTATCCCACTGAACGATCGCGTTTTTCCACGTTAAACCTCGGGCGGACAAATTCTCAATATTCATTTCTGTGCGTCTCCCGCAGGTATTCACGGGCACTTATACTCGATAATTTTATAAGTCATTCGTCTTTTTTCGGCATATATTTTCTCCGCTCTACTTTCACACGCTTGTAAGAACACGGCGGAATGCACATGTTTCTTACATCATTATTTCACACGTGGTACTCATCCGTACGGTCATAGTTGTTACTTGTTACCGATATTACGTCATAATAATATCCTCCGCGAGTTGTAACCAAAATCAGGTGCTGCAATAGCGTGTTATGGGTGTCCGAGGCCGCAAGCCCTTGCTTCCTTTGGCGATTTCACGAAAGCCGCGCGCGCGTTGTCTAGCGAAAAAATAGGGGAAGGATTACTATCTATCTATATATATGTACACCGAATAATATACCGGATTTGAAATTAAATTAAAAATACAGTACTCATAAATAATAATATTTTAATATTGAAAACGATCCATCTCGATGGAGGAAACAGATTAAATTATAATAGATACGGACGGTGGATTCTGCGGTCTCGTCCGCTTCAAAGGATATCTAAAAAAAAAAACACTCGAAAACGATTTCATCGTTATTTTAAATATAGAAACCAGAGTAGTTACCTCCTACTTACCTACATGTATCGTGTACATCGCTCAACACAATGACAATATTGAAACGATCGTCGACACAAACAGTGTGATCAGAGAAGTAATTAACCGATTAAATTTGTCGTTTGTAGTTTAATTGGTACGATGTGTAATTTTTCAGTAAAACTTCTAAAGAAAAACGGTTCGTTAGAAACAATCGTTTGCACCGCTGGGCCGCAGACGGCCGATACACTCTTATAGGCGACGTTTTCGGTAACGCTATAAAAAATAAATTATACAACTATATCATCATACGAGTCGCAATACCGGCGTTTTTTTATTTATTTATTAATTGCCGTTTTATGTATAGATTACGCTTTTCAAGTCTATCAAGAGATAAACTTTACGAAAACGCATTATGTTAATGATATATAATATTATCATGTCGTGATGAATAATTATTATTCTAATCGAGTTGAAATTATAGTTTCTTCGAATAAATAAACGCTGCAGTTACCAGATATTTGGCCAAGTATTGGACTTTTTCGTAGACAAACGACGACGGACGAGAAAACTTATGTAAAACAACCGCGGAGAAAAGACGACCGAATACGTACGAGTGTTAAAAAAAAATAAATAAAAATAATATAATAACGATAATAATAACGTGAAAACTTTAGTTGTGGAAAACAACGTTTCGTAAAAAATTAAAAAATAAAAACGTAAATAACTTTTTAGTAAGTAATAGTATTTATTTTTTTCTACACATGACGTAAACGTGGAATCAATACTTTCTATGCGTTTATATTAAAACACAGAGGTCAGGCACATCGATTAATGATGACCTTAAATAAAAACTCAAACGTTTTTAAATGTTTTTTAACCGTCCACATTAATTGAATAACTATCCGAGAATCGTATTTCTGAGAAATGCATTAGAAACTTTATACATAACATACCTCCTAATCTACGCGTTTCATGTTCTTTTTACACTACTCGTATTCAAGGACTACAAATGAAACAAAATCACGTTGGCCGACAAATGTTTCTATTATCCAATGCTCCGTTTTTAGATGACTGTCGACGTGAAATTTCAGTCTTTTTTTTCTAATGTACACGAGTGTGTACATATAATATTTATATCGTTATTATATTAAAATAATCTTCTCTACGCCTATATCGAGTTCACTAAAACATATTTTATTCGTTGGCCACCACGATTCAAAACCTAGTCGAAGAGTCGTGTATAAAAAAATTCTCAACTTCGACAATGATATTATTATAATTCTAGTAGCTCTTTCAAAACGTTTTCATTTATTCAACATAAAATAATAAATTTCGTTTATTCGTTCGGATCAATACACGAAACGATCAACAGGTTATAATATTTTAGTATGGCTACTATCGATCATCCCATTTTTTAACGTATCCGACTGGCTATCGTCGTCGTCGTTACATTTTATTGATGGGTAAATATTACATAATATAATATTAAACGTATACGGATTTAAAAAAACCTGAATTCTTACTGAATACAATAGATTCACTCGTGTGTACACAACACGTTGTCCGTTATAAATCCATTATTTCTCAGCTCGTGTTAAAACGAATATATTATATATAATATATATTATATACGTGTCGATTTTTATATTCTAATAAACGCATTCGACAATAATAAACGTCGAGTACACATATACGAGTATATACGTATAAATTATTCGTTGAAAAATGCATTTTCGTCTGAAAGAATACGTTTAACTACAAACAATAATGCATTTTAATGTTTATGATTTGCGATTTTTAATTAAAACGCGCGCGCGTCGATATAAATATTGAAATCGTTGCGATTTACAAATGTTTTAAATCTGAAAATCTCGTATTATAGAACGCAACTAATTCATAGCAGTTTAACTTAAAAGTTTAAAAACTATGTAACTGAATAATATATAATTTCATGACTTGGATTTTTTTAATATTTCGAATGATTTGAAAACTGAAAAATTATATTAATCCCGTTTCCTTCGAAAAGTCTGATGTTTTTACGTTTAGAAATCCTAGATTGACTGGACGTATTTAAAATCTCCTGTCGTATAGTGTTTTAGCGTTAATTGCGCATTCTTTATGAAAAAATAACGAAAACATATAAATCTAAATATACGTTAAATAATGTACACGCATATCATTAGAATTATTTCTAATGTGACTTTTAAATGTTTTTACAGGATCGACGATGAAATGTTAATTCACACCGGAGACTTGAGCGCTCGTGGCATCTATACCAACTTAGAACTTATACTCACTACGGATATATATAGCAAACGACAATACAAGTAAAGTCTAAGGATAGTTTATGAACACGGTGAGATATTTTGTTTGATTTTTCAACGAGTAGTTTGTTATTCACGAACAGAAACGTTAATTATTTCCGATACTATTATTTATATAGGACAGACGGTCTAAACTCTAGAAGAATCGTCATTGAATCGTCGTCATCGTATATTAATATTATCGTTCTAATTTATAATTTCGATCAATCGATATTCGCCGAATAATTACTATCGTCAGAAACGTATTCGAGTAATCGAAATATAACCGATATTGAAATATTGTATGTTTTTTTTTTTTTACGCGCGCGCATATATACACGTATACGCGCTACCTCGAAATTATAATAAAATCACAACCGGCGTTGAAAAATATGATATTTTCGAGTTTACTGCACACGTTGATTGTGCGCCGCCGCCGTCGTCGCGTGTGAATTAATGAAAATTCTATTAATTTTCTAGCGCGTCGCCGGCAGTTATATAACGCGACAACTGTAAAGCAGTGAATTTTAAACGAACAATTACCGTGAGATTTTTTTACTCGGAGAGGTGTACCGCCGCGCCGCGGCGGCCGTGTCGTACACCCATATATTATTTTTCTTATGATTTAAGCGCATAGTTACAATCACTTTGTATTAGGATAATGTAATTACTGGTCTGGGAATCTGCAAAGAAGTTTTTAATATTCATTCCTTTCATTTTCAATCCCTACCAAGCGCGCGCGACGTGTCCTGCAGGTGGGTGGTGGTTGTATAAAACAGCCGAGCAATTACAACGAGGTATCCAATAGTCGGTGTAAGTTCGGTGACTAGTCAGTGAATTCAGTGGTTTATTCTCGCCGTCGCTGCTCTGTCGTTGTTCGTCTGTATTTTCAACAGTTTAAAGAAAGAACAAAAAAACCCAACTTCAACATGAACGGTCTTCATTTGGTAAGTTATTATTATTATTTAGTTTTTTCTTTTTTTTTTTTTCCTTTCCGTCGCAATACGTTACACTCTGCGAGCAAACTATAAACACACATATATTTATAAAATACGTCTATCTAGTTAACATCGCCGTCCGTAAAATAAAATCACGCGATACGAATAATAATAACGGTCGAGATCGGCGGCGCGGCGTCAGAGACGTTCGTCGTTACAAGCGGTACGGTGATTTTTTTTTTTTCTGTTTCGTTTTCAAAACGATTCCGTTTTTTTTCGTTCTCTCTTTTTCAGTCCGGGTTTTTTAGTTTCGTTTTCGTTCAACGTGCGCGCACTGGCCACGACATAATACACTGTTATTATTACATTATAGCGCCGCGTATTAGAGGCGTCGAACGGAGCTTTCTCCGCGTCCGCGAATGCACGAGCACGACGACAATATTATAATAATATACAGAGAATTTCGCAACGCACGCACGACCGAAAACACGTAGTCTATTCTTCGCAGTCGTACACAAATCGCGTGTACGCGGTCGACAAAAGCCGCGATAGTCTCGTCTCGCCGATCGCGATAGCCGTTTGACGTGGGGTTGCCACTCAAGTCTCAGAAATCCAGACGGGCCGTTGAAATTTAATTTCTTCTCCGTCTGCGAAACCGTTTTCGCGAAATGATGCCTCCTCGATCGCGATCCTTAGCAACGTGATAGTAATCCATCGTCCTTGTCGTTTTTACAGTGTCTCGTCGTCGCCGCGATCGCCATGACCACCGCCGAGCCACCGAGCGGCTACAGTCGCCCGTCGTCCGGCGGCTACTCGTCCGGCGGTTTCGGAGGCGGCCACTCGTCCGGAGGCGGCGGCGGCTACTCGTCCGGCGGCAGCGGCGGCGGATACCCGAGCGGCGGCGGCGGCGGCTACTCTTCCGGCGGCAGCGGCGGCGGATACTCTTCCGGCGGCAGCGGCGGCGGCTACTCTTCCGGCGGATTCGGAGGCGGCCACTCGTCCGGCGGCGGCGGCGGCTACTCGTCCGGCGGCAGCGGCGGCGGATACTCGTCCGGCGGCAGCGGCTACTCGTCCGGCGGCAGCGGCTACTCGTCCGGCGGCAGCGGATACTCGTCCGGCGGCAGCGGCGGCGGCAGCTACGTGCCGGTCGCCCAGGGACCGTCCACCTACGAAGGACAGTACGTCGACGGACAGCTGCTCGAACAGATCAAGCAGATCGTGCTCAGGGACGAGTCCCAGAACTCCGGATCGTCCGGCGGATACCCGTCGTCCTCCTCGTCCGGCGGATACCCGTCCTCCTCGTACGGCGCCCCGCCGTCCTCCTCGTACGGAGCCCCGCCTTCCTCCTCGTACGGAGCCCCGCCGTCCTCCGCGTACGGCGTCCCGTCCCAGTCGTACTCCAGCCGCGTCGTCGGAGTCGAACTCGAACAGGTGAAACCGGCCATCCAGGTGGCTCAATTCCAGCAGTCCGCCGGCGGCTACTCTTCCGGCCCGTCCTCGTCCTACGGAGCGCCCGCCAGGCCGTCCTCGTCCTACGGAGCACCGTCGTCGTCCTACTAATGCGGCTCGCACACGCCGACCACAGCAGACAACATCATCGTTCCAGTGTTTTACATCATCTCTTATTGGCTGGTCTTCTTTTGCGCCCGCGCACCAAAAACCGCATCACAATGCTCGCGTGTAGTGCGCGCAAAAGAGCTGTTTTTATTATTTTTCGTTTTTTAAATATATAATATGTTTTTTTTTTTTTTTGTACTTTGTAATATAATATACATATTAATATTAATATTAATAATATGATCTATTATTTTATTGTTACGCGTGTAGTCGAAAATGTAGCCATAACGCATCTTATATAATAGATACTCTTTTTTATAGGCTAAATGTGTAACATCGTGTCTTGTGTAAAAGCAACGGCCAAAAGTTTAGAAGAAAAAAAAAAAACTATTTTTTTATAATCCGATCGTTTTTCTATTTACTTACCCGCACTCCTCGCGAACACATAATATTGCTCCGCAAACAACATAATATTACAATCTACTACAGTCATACAATATCATCGCCGTCACGCGAGCACGTATTTTGTGAGTGATTCGTGTGCGAGTATTGTGTAGAGTACGATATTGCTCGCCGCCGACCGAACGGAAAAGAAATACTACTGGCCAACTCACAATAAATCCTGCTGCAGCGTTCAGGATACCGCGCTCGTCGTTTTTACGGTACAATATATTATTTTGTTGACGTTTATTATTTTCGTCAACTTGTCGACGTCGATTCAAGCGGTCTTCTTCACGTCGATTTTATATTCCGTACAGATATTAAATATACTTGTATCGGTGTTTTCTAACATCAATTTACAGATTAATATACGTATACCAGCGACACCGAGGAGATCGCCGACGGTTTGGATGAAAAACAAAAGGACATACGAACGGGTACTATATAGAATCTTATAAACGACTCGTGCGAAAAACGGATATACGGTGTGAGCGGATGAAAATCGTTTCGACAACGCCGCCGCGGCGAACCATCGAAAATATAATCGGGTACACATTGTCGTTTTGTAATCCGACGAGTCGATGTTTTTCATTCGTCCGCATAAAACGACACACAACGTTCGAGTAGAAAATAATAAGAAAAAAAAAAAACACTCGAGACGAATGTTTCGCGAGGCTGTTTCGCGGATTTCTCGCACAACGACACGGATATTATCGCGTGTATTCATTTATTTATTATACTTCGATTCCCGGTGTGTGGATATCTCGCAACGGTGTGCGATTCGCGGGCTCAATTCATATTTTATGCCGCGACATTATTATTAGAGGCACATATTTTATAATATCGTACGCCGCCGCCGCCGCCGGTCTGACCGCGGAGGAGATCGCCTGAAAATTGGGTTAGCGCGGTTGTGCAATCGTTTCACGAAGAGTGGCACATCGCGTATGTACATTAATCGACAACGGTGTGTCGATTTTATAACAGACAGCAGGTGTCGCAAGACGTAAACGGTTTCCTTGCCACACGCTTTATTGAAAACGGAAATCTGATCGAAGACGTGGGGCCTCGTCCCAGAGCGATTTAAATTATTCAAGTATCGTATAAATCGTACGATTTTATTTTTCCTCTGCGAAAACTATAATTTCATATCTCTAAATATGCCTACAGTGTAATAACCGTTGCGAAAACAATATTCTACCGCGTTCAACGATTGAATGTAGAAACGCATACTAAAACGCAAAGAGTACTCAATAAGATAAAAACAAAAATGCCAAGTATTGTTTAGCGCACGCATTCAGGAAAATGAAGGCACCGCCCGACGTGTCGGAAATGGAAAAAACAAAAAACGGTAGTCGCGAGAAAGTACACGCGTTTTCGATCGGCGAAAATCGAGAATTCGATTATTACATTATTGTCGTCGTCGTCGTCGTCGTCGTTACCATAACGCGCACAAGAGTCGTGACCAAGGTTTTCCGGGCGATATTACGGAGTTGAGAAATCCAAACGGTTTGCAATCGCGGGTGTATGGGGAGAGTTGTTTATATATTTTACACACAGAATGGAAGAGAGAGAGACAGAGAGAGAGAGAATAATAATAACGCCAGTGTAGTTGTCACAACGACGCGTGTGTACCTACCGCGTTGGCGGCTTTTTAAAAAACAAATTAAATTAGGCGGCTGTGGTGTACCCGAATGTATAAAAATGTGTCTATATATATATTGTATACACGTCTATGTAAATTTATTTATTTATTGTGCGCCCGTTCGCTGCCAGTTGCCACACGCGCCGGATCGGTTTTTAGCAGCGTTTCTAATCGCTAATAACCAATCAAAAATGTGAACACGTGCATAATAATTACGATTATAGCTAATACATATATATATATATATTATGTATTTAGGTAAATAGGTATATATATATATATATATATACAAAGGCGTACCCTGTGCAGCAGTGTTTTTAACGCGACGGCGGGTGAGATAAAAAATATATTGTGAAACGTCCGTCGTCGCGCGTGTCGTTTTGACAATTATATTCGTCGTTGGCGCGCAAGCATTGCCGATTTTAATTAGGCGGTTAATGTAATTAATACGTACTGTTATAATCACATTATACGTATAACACCAGCAGGGTGTAACGGAAGAAATAAACAGAGACGATTTTTTTTTTTGGTAAAAAATTCCTCGGCGATTTATTCACGAAAAAAAGAGATAAAATCTTCAACACATACACAAATACAATAAATTATATATACGTACATATTATATGCATTTTATGATAACGTTTTTTTTTTCTTTTTTTTTTTTTTAACAATATTAATCTTATAAATAATGAGTTGAAAGAAAAATAAAAATACAATATTTATGTGGAAAACAAACGCGGCCGTATCATCATCCCGTAAGGCTCTTGACGAGTATAATCAGCACGTTGAAAATGATTAGAGGATCTGAAATCAAATCGCCATCGTATTATACATTCGTTCGTTTCAACACGCCAAGATTTCTAGAAACTTGTGTGCTTATGGACAACAACAACAACGGGGGAAAAAAAAATAAATACAAAACATGACACAAAACGTAAAATCAAATGAAAGTATATATTTATTTTTTTTTTTTTCAAATTTAAAACTGTGGAAACAGTCACGGAAATATTAAGCGCTTGGATTATATAACGCGCAGTTACGTCTACGACGCATCTATGACCTAAGCCAGGTGGGTATAATACATTCACAGAGCTGTACATTAGACTATATAATATAACAATATAATATACGACTTAATTTTACGATGACCTGATTCGGTGTAGTTACACTCGTTTCATCAAATTGCATTATGATTGTGGGCAACAATAATATCGTACGATCGGATTTTTTTTTTAATATAATATCACACCGAATTACGAACACAAACGTCACACACAAAACGTATAAATCTTATTTTCATTTAAATTAAAAAAAAAAACGTACGTACGTATATACATATAAAAATTACGTTCGGTGTAATACGCGCATGTGTGTCGAGCCAATTAAAAATCATTAACTATACGGTACAGCAAATTTTGACGATATTAAGGAGAGACAATGGTATTTACCGGGTAACAACGTAGATCTCGTATAATAATAATAATAATTAATCGCATAACTCGGTTTGTAAATTCCGGGTTAACGAACTCGAAAAGTAACAAAACAACAATCGCGTTATTATCCAACACACGATAAATATAGAATACTGAATTACAATATAATATAGTTTTGAATTCGTCTCGAGTATATTATTTGTCGTGCGCGCGCGCGCGCGCGAGCCTAAAAGATAAAGCCGACGGTTTGTAATTAATATTTTTCACTTGGTCGTACGACAAAATCAATCTCGGTTTCAGAACGTCATCAGACGTCGACGGGACGGTTATGTTTGCACAGTTCAAATCTCGAGGAATCGCGCACATGCCTCCGTAGCTCGAAGTTACGTCGCAAATCGCACCGAAATTCAACGCGACTCTCTGGGTTTCAGACGAATAATGAGAGTTATTAGTGGATGCAACGTGTTGCCGCGCGCACATTGATTAATCGTACGCATACTTGTTTTATGCACACAAGTGCAACGGCTTTATCATAAGTAATACCCAGATAACTAAACTGCCTATACGTAACGCCTTGGTAAGTCGTCGTCACACGTAAACTCGTCATGTACCACGTACAGTTTGAACAAATTAGAAGATAAGTTTCCACGCGACTATATTATTAATCTTGTGTTTTGGTTTTTTTCAGTGTGTGCTGTTGTTGTAAATAACTCGAGCCGATTAATATTCAAGGTAAGTTCATGTTTGCGATTTAATAATTGATTTTATGTTTTGAACGTTGATCAACAATAATAATTAAACCGAACTTATTGCATAATACTTTGGTATAAACATTCCGAACGTATTTCTCGATAAAGTTGTTGAGAAAAGTGCATATTGTATTATTTATTCGCTAGATTAGTATAAATAATAGTTAAAATTAATTACTATATCAGCTATTTCATCAAAATTAATTAATTGATTTAATTTGTATGCAAGAATAAAACATAATGTATCGTCAGACATAAGTATTTATATATTATTTTAAATGCTTAACTCATATTTATGGTTATGAAATCGGTATTGATTGTTGGTATGTAGTAAACAATTTAAAATAACAAATAAACAATAACATTAAATTATTTGAATTTTAGTATTTCATCATAATATTAACAAAAGTTAGGTAAACATATTTCAATTAAAAAACATATGTAGCAGGTTGTACTTTACATTGAAAAATGATCGAAAAGTATTATACACATTTAGATAATTACCAAAGTCACTACAAAGAAACTGTCCAGTTTGTAATTTATTTCATGTCCAATAAATATATTTTCATTTGGAAATAATATAAAAATGATCAGGTAGTAAATATTGTACTTACTATAATTTATAATGAGGTTTATATTAATACAAAATTAGGAATTATTATGGTCATCCATACATCAGATTTAAAATAAAAATATCAAAATTGTAAGAATTGTTTGGTTATAATTAATAATCATACGAGTTATTAAAAAATGTACTGTTTCTTAGATTAAAAATCATTCTAAAAAAATAATATGTCTTAATGTTTTATGTGAGTATATATAAAAACAAGATCAGTGAAATTAATACTGGCAAAATCACACATTGAAATAAGACAAAATTCAAAAAAACATATACATTGAGAATTAATACTACTACCTACAGAGAAACATTAGATCTAGATCAGCAGTCGCCAATCACTGGTGTTCCGCAAGTAAATTTTGATTTTAGCCGTTGCAAAATAATTTGAAATCAATATTATATAGTGGTCCGTAGAATTTAGAGTTATGGATTTAGTGGCCAGTGAGGTCTAAAAGATTGGCGACCACAGATATAGACGATCTAGTCACAAATCTCAACGTGGACATTGTACTGGACTACCGGACAAACAAAAAACTTTTCTTAAATAGAACACTTCTATGGTCTCATGCAATGTTTTAGTTTTATACAGCTTCCACTGTATCCGAATCAAATTCATAAATTTATATTTTAGTAATGGATGACAATGACATGAATCAATATGATACTATCAACATTATTACTTCTTCAAACTAGACAACTCTATTAGTCTCAACTAGACAAACAGAATTTCGAATGGTTCGTGGACTAGAATGATATGAGGATTTGTTCCAATTGATTTCTAGTAAAAACCACCGTACGGCGATACTTACATTTGACCACAGTTCGAATAGACTTCATGAGTGACAGTATCTGCGTTTTCGTGGTAGGGACGTCTTCAAACTCCCGAACCGTGGACCAGCCGTCTGAAAAACGATTGTTACGGTTAGTTATTGTCAGACGGCACGGCGGCCGCACGCCATTGTGAACATCGATCACGATCCGAACTATACTCACACTTGGCCAGCACCCGCTCTTCGTTCAGGATGCATATGGCGTTGAGGCAAAGCAACGAAGCTTCCAGCAGGCTCCACAAGGAAAATCCCATCGTCCAGGAGCTAGCAGGGGCGGATTACGGGGAGGAAGTCGCAAAAACAAAATCACACCACAGTTAACGGTTAATATCGTCGCGATGTCGACGTCTTTTTTTTCTCTGTCGTTCGCCACTCCATATAAACTCGAGAAACAGAAACGTTATCGTCACGTCAACATTTATTATAATAATAATATTATTATGTGTCCGGCCGATCGTCCGGCTTATCAGCGTCTCGATAAGAAGAAGTTTATCGGGTTCGAAATTAAAGGCGGGAAAATTTCTTCCATGCACCGACGCCGGCTTATCATGATCGCGTCGTGTCATTCGTCCGGGCATGGCGGAGCGTGTTGTTGCCCACAGTCTTGGCGAACGGCTATAACCTACCACGATTTCCAATATTTCCATGCACACACGGTTTCCGGCGGCCAGCGTGATAACGACTCGATGCCCAGGTGGCGGGCGGCGACGTGTTGTGTCGGCGGCAATCACTGATAGCTCTCGACCGACGACGACGAGTGAACAACAACCGGACGCGAGTCACAGAGTCGCTTGCAAACGGGAATCGGATACGCCGCAGTTACGACGACGTCATATCATGTGTCCGTCAAGCCTTTGAGACGATGGTGTGAAGAAGCCCTCGGAAATCGCCAGTCATCCCGGACGACGTCTTTGGTCGTGCCTACCCGTCGGTCCAACCGTGTGTCGGCAGATTTATAGACTGGTAAATATTGCGCTCTCGACGTGGATCCAGCGCCGGACGTTACGAATTTTCACATAGCTTCGGTCGTCTTCCACCTTTATACCGTGTATCATGGCGGCGGGTGGCAAGGTGTATTTTCGTAGACCCCGATGTCGAACCCTGCTCGACGTGTTTCGTGTCGGGTGTTCGACATTGGGATGGGGGTCCGACTTGTATGCGGCGTTAAACGTGCGTTTCGATTTAATGTCTCGCGTTATTTATCTACATGTAATCAATAATGATTCGTCTATAGTAGTAGTAGTTAGTATAAAAGAGATTTTGCCAATGATGAACAAATTTAAATTGAAAAAAATTGTTTTGTTTAACAAACGGTAGGTATATATGATATTAATTATATTTTATGTCATTTCTTACTCATTTAGTTTAAGTCTGAGGCAAATAATTAGGTAGTATTATCTCGTACCGTGTTTATTATTTTTTAGTTATTTCGATGGTCGATTTAATAGGTATTTGTAATTTTTTCAGATAAAATGGAGACTAAAACTAATGAGGTGGAATTGAAAAGTGTCGTTTCCGATACGAAACGTACTAGATTTCAAGTCAACTTGGTAGATTGTGAAACTCCTCCAAGAGTACGATTAGATAGTGCTTCATCCGATGACAACAGGTACAAAAGTTTTCGACAACTGACGCGTGAGGCGTTACCAAGATTGGACAACTATAGAAACCTCATGTCAGTACACGTCGCATGCCGTCCTACTTTAGATGAACTGCACAACAGTGATATGGCTGAAAAAGTAAATATATTCTATTCTTGTTAAATTTTCTTTTATTATGCAATATGAAATATATTATATATGTACCTTTTTTCGTTGTAGAATATGGAAGCTCAAGACAATGAACCTAGTAGACCAACGAAAAAAAAACATGAGCAAGGATGGATTAAAGGAGTTCTTATTCGTAATTTAGTACAAATATGGGGTCTCATGTTATTTTTAAGAGTGTCCTGGGTCGTTTGTACTACTGATTTAGGTAACCGTGTTTTTATTCGACTCAATTGTTGGACTTTCATTTAAACTCAAAGAAATTAACAGTTTCAGGAATTGTTATAATATTATTTGGTGGAGCTATAACAACAATAACAGCTTTATCCATGTCAGCAATCAGTACAAATGGTGTTTTGAAGGAAGGCGGAACATATTTTATGATATCTCGTTCTCTTGGACCAGAATTTGGTGCTTGCATTGGTGTAATATATTCTATAGCGCTGTCTGCTGCATGTGCAATGCATTTGGTTGGTTTCTGTGAAATGGTACAGATTTTAATGAATTCATTTAATTGGTCTATATTGGATGGAGGGTTACAAGACATGAGGCTTCTTGGAATCTGTTTAACTGGTGGATTGTTATGTGCAACATTGGGCGGCATTCGGTCACGAATTCAGGTTAATACATAAGAATTGTTAATTAATGTTTTTATACTTGTTTTACCATATTAATTTACATTTGAAATTTACAGGTTCATGTGGCAGTTCTAATTCTTATTGTTGTAGCCATTTTAGATGTATTCGTGGGAGCGATATATGGACCAAAAACTGATTATGAAAAAAGTCGCGGTTTCGTTGGATTTAGCTGTAAGAAAATAAATTGAATTTTATCTAAACTCATCAATAACATACACTAGTTTGTTTCTAGTAAATTTTAAATTAAAAATATCTGAATATTTTGCAGGGGAAGCAGTTAACCAAAACATGTTTAAGAACTCAAAATCGTTTGATGAGTGGTGCAAGAGCTTTTGGTGTGGATTTAGTATATTTTTCCCGGCGGTCTCTGGATTCTTAGCTGGAACAAATAAATCAGGCGAATTAAAAGTAAATTTAATATTTATATTAGTTTATATATTATAAGGGATTGCAAACGGGCGGTTTTTAAAGAGTATAGGCAGTATTATTGGTGCATGTATTCGAGCCATACCAGCCAAGTGTTTGTGTAGTAAACGATCATTAGTGTATGTGCCTTTCAGCTACTGTGAGTGCTAATGATTACTCTGTTATCAAAGAAACATTTCCTCGCATACCTAAAAGATATCACGGTCTACAATATATGTTTCATTTGTATGTATTTTTTGTTATTTTTACTGATTGACTTTGTATTGTGATTACTGCTTAGATTTCTGGAAACTCTCTCAGGAATTCATAATTTTGTCTACTTGTGATCAGTCGAGTATCATTTCATGGTTTTTTTAAATTAAATTTTGTATGATCAACATTTAAAATGTCTTAGATTTTAATATTTTAAAGTTAAATTTTTTGAAGTTAGGGATTAAAGTTCAAGAGAGTTCCACGACCGATTTAAAGAAGACTTAATAAAGAATCCAAGACAGTTTTCAAAAGTCTTATCTTTAATACTAGGTCAATGGGTATGATTGACAAAATATTGGTTTGGATGTAATAACTGACCGTTTGCAATGTCCGTAACCTATAAAAACATAACTTTATTTATATGTAAAATTGATTATACATGTGAATAACCAGTATTTTCTCATATATCATAATCTTACTCTATCTTATAACATATTTTAATTATTGTATTACACTGTTATTAAGCGACCGTGTTTGAGACAGAATATAGTTGAGTAACCAAGAATATTACATCCTATTTTAACAATATTTTATTTGTTCATGATCTAGGATTCATTGAGAGCCATCCCAAAAGGTTCATTAACATCTATTTTCATCTCTTCTTCGGTTTACTTAAGTATTGCAATATTAGTTGGGTCAACACTTATAGATCAAGAGCCAAAATCTAATTCCGGTTTAAACTTTGACAGTTCCAATAAAATTTATGTAAGTATATTTATTAGTAAAATATTAATTTTAAAATGTTGTTTATTATATTTTGATCACAATTTCTAGGCAGTCAATCAGACTATTGGACTGATAGCATTTTTTAGTCCATTAGTATACGCATGTATATTGGCCTCAACATTAACAGCTTCATTTTCTTCATTTTTAGCTGCTCCAAAAGTATTTCAAATGTTATGCAACGATAGAATATACAATAATCTTACGTGGTTTGGATTTAGTAATAAATCAGGAGAGCCCATAAGAGCTGATATTTTGACTACGATAATTGTTTTGCTGTTTATACTTCCTGGTATTATAAACATATTATATATGTATCTAAATGTATAGATATTGAATTTGTATGGTAATAATAATTATAAACATGATTTACAGGTGACTTGAATGCAATTTTGCCATCCATTTCCAATATATTTCTTAGTGTCTACGCTCTTATAAATTTCAGTACTTTTCACGCGTCTTTAGTTAAACCGATCGGATGGCGTCCTACTTTTAAGGTAAAAAAAATGACCTATGTTAAATACATTTTATTCTAGTATAAACTTAGAAGTATCGACAATTTCAAAAATTTGTATATGATTTGCAAGGTTTATAAAATACATTATTTTATTTCTATTTTTATTAATGCTTATTAAATTACTATACTTCTAAAGGAGGAATTTATTGATTTTTATTTTCATTTCAGTTCTTCAACATGTGGCTGAGTTTAGGAGGCGCAATGCTATGTGTAGTGCTAATGTTTGTTATTAGCTGGTGGACAGCTCTGTTGACATTGTCTGCTATTTTGGCTTTATATTTAATCGTGTCATATCAAAAACCAGGTAAACTTAATTGATTAATAATTTTATGAAGTGCTGAGTGTTTCAATTACCATTTTTTATTTCAGATGTCAATTGGGGTACAAGTACTCAGGCTCAAACTTATAAACAAGCCTTAATGGCTGTTCACAATCTTATCAGAGTCGAAGATCATGTCAAAAACTTTAGACCTCAACTACTTGTACTTACAGGAACGGCAACTACTAGACCATCATTGATTGATTTTGCCCATCTCATCACTAAAAATTTGTCATTACTCGTGTGTGCAAATATTATTAAAGTATGTAAAAGAGAATTTTTTTTTTTCATAAATTATTATTGTATTATATATTATATATTAATGTAATTTTAGACTCCGACTTCACAAAAGTTACTCGAAATATATTCAAAACGCGCTGTAAATTGGTTGTTTTATCACAAAATCAAAGGATTTTATGTACAAATAGACGGTACTAATTTCGAAGATGGAGCAAAAAGTTTGATGCAAACTGTTGGCTTGGGCAAACTTAAACCAAACATTGTCATGTTAGGTTATAAGAACAATTGGTTTAAATGTAGTAGTCAGGATTTAAATATGTATTTCAACGTGCTTCAGTATGTTATTTAGAGATATTTTATTATTTAAAAATTGTTTGTGGAAATTCATTATTTTGGATTTTTTTTTTTTTAGCAAAGCACTTGATATTCATATGGCCGTGTGTATATTGCGAGTCAAATCTGGTCTAAATTTTTCAAATTCTATTCTTATTGATGAGATGCAACTAGATATGATGGTAAATCGTAAAACTTCATACTTATCAGAAGAACCTTTTTTGCACAGTCGATCACAATCTATGTCTACTGTTGGTAAGTATTGCAGTGTTTCTTTGAATTATATTTTCTTATTAATATTGACTTAAAATTTTAAAATGAGTTTTGTTTATTTTATTAGATGACATGTTTATATAATGTCTTGAAAATATTAGGTTAGTCTCCAATATATCAAATTTAAACTAGGAATTGTTAGAGTTGTTTAAATGCTTGAACCAATTAAATAAACAATTATTTAGTGTTTCCAAAGTTATTTCACTTTATTGTATTTGAGTAAGAAAAATGTTCATATTGCAGTTTGAACTAATGCAATTGTATGCATGTGTTGTCAATAAAATATATTATAGATTTTGTTTTTAAAACAATTGTTGATATTCGTTTGAAAATCCAAATTCACATTTGTTTACGAATTCACTATTTATAAAATTTAATAATATTTACTTTGACTTCTGTGTACACATATCTTTTTAATTACAAAAGCGTGCAAATATATTTTGATCTAGATTATTATTTTTGTAGCGTTTGAAATAATATAAAATAATTCAATATTTTTAATTTGCTCACCTGATAACATATATTATATTATTTGTTTATAGCTGACAAGAATGATACGGATGAAAGTGATGAAGAAAACGAATTGCTGAATAGAGACATTTCTAGTACATACAATATACCAAACACCGACGATAAAGATGAGAAACAGAATGTTAAGAAAAATCAAAAAGCCAATATTGTCAAGTAAGTCTCTCTACTTTATAACTAATGTGAATAAGAAAAATGTATGGTTGCATTGTAGAGGAACTGATGGTTATGATTTGCCCAAAGATGTTCTTAACGAGTTGACCCGGTTTCAACGCAAGCAACGGAAAGGTACAATCGATGTCTGGTGGTTGTACGACGATGGAGGTAAATTTATATTGTCTACTCGTTTTAAAAATTATCTAAAATATTAATTTTTAAATTGGTATGATGCAGGTCTTACGCTGTTGCTGCCTTATATTTTAAGTACAAGAGGAAATTGGTCATCGTGTAAATTAAGAGTATTTACCATAGCCAATAAAAAAGATGAGTTGGAATTTGAACAAAGAAGGTAAATAATCGTTTGTCATTTGACTACTGCATTCTTATTGCATTTTAACACGAAACTTATGTATTTCATTGCAGTATTGCCAGTCTGTTGGCCAAATTTCGCATCGATTACTCAGACTTGTTGGTGATAACCGACCTGATGAGAAAACCACACGAAGAAACTTTAGCATTTTACGACGCTCTAATAAAAAGTTATAAACCCAAAGGACCGATGAATGAAAGTTTGTAGTTTTTATGGCCGAATAAGAAGAGTGCAAAAAATATCGTTTTAAATTCATTGTTTATTATATTTTTGTGTGTTTGTAGCTGATGGTATTAAGGAGTCAGAGTTGACGGCAATGAAAGAAAAAACAAACCGTCATCTGCGGTTAAGAGAGCTGCTATTGGAAAATTCTCAAGAAGCCAATATAATTGTAATGTAAGTAACTAAAAGCGTCAGTACAGTTTTATAACAACGAGACGTTTTTTTCCGGATAGTTTAAAATAAAAAGATTTTTTTTTTTTCTAGGACTTTACCTATGCCTAGGAAAAATGTAATACCAGCTTCTTTGTATATGTCTTGGTTAGAGACGTTGACCCAAGGTATGCCTCCATTCCTTTTAGTGCGAGGAAATCAAAATTCTGTACTAACATTTTATTCCTAAGCACCGGAAGCTCAAAGTATTGTTCCTCAATAATTAATTACTGGTAAAGTGATGTTAAGTAACACCAGTTTTATACATTTAAAAATAACTAATACCACATTTTTTATTACATTTATATTGCTGCATGAATTGCATAATATTACAAAAGATTTTCTTAAATCTTTCAGTTCTTAAATGTTGTATTTATTTTTTATACTTAAATTGAATGTTTTTAATTCAAATTCATTTCAACCGATAATGTACTTATATAATTTAAAATTTTCCCTTTATTTATCTTGAAAGAATCTCATTTTAATGTTTATACGCACAAATATAAACACACACACATTCATACATATTACATTTGACAAAATTTAAGTTAATGATTTAATAATATTCATTTTCTATTTCCTTAATTATTATATGTATTTTACTGGTTTGTAATTTTTATTTCGTTCTGTATAATTTTTTTTGAAATATTTTTTCATTTACAATATAATATTTTAAATTTTAAACTCGTTAAAATTCATTAAAAAATTTGCTCAATGTATCAATATTTACACTTATAGTTTTGTTCGATTTGCATTGTCTGCTGACAATTTGGATATATTATTAATTTACTCGAACATTTCTCGTATTATTATTTGGAATATTTTTTTATTAATTTTAATCGTTTTTCTTAGAATTAAAAATAATTCAGATATTTTTTAGATATTTATGTCGTCCAATGGGAATTCGATGTAAACTATTTAAACTATCAGCTGAAAAATAAGTGATGATTAAATTTTATTGTTATCAGATCTGAATTTATAGTACAGAGGGGTGACCGATATCAAAAGTCCTGCGAGAGCACGGGTATAATACTGGTGAGAATTGAAAAAACGGCGTACGCAAGTATAAAATAAACAATAAAACGTGTCATATTATTTTTTCAATTCTATTATTCTTATTCAGTCGTGATAAAATTATCTTAGAGTTTTTTTTTTTTTAAAAACGATTTCGAGAGCAATCTATGAACCAGTTCATAACTACGCGTTGGTCATCTCTTTTGTAGTATTTATAAATAATGATCTTTTTCATTTTATTCGATATTATATTTAAAGTAAATTAAAGTAATTAGTCGTTAGTAAATGGAATGTTTAGATACGATCATTTTTTCAATGCGTTTTAATTGGACATTTATTATTGCATTTAATTGGCGACAAAATGTGTTTAAGCAGATACTCTAAACCTCTGTGCAGACGCGATTTCTAACCATAACTAATATTCATTGAAATTAACATCTCGCAATTTACATACAAAAAAAAACTGTAAATCAAATATATTATTTGCGTTCAATCGGCCGGTTTATCAGCATTACTTGATTATTATTATTTATTTTTTAATCGTTGCCTCGGCAGTCGTAAGGCTCTATCTATAGTTGTATGGGTACTTTATATGATTTTAACGGAGAAATAATTTTACCATAGGTTGTTACGTGTTCTCACTAGACTTTTTGAATTGTTTGTTTAGACACCAATAATTATTGTATTCTAGTCATACTAAAAACAAAACAAAAAAAAAAACACAAATTGTTTTTTATTTTATCAGTTTACTAGTGTTTTTCATTTATCAGCCTGTGTAACCCATGGTAAAACATAGAAAGCAATCGTCGTGCACAATGAAACGCAGTAAGAGTTGAGGAGTAGTCTGTGATTAATCCACACGCGAATTCAGTTTATATAATTTTTCAATATTATTCTCGCCCGTGGCCTTTACCAATGTTATGCTCAATTCGTGTTCAACAAAATCAGATTGATATTTCGTTGACATAGTTGATAAAATTTATATATATATTTTTTATATAAGTAATATAAGTGTAAGCTTTACGTAATTATTATTATATTATAAGTATAAGACCTTCCAGACAAAAAAAAGACTTGTATTTTGAAAACGTATATATATATTGGATTATTTTTATTTTTTTTCCAACTTTTTATGTATACAAATAAATATTTTTAGTATTTAATAATGTTTTATCTATTGTTGCATTTTTATTCTTTTTGTTGGCCGAATGGTTACACCATATCGGTGTTGGTTATATTATAATATATATTTTTTGATATCAAATTGATCCTTTCCTTAGCCAATGTAATACCATTGAAAATCGATTCAGTTTTGTTTCACAAATGTTAAC
Source organism: Drepanosiphum platanoidis (assembly GCA_948098885.1). Lineage (NCBI taxonomy): Eukaryota > Metazoa > Arthropoda > Insecta > Hemiptera > Aphididae > Drepanosiphum > Drepanosiphum platanoidis. Next base: position 8,785,520 of record OX402537.1, read on the forward strand.
ATTCCCAACACAAAATAATGAAACGCAAATAATTGCGGTGATCAACGTCGTCGTCGTCGTCATCGTAAGGGATACACGGAGATGCCGTTTTGCACTTGTTTTAGTGAGTATTTGTTAACTTCTCATTCTATTTAAAACGATGTGTACTCCTATTAGAATTCAAAAATTTAGTTGTTTTCATAATTCGTTGTTCTTATAATATAACAATATCATCTGGTTTTTCTAAAAAATATCTTTTTCTTCGTGAGAAATAACTATTTCCTAAAATTTCGATATATATTTGATATTTCATGGTAAAATTAAAAATATGGTTGTCATCTGTGATGATGATGCAATCTTAAGTCCAAATAAACAAAATTAATCTGGTCATTATTATTGTTACACCGCCTACTATGTCTCAGTCTCGTTCGAATCGTCATCGGATATTGTTGTATTTGTTGCGTGCGTGCGCCTTAGTTTTTTTATTTTTCGATTTATTTCATTTATTTCACGTTAAACATATTTTATAATAAATCGTCATTATGAATCTAGTGATGGACGCCACAGTTGTGTTATTATTGCAAATGCCGTTTCGATGTTGGAAGAGTCTTGTGACAGAAACGAAAATTATCTCTCAAAGCGGGTAAGTTTATTCTTATTTCGTCGTTTTTTCATGTTCAAATTGTGTAATTATATTGGGTACGAGTAAAAAATCTCCGGTAATAGCCGTTATTCGTAATCTCGATGATTATTTTTGAATCTCATTATTTTGATGTGTAATTTTTACCGAAAAAAGTTTCCTCGTCCGTGAAGACGTACTGCTAGAAGCGCCACCGACTACATAATAGTAAATAATCACGTTTTATATTTATTATAAAACAATTAACATGAAACGCGCGCACGCGATGGTTATTTCGTATAATAGGTAATTAATTGCTTTGATGTGGTACATGTTGTATCTAGTGCCATGTACTAGATCTACTATCTTTAGATAATTATAATAATTATATTGCCTATCTAGTTGTATCTATAATAAGGAGTGGATTTATTTTCTTGTTGAAAATCAATGCTTTTCGAGCACGAAATTCTTTATTCATTTATTACTTGTAAAAAATTGCGCGTAATTTTGTTTTTAATTATCGTTTGAAAAAAACTTATTTTAATTTTTTAATGAAATCATTTTTCAATGCGTCGTTTAATCCGCGCGTTCCAGTTATAACATTACATTTTTCTGCATCTCGTTGAACCATTTTCCAAAAAAATACAAAACAATAATCTTTCCGTCTTTTTAACAATAATATCGATTCGTTTTGAGTTACGAAAAAATGTAAGATGGCGAATCTTAAATTTCCACAGGGCGACAGTGTTACCCTCCCCCTCCTCCCCAGTTTACGCCCAAGGTAACGTTTCGATGTGACACGCAACGTCAATAGTTTTGGCGTTAACATTTTAACATAAACAATAACCTACACTCGCTGTGGTGTATCGAAGGCGATCAAAGCGAAACGAGTGTCCAATGTCCATGTAGGAATTATCGCCTTCTACTTTGTAATAATGTAATTGCTTTCCACTTTTCTAAAACACAAAAAAAAATATACCCAGGTACCTAATTGTGAAACGCCGTTATAATCGCAATAATATTATTATTTTATCAATTTCTACAGGATTAAAAATTTTTTTTTGTGCCGTTCGATAAAAATATGACAATAGGATATTATTATTATTTAGTCGTCATTATGGCACATAAATTTCTAACGCAACGCTTCTCTATGGATGGCATATTTTTACGGACACACACACACACACACACATATTATGCCGGGAAACCGTAACGGTTTTGTTGCAGTAATAAAAAGATGGAAAAAAAAAAAACGTCTGGCACGTCCTATATCACATAATCACATCACGTTACGGTGAATTATATCGTGATATCACGACGATACAGGTCCTATACAAGTACAATTATTATTTTTATTATTATTCGATGATTTTCCTCGCGATAACTTTTATCGCCGTCGTTATTGTTCTGCTGTACGTCGTGGTTTTTTTTCGGTGGTACATTACACATACGCGCGCGCGTTATGAATAAACTATTTTATACGGCCTAGACGTCATGGGAGTGCGGTTTCACTGTCGAAAACTGTCGAAATCCTCTAGAGATAATACCGTATCCGTATTGTTATAAATTATTTCTTTTGTACGCGCAACCGTTTAACTCGCGCGCGCGCGCGCGTGTGTGTACAATATACGAGTATATTTCGGGCGTAATTCGTACGAAAATCTCTCTCGTCCCGCGTAACGATGGAAAAATCTCCGCGGGTGGGTTGGGGATATCTCGTATCGCGGTGCGCGTAAAAAAAAAACACTTTTCGCGAGACGTGTGTCCGCCTTGCCGAAAGCGCCGATTCGCGGATTGCTCGCCGTAAAAGCGTCCAGTCAATGAATTCGAACGGTCGTGACCTGCAGGGCTCGGGAAATAGACAAGAGAAATCGGATTCGATACACGGTTTTTTGTCTCGCGGCGTGATGTAAGGATTTCAAATTTAAACATTTTTACCGCGCGTTTTTGACACACCGCTCTTTCTTTTGGTAAAGATTTTATCGTTTTTATTGCATTTTCATTTAATTAATTGGCACGTAAGAAAGGTCCGATTACACCGTGACATGTAGTAGATGACCGAACATTTTATCATACAATCCTCCCGCCCAGCCAACACTTTTTTTAATAGAATAATGTGCGCCACTGTTGTAGAACACGAATAAAACCACTTTTCGAGCGCGATTTATTTTCAATCGCCCCTGACGCGTGGGGAGCACAATTCGCCATACCCTCGCGGCGGTCTCGACCGTTTTAGGAACGATCTCTGTATAATACGACGGCGAGAGATTCGCGTCGTGCGCGCGAGAACTATATATTATACTGTATAATATAGTCGTGGCTGGTACCTAACCAATAGATCGTCGGCATTGTTTTCGGTATAATATTATCGCGGGTATATTATACGTACCTTTCCTTGCGCGATTTTGAATGATTTTCCGCCGCGCGCGCATATTGTATACCTATAATACTAGTGTCGTTGCGAAATTTCCAATTCGCTCGTTCTATTCGATTTCGACGACGACGTTTGTTGCTTGCGTCACACAACGGTACGTTTATAGATATTATTATTATCATCATTACGATTCCCCCCCAACAACAACAACACTCGTCGTCGTTCGCATACGTAACTCGGCGGCGCGGCGGTGCGTCATTATACTTTTTATATTCGTTTTAACCCGGCGCGCAGCCTGTACAATATATTTTAATACGAGTCGGCTTGTAATATCATTGCGGTTTTATTCGATTCCAATGGTTCCTCTGTATGATGGTTTGTTTTCGAAACGGTTCGTTTTGTAGGCACGCGCGTCCGACACAATTTAATAATAAGACATTGATTACCAGGGGCTACGGCTTCGGATTTACTAGACCGCGCGATACGCTCCGCGTGGCGTTCGCCGCCGTCGGCCCGTCGCCAACTGCCGCTCGGATCGCACAATAACGGCTATTAATTTCCACCATTACCGATACTTTTTTTTAATTATTCCGTCGTCGTCGGCCCGTACATTACGCCGTATTACTGTTTGTAATTCTAGTACCTACTGGCCGTACATTTCAAAACTGTGTCGCGTTCGATATAAATAACAATCAACAATAAATAACACGACGTTTCCGTCGGCCGCCGCGCCGCCGCCGTCATAATATCCGCGGTCGCTTACATTTTTAATTCTTTCGCTGTAGTAGGAGGCAAGTGGTAGCGCGATTCGAAATTCGCAAAGAGTGGACGGCGCGCTAATATTAATTTAGCTTCAATCTCAAAAGGCTACAAATATAATGCCGCGTCCACCACGCTACGACTGGGTATTATTATTTTTTTTCGATTTTAAATCAAACAAACGCTTATTTTATAATCAAAAGTCTTTAGAAAAGTAACGGTACGTTTTTCTACATTTCTTTAAAAAATCAAAATATTTCAAAATATCCGACATGCAGTCTTACTAAGAAATATTTCTAAACATTACATATCATGTGTACTTTGATCATAAACTAGTACTAAAAAATGACCAAGAATGAGAACCTTTAAAAAAAAAAAAAACGATTTCCTTAAAAATAAATAAATAGACCTTTGAGAAATTCGAACAATTTCCCCATCAACTAGACGAAACGAACTACCAGAAACCAAGTTTTCGTACTCGCTTATCACACCGTAATATAAACCAATAGATTCCTCTTTTTGACGAGATTGACGGGAGTGTTTTTTGTTGTTGTTTTAGTTTATTTGGACATTGCAGAGGCCTGTCACACACGCCACGTAGACTACTTACTTGCTATTCGACAACGCCTTCAATGATTGAAATTTCAGATGTTTTATTTGGAACGATATACTGCACGTTGTCTTTGTGTTCCTCAAGTCTGACTTGCCGGTATGTACATAGTATAGTATTTGAGTAACTCTGTCGAATTATTCTTCGCCTATAATGTCATTAGTGACACATACCTGCGCGCGTTTAGTCGAATAACATCGATGACGACAATATAAATATTACAAACAAACATAAATATTTCCACGCGCGCTAATAACATTTATACATCTGTAGCAATAAACAATTATTGTATTTATCGCCGGGCTAGGTGATAATATTATCCAACGAAACTGTTATATATTATCCGCGAGTCGCATATTGTAAACGGTTCGTGCCTATTATTGTAAAAATTAATTAGTAATTGTTATTGATTGTGCATTAATCGATCGTCAGATAGCATTGTGTTAATTAACAATCGTGTCGATAAAAGAAAAAAAGAAAACTTCGTTATTGTTAAGTTATTGACCGGATAATATGATTAAAAACTAAGTTTATTATCATAACATCATTTTGCTCGCGATAAAACAAAACTTTTTCTTCGACTCACATCCGAGTGAATACAATATACTCGCATATCGATATATTTATAAGTTAAGGGTAGTAGGGACGGCAATGCGGCATTTTCATAAACTCGACGTTTGCCTTTGGATATTTGTTTTTGTGAATTGTACTGAGGTAGTAGTCACTTTACAAGAGCATTTTGTGCTCCTCGTCGTAGATTTCCTGCTATATGGACCTCTTTATTAGGACTTTTGAAAACCGTTTCGGAATCGGTGTAAATATTCTATGATCGTGCGATATGCACGACAGTGTATATCACACATCGTTATCGACTCATGACGTATACAGAAATAACGAGTAGTATTTTTCGTAAAATAGGTTATTAATTTTTATGTAAACGAAATTGTGTACACCTATATTGTTTTTAGTGCTTCATAATCGTATACAGTTCAATCGTTGTGCGTTTATTGTGTAATATAGAGCTTTACGAACAGTTCAAGGTTAAATAGTATTATCGGGGGCGTAGGCCTGCCTCGTCGGACAGCTATTGTCGCTCCTAAGGACCGACTAGCGTTAGCTGGTACGGGCGATCGCGAATAAAACACTCGATATACGTACTATGGCAGTGATTCGTTTCAAACTGTCTCTGCAGTGTGCGAGAGGTCGAAACATCATTATTGACACTGACATAATGACAATACATTATAGAATACGTGTTGGGTATTGTTGTATTTAGAAAGAAAAAAAATTTATGTTAATTTAATAAACTGTTAAACAGCGATAAATAATATTTTATTGCGGCGTAAAAACTGGTTTGAAAATACATCTCCAAATCGCCGGCGATTTTTTTCGATCGGACGTTTTTTTTCCGGGCACTGTGACGACGAGGAATGTATTATTGCATTACGAATATTCCCCGCGATTGGGTTGAAACTGAAGTACGCAATATATTATTTATCGCTCTAATTCGTTTGTCAAATCAATAAGTGACGATGATCTGTGAGCCACACTTTTGTTCTAGGTATATTATATTATTCAATTATATACAAAATATATATATTATACATTATGTTACTTGCAGGATGGGAACAAAGACTTTTGTTACTCGAAACTTACACGCCCGCGGTAACATATTTTGGACCAAGCGAGCGACGAAAACCAAAGTCGCCACAGTGAGTAACGATCGAGTCGCTTGCGAGATGAACGACGTGTAGCACAACTTGTGTGTAGGTGTAGCAACTAGCAGCCAACTGAAAACTTTCACTACGAATGAAAATGTGCGCCGGTATGTTTTACGAAATTATTATTACGATTATGACGAGGGTTTATATTGCGGGCAATAATAATTTAATGTGGTATTATTATATTCGGCGACGATAACAAGTTTTCAACGTTAAATAAATATATAATTATCGCGAGGTATTTTATCTGTGCGTTGTGATAATATAATATATATTATTATGTCCGTCGCGCGTGTCGTTGTTTACGCTACGGCGGCGTGCGATTATTGTGTATAATAGCTGAAAGTATAAAACTTAAATGTTATTCGTAAAGTTTTTTTTCCACGAGTACGAGTATATCAGCTGGGTCGCGCGAGTCGTTCGATTTTGGAAATCGTTTAACAGTATAAAATAGAGTATAAATACCATATTCGTGCATATATAGGTACCGCGAGCGTCTCTCGGGGGGGGGGGGGGGGAAAGACGGGGCAATTGCCCACCCCGGGTTTTTAATTTCATCGGGTTTCATATACTCGGTATTTAGGTTTTTATTCTATAGTATAGGTTATTAAACTTATATAATATATACCTAGATATAATTAAAGTCATACCTAAAAAAATTCTCAATTTTTAATTACCTACGCCCTGTAAAAACGTCTGTGGACGCCCATGACAGGTACCTCTTCGTACACACACTTGCGTCCCGCACACACGCGGAGTATGCGTAACTCTCGCGATAAATATTATTGTCATATCGAAACGAACGTAACAGATCGGTCGGACGCTATTGGAGTAGATCGCCTTTCGATTGTATTTTATTCTAATTATTTTCACTCGTTCGAATAATATCGATGATATTGCATTCAACACACAATGTGTTTTTTAAATTGTAAAATCAATAATGTTTTATGTACAGCATATAATATAATATGCTGCTTGACGAAATACTCGTCGACCATTTTAGCCGTCGTTTTTCCTGCAAACGAGCACTCGGATGTACACCTGCAGTCCGCAGTCGGCTCTTATATATATACGCGTCGTACCGTCGTCGCAGGATAATATTGTACCGACATTACGCAAAAAAAAAAAAACAACCAAATAATAAAAATAAAATGCGATTTCACCGTTTTCCACACACTCGGACGTTACCTTAAGTGCACACGTACAACATATAAATTACATTGTTTACATAACATAGAAGGTATGCCAAATCTGTTCGTGGCGGATACCCGCAGTGCAGCATGACGCGTGTATATGAAACGCGTCAGACATTGAAGTTTGATTTTTTTTTTTTTTTCTATATTTTTCTTTCTTTTATCAGCGCAGCAGTTTGTAATAGAGATTTTTTCGGTAATAAATAATAATAATTAACGTGCGAAACGGCGGAATACCGAGTGAAAAAAAAAAAAAACGATATTTCTTCACCGCTAATTATTATCTGTTCTTTTTTTCCACGTATAAACACAGAATGGGATATAATAATTAGGTATTATACTGCACTCGCGCGTATATCACAGTCGCCAAATACACTGCGCAATATTCAACGAATACGAGTCTCTATTGTTTCGCGATCGAGCGGTCATTACACATTGTCGTTGGACATTTTTTGTCTACCCGTTTAGTCGAATTCGATAACGACAACGCGAGATCTCCTCCGGTCTCCGATATACGAGATCGAATCGACGCGAAATTTATTTTCAAGCCGCGATCAGCCAAGATCGTGAATTCTCGAGCTTACACATCGGAGAACTGTTATTATAATGATATAATAATTATTCAACTATTGCCGACGGTTACGCGCGTTATTTTAGAATCTTTAATCGTCGGACACTCGTCAATGTATCATAGGCGCAAATTGCTCAAATTTTCGGGAGGGAGCTCAAGTCCCCACCATTTTATTAATTAAAAAAAAAAGAAAAATCGTTATTATATAAATGTATGTATTTATTTGCATACGATACGCCGCGCGCCGTTCTGTTTTGGTACAACTTATCAGCAACATTTATTATATTAGATATATCTCGCTCGATGTGCCGACAAAATGGGTCGAAATCAAACATACAGCGCGCGCGTTCCAGTGGAAAATGAAAATCGACGAAGTAAGATAAATCTGACGACATTTAATCAATATGGAAGAAACAATCATTGGCCGTGTTATCAGAATTATTTTATCTACCTCAGAAATACAATTTTTTTTTTGATGAAAAAATTGAGCTCCTCACTTCATACTTCGTTTAGGGAGACTTGGCAGTGATTTGGGGGGTCCACGCTCCCCCCTTATTTGCTCCTATGGTATATAATATACGTACAGTTGTACATAATATGGCAATGCGCGCGGTTTCCGACGTAGGCAAACAATGAGGATTTCTAAAAAGTCTCCTGTAGAAACCCGTTGAACATTGCGCGAGTAAAGTGCTTTAAAAACAATCGTTCGATGCGAGTGTATAACGAGTATTCGGTATAGTTTTGCACGTCACAGAGTTTTACGTAAAAATCATATAATAAATTATTGTATTATGCCGCAGTACGGCGGCGCGTATAGAGATGGGATCTCTCGATCCGCGAAACAACAACTGGCGCGGTTTTCATTGTTACAACTTTAATTAACTCCATCACATCTCATCGGTCCAGTGCTGACGTTGACGATATCATTATAGTTTTTGCCGTACAATAGTGAAAAGAGTATTAGTTTTTTTTTTTAATATTGCCTCGGTAGACGGACGAAATTATTTAGAAAAAAACATCGTATGCCGTGTGCTCGGTGCCCGGTCGAATTGAATTTAAAAAACGCGCTGCAAATTATTACGTACCATCGGCGTTTACCGAAAATATATTTATTTCTCTTTTATTAATAAATAATAAATAATATATTATATATCGAATCATATATATATATATATTTAAATGTGTTTAGCTTTTAAAATACATCGAGCGCCGGGAAATTGCACGCGACGATGAAAAAAAAAGAAGTTTATTATGTTTTATTTTCTATTACTTTGTTTGCGCGCAAAACAGATACAAATACTGAAAACGTATGCGCGCGCGTGCACGCACATATCCCCATGAAAGTGAATGGACAGTGAATTCTATATATTTATCAAGGTATGCACGCGCCTTCTTTTGTTCGGAAACGATGTCATAGCTATTGGCCTCACACTACGCAATATCGCAATATCGATAGTATAATATTATTGTCCGTAATTACGTTTATTATGAACTTCCAATATTTTCGTTTTTACATTTTACGCTCGGTTATAGTTTCGTTTTCTGTTCGTTTTAATCCATACATAAAACTAATGTTTAATATTATAATTTTTTAATGTCGCGGCTAAAAATAAATTGACACAAAACACGCCACGATAATATACTATCACATAATATTATATACGCCCCTCGAATACGTGTAATAATCGTTTTGTTATATTGCAGATTATTTTCTATCCGCGTTGCTGGCGTTAAATTTTTAATTAAACGCAACAATCAACTCGTATTTCGTTTTTATAATAGTGACAGACGGATAACACAATCTCTCATGACTCTTTTATGTTATTAAAAAGTACGTTCGTATCGTAACGGTTTATCGTTCGGTTGTTGTTGAATAAGCACGCAATAATAATCTCGAAAAGAAAAACAAAATAATATTATTCTTTATTTTGTAATTTATAACGCATGTATTGAAAAAAAATCATTCGAAACATGTATTTTATTTTCAAAATAAAATAGCAATAGGTACTAGCTGGCTATAACCATCGCGTTCCCATGCTTTGTTTTTCAAAAATATTTAACGACGAACGATTTCTCTGTGTGTCATGTTTTATAGACCTCCTCGGGGACCGCGTTTTTAATGAAATCATCTCGAAATAAAATAAACTATTACAACGAATCAATTTCAATTCATTTGTGTATTTTAAGTACATTTAATTTATAGACTACTCTGCTTCTTGATTTTTTTCACGTGGACGTGCATTAGCTTTGTTAATTTTTTTTTCATGCTTTTTTACTACGAGTGTAGTTTCATTACTCGGTAACTCGTGTGTGCGGGGGGGGGGGGCATCGATCTTAATACTCTACGGGCATAATATAGTACGTATATTAATCATTTCTTTCCATTTGACATAATACAATATAATATTGTTATGAGTTTATGACTTAAAAAAAATCGTTTTCATCGAAATTTAATTCACACAACGGTCCGTATACGATTTCCCATCCCATTAGACGAATAATAAATTCTGAAAGTGTACTTATTATGTTGTGTTATATCATCCGCGGCACGATCTGTTGCATTAATGTAATGTTCGCTTGCCCGTGTAGTCTGTGCATTGTTTCGTTCTGACGTGTGATATAAACCGTCATTGCGGTCAAGTCGGCTTTTCGCTCGTTTGATATGTCAGTCGGATATCGATATGCGCCGCGATAATATTTACGATTATGAACACCATATGCTGCGGTTCTAATGATCGAAATCGTTTAAAATAACGATATCGGAGAGTCCACCGTTTAATTTCACGCCTATACATCAATAATCACATTGAAATAATTTAATAAATTGTATTCAGCTCAGTAGCAGACGATTGATTTGAAACGCGCGAGATATTTATTCTATGGGTTTAATAGTGAAAACTACTGATAAATCGAGTTGCCTCGTAACTGATCGGACGCGAACACGGGCGTTTGCAAAAATTATTTACGTATCAAACCTTCGCGAGGTCGAACTCTCTTCCAAGTCCGCCCTAGGGGACACACACCCTGTATACGTTTTCAATATTAAATCGATAACTATACCGAATAAGTGCCGGCCAGTCATATATACGTAATGGGACATTTTATTTTAATTCGAGTGTAATTTAAAAAGTCACACGACTAATTTTTTATTGATGGCCTTCTCCGGGCAAAGGTAAAAGTCAGACCATGGACAAGTGAATATAAAACGTATTCGAACAAAAACATTTGTAGGGTATTTAATTGCTAAAATGATTTTATTAAACGGCGTTTCATCGAAAGACTGAGTTCAGTAGTCACACGTTCCGAAAGTTGTAGAAAAGCGATGAGTTTATCTGCGCGGTATTTCACAATAATAATAATTGTCCTCGTGGTAAAATCATTTTTTCAACAATTGTTTACTATTTTCCCATAAAAATTTCGTTTTCGGTATTGTTTTGTGGAGACACTGGAGACCATGTGCTCGACATGTAAAATGACGTTTTAATTTTTTAAACGTTTTCTTTTCTATTTTGACGGCGGCAGAATAATAATTTTATTACGCGAGTTTCTTTATAGTTATATTATTACACCACTGTAAATTACTGTACGATCATAAATTATGATATTGTAGTTATTAGCGGTGGAATTATAAAAGACTTCAACGCGTAGATTGGATCTTCCCTGAACTTATTTTAGATTCCGAGTGAAACGATTGGTTTTTTTACTCGTTATCATATCTATAAATTATTGCATCTTATATAAATTTATGAAGTAGTTATAAATTTAAATCGCGACATAAAATTTCAACAAATTTTGTATCTGGTCCGAGACTGATATTTTTTCTAGTAATCATAACATTAGTCTATTAGATAGATAATAAGTATATCTTAGATATTTTAAGGATCTAGGGTTTATTTTGAAATTAGGGCGAAACGACCAAAACAGATTTGATTGAAAACAGAGATTTTATTGTATATTTTATCATTTTCATAATTTTTCAGTAGTCCAAAGTATTCACTCGCTGAAATCCTTTAAGTAAAACGACAGTTGCTCGAAACTTTTCTTCTGTTTTAAAAATAAATTAAGAAAACAACTCGAAAAAAGTATAATCACTGTGAAACTAATACATTTCTTGCTCCACTAATAATTTAAAAATATTTCGCTGACATTTAACAAATGGACGGCAGCGACTATTATAAATTGACATGTGTGAAGCGCGTGGCACTAAAATCACCATAAAAGAAATATTCTCGGACTGTCGCAAATCAATAATACAATAATATAATGTATTCATTTTGAACGTAATCTCGATTCTATACTCGGGATAACCTCATTTTACAAACGCGAGCCATCGAAAACGCGCCAGAAAAATTCTCGAATTTTACTGTTAGATCTTTTTTTAGGTTTCGTCGCGGTATATTATAATATACGCCGCGGGTTTCATTGTACAATTTGTACATCAAATTTTAATCGTACTCCTTCAAATTTATAATTCCACAAACAGCTTTATAGTTTTTATACTTCTAATCAATAATCGACATTTTAGGTTTTAGTTAAAAAAAAATTAATTATTTCAAGATATTTCAACGGTTTGGCATTTATAAATTAAAAAAAAAAACACTTGATCTCGTATATTTTGAGAGTAACTTTTCGAGGAATTTGTTTTTAAAAGTTAAGCACCTAATTAAATATTATCATTATAATCCAGTTGTGGTATACGTCACAGTTGTATTATCGCAAACGTCGTCGTTTCGACGTCGGAAGTCCAATAGTAGATAGAAATTATTACTCAAAGCACGAATAAACCTATATTTGTCTGTCGTGTTGAAATTGTTCTATTATTTCAGTTTAAAGCCACGGAAAACGTACGTTATTGCAGATATTTCTTTATTTATATTAACTAAAATAATTCGTCTCGCCTAAAAAACGTACAGCTAGAACCGTCTGCACCGAGTATACTTTTCTATGAAAGTCTGACGCGTTTTAATTGTAAATTAAATAATCATTTTTTTTTTCTTCAAAATATTTAACGTGCATGATTTGTAGTCAACTATTTTGTATTATTTTATACTGGTTATACTTGAAAACCGTATTGTTCGATGATTTTTATATATTTTATATTGAATTAAACGCGACCAACGTCGAAAAGTATTCGCAGCGTATCGTGTGAAATAGAAAACCGTTATTGAAATTTTCTTTTGCCACGCGTAACACACGGTATTATAATTTCTAAGGTTTTTTCTTTTTCATAATAATATATTTCACTCTAATCATATTATATATTATAGTTACAAAAGACGCCTACAGTATTATTTCAATATGAAATCTAACTTTCAACGGCCCGAAATCTAACTCGCCGTCCATCGCCGTTTTATCGATGAATATTCCCAAGTGCTCTCCGCACGACGTCGGTATAATGTCTAAAAATTCCACCGAAGCACTACTGAGTTCAGTGTGTAATATACGTACGAATAATATACAATGGTATTATCAATACATACACGCCGAAGGCATTGATTTCGATCGACCGAAATATTTCGTCGGCACCGTGGAATTAATAATTAATTTTCGCAGTCGTCGCTATTTATCACGGACGACGATGTGTATTATGTTATTATTTCTTTGTGCATTTCAATCGTTCGTATGTTCACGCCTGCGAACTAGTTGGCGCGTATAAAAGAGTAAGGTTGCTGCGATGTTGTTTGCCGTGTCGCTATTATTTTCCGTGGGTAACTACTGCCTATGGGTAAAGTTGAAAAAAAAAAAACCAATCAAGCAGTAAGAAAATACGTAGTTTGATTCCAAACGCCGCGAGAACCTCGCACTGCGACGCAACCTGTTATTGTTCCTGTTCGTCAACGGTTAATATTACTTATTTGTAGGAAAACGAGTGCGACGACGCTGATCTCACGTTTTCGTCGGTAATTTTTCGAAAACTAACCGCGCGATGGCCGTTTCAAGTTTCTCTAACGCTCAATACAACTTCGCGGGCACTGTAAAATTAACTATAATTTTTCAGTCGATTTCGATATTATAATATGGTTAGAACTACCCATTTGACTACCTACTAAAGTACCGAGACATGCAATTTGTAAGTGTATAATAACGAGTGCGTATATTTCGATAAAAAGTTTATTTTTCAAAAAAAACCATTGTCGTAATAATATTTTTGTGCTGTTGTCTTTTCTGCTGTTGCGGCGGCGTGTGCTGTACCGAGATTTATTGTGTATAGACCTTGGGATTATAATATTTTAATGACTAGCTGATACATTAAAAAATACTCATTTATAATATTACTGTCGGCAAGCGATAGTTTTTCATTCTTCGTCGCAGTATTTCAACAAGTAGGAGGAAAAGATAATCTGCAAAACTCGAAAATTGTTTGGCTATAGATTGTAGAAAAAATCGAAAAAAAAACAATCATAAACCATTTAAAATAAATTTAACTTTACGTAATATGTTATTGTGTACATAAAACGTGAACCTATTATAACATATTATGGTGTTCCTCGTGCTAAATAAATATTGCAAAAAGGTACGGGGCACACGCACATAATATCATCATAACTTGTAAAGCATAGGAGGTTACGTGTACAAGCGATGTAAGTACGAGCTATAGTGTTGATTCGTGCGGTATGCTTTTACGCCCAACCGTAATTCCTAGAAGTCCTGTTTTGAAAATTCGCAGAACGCGTGAGAGGACGTGGGCAATCATATCTATTCTCAACTGAAAATACTTCGAAAAAACCGTGATAATTTCATATTAGCAATGTTATCATCGTTAGGCGAAATTCAATATAATATAAACACGGGGACATTATCGGTCTGGGTGGGTAATTATATCAAATAAAAACCATATTTTATTCGACGCACAAACGACGACGGTATTCCCGTCTCGAAGACACGAACCTATATTGTAAATTATCGACAACACGGCGCGGCGGTTGGTACGTGTCGCGATCGGATTGAAAATCAAAATTTATAATATTTTAAACCGCGCGAGGAGATCGCCGTCGTCGGTTCATTATTGCGCGTGTGTGTCCATCTGAGATCGACGCGCTCTACGTCGTCGTACCTCTCGATATACCTATCCGATTGTTATAACAGTACAGGTACATGCGCGTATAGTATTTAATACGCGCGGTTACGTCGTCGTTCAATTAAACGTCAAGTCGTCAAAATAAGACGTAAAAAAAATCGTCACTTTTATTATTGTCGATCCGTCGTCGTGTATATATGTAGAGTATTGAAATATTGTAATTCTCATTTACACGTCAATTAATAACGGTTTCTATTAAGCGTTAGGCACGTGCTGCGCCAGAAAAAAAAAAAACAAAACGTTTACGAGAGTGAAAACACGGTTTTCGACGCATTTATTATCCGTCGCCGTGTTATTATTGTTGTGCGTACGCCACTTCCGCAGTGGCGTCCGAGCGCACGCACATAATAACAATAATATATGCATATCATATTCCGGACGGGAAGACAATAAACGAATCGACGGTCGTGTTTTTCGGACACGACAATTATATTCGCGTT
The DNA here is from genome assembly GCA_948098885.1 of Drepanosiphum platanoidis. Classification (NCBI taxonomy): domain Eukaryota; kingdom Metazoa; phylum Arthropoda; class Insecta; order Hemiptera; family Aphididae; genus Drepanosiphum; species Drepanosiphum platanoidis. The sequence goes on from OX402537.1 coordinate 8,800,864, forward strand.
TCCTTCGGGTTTTTTTTTTGTTATTCCTTTTTCCCGATGAGTTTTCTCTTCTCCGCTCTCCTTTCCGACGACGCGGTCGCGATAATATGTTATAAAATTACTTTGAATACAAACCGTTAAATATATTTTTTAAACAATAATAAAATAAAACAAAGGTGTTGCCTCGAGTAAGTAAGTACTCGTATATTATAAGACGTAAGAGTGCAAAAAAGTCACGACCGGTTTCGATTAAAAAATCATCATCGGGTGTAATTTTAAATCGAAACCGGTCGTGACTTTTTTACTATCTCACTCATAATAATACTCGACCTTTATTTTATTTTAATATCGTTTAAATAATAAATATATTTAATAGTTTGTATTGGAATAATTTTATAATATAATATTTTGTTATCATTTATCAGTATTAACCATTAATATAGTTTATTTTCTATTTTTTATATATTATTATTATTATACTATAATTGGTACTGGGCGGGATTTTCGACGTTCAATGTTCGGACGCACGTGCGCGTATTGTCCGCGACAAAGGACAACGTCGAAACAATACACGCGGTATGGAACGACGAGGGGGGGTCCTCGGGGGGGACTCGGGGAGAGACGCGGCGCGCAGGAATCGCATGTTTCGTCCCCGCGGGCGGCCGTATCCCGGAGTCTCCTCGGCGCGCGTTATTTTTATTTTTTTACTTGTTGACACACGTCCGTGAAAGCGTGACAACGACGACGACGACGACGACGACGGGTTCGGTCGCGATCGGCTCCGGTCGGCGGCGGCAACGACCTGTCCGGCGGCGGCGGCGGCGGCGGCGCGGCGGCGGCGAAACCGGAGGACCGCTGCTCCGGTCCGCGCCACCGCTCAGTAGTGAAGAAACCATCGGGCGCGACACACCTCGCCGTTACCGCGTTCGCGATACTTTTTATACCGCGGTATATCGCGATACCGTGCGCGTCGTTCGTTTTTTTTTTTTCTTCTCCTATTGTTTATCGATAATATTAATTCGCCGTTCGCGTTTCAAAATCCATCGTCGACGGTCTCGCGAAATGACCGCCGCCGCAGCCGAGAAGACGACATTGCCGTCATCGTGAACGCGCACAACATCATCTCACATACGTCGTGGTGCCGAAAACGCGTCGACAGCCTCGATGGCGCTTCATCGGACGACAACGGGTAAGTCATTTTTCGTACGTTATTTTTAAACGGCCGCTCGCCATCGAGGGGTAGGGGAGGGCTGGATGGCGCCGGTCGTCGCGCGCGGCGACGACGACGACGACGACGACGACGACCTTTTGACGTGTCGTCGTAACACACCTTCGTCGTCGTCGTCGTCAAAGGCCCAGGAGGTCTCTGTTATCGCGGCGGAAAATTCACTTTCTCGCGACGACGTTGGCGCGTTCCGATACGTTTTCTCGTCGTCATCGCCGTCGTAACGCGTCCGGACGATTTGTGTGTCACGACGGATCGTCGTATCGTAATAGCGCGCATGTGAAAGTTTCGATCGGACTATTTCTTTACGTACCATTATTACTAGATGGGCACTACCTGCAACAGTCCGATTTGCCCGCGCGTGTGTGTAGTAATAATTCTGTTTATAAACAATATATAGTTACATGGTAATGAACGCGAACAATTATTATGTTTTCATTGTCGTAGACGTTCGGTCGTAAAGAATCCCCCACCACCTAGCGTATCGATGTCGAGTTTCGTCTCGTTAATGTTGACATTTTGTTTTCATTCCTGCCGTTCGGTACTTTAGAACTGATACAATACCCCCTCGGTCGCGTTTCGACGTCAAGTTCCTACGAGGGTACCGGCGTATAGGTATACATTTTATATTGACATATTAGAGCGTGTACCGCTGATCGATTGGCGTTTCCCTGTTCATTAGTAGACGGTCGGTCGATCGTCGAGGTCGACGTGTCGTACAACAGCGTTTATTACAATAACATTTTTGCTAGATAATTTTACGTTATGAATCATACACAACACGATTTGACATAAATCTTTATTGATATATTTTATCGTAGTCGTTCCGGAAACGTTGTTTGGGTGACTTGAACGACTGTTATGCATATACCTACCTCATACGTCATACAGCTAATAGTGTTTAACATGTGATTTGCGCGCATTATTTATAGTCTAATGAGTTACGACTAATGAGTACATCATGCTCGTTACATTTTTTTCGGTTTTAGTTATTATATTTACCCATTTGAAATTTTAATCACCTTTAAACATCTTTTAAATGATTCAAAATTCAATGATCCAACATTCTAAACGTGTGTCAAATTCTTAACATTTTTCAATTTTAATTTAAATTTTTTTGCGCAAAGTATTTTTTTATTATTAGGATTATCACATTGATTTTGATCTTAAAAATCTTTAATATCTACTTATATTTTAATATTCTTGATTTTATCCAATTATATTAATACACAATTAGAAACTTGACAACTAATTTCTCTAAAACTACTATTATAAATTAGTATTACTACTAAATTCAATTGATCTAAACAAAAAATATTGATTTTTATTCACAAGAAATCTAAAACACGTGACCGACTATAAATGATTTATTAATTGTAATAAACGCGGTGCATTATTGGTAAAATTTGCAATAATAGCTTGGTTACATAACAATTATAATATGGTAATGTACAATTTCATCAAACATGTAATTCAATTATGTTTTTGCCAGTCGGAAGTAGGATACATTAATATAGTTAATTTACGCGAAAACGAAACTATGTTTATATGATAGTTAAGGTATATTACACGAATGTTACCAACAAATACTCTCTAAAACAGTCGATTAACTTCGAAAAGTAACAAACTAACAAATGTTTAGGCGTTAAATTTTGCACAGTCACAACCGCCGGATAAATCTATTTGGTTGTCAGGCAAATTGTATTATATGACGTACCTATAATACTGATATATTCAAAACAAAACATACAAACTATAAAGAAAAAACTACTGAATAGAATTAAAAACTGCATGACAATGCAAAAATGACTCTTAAAAGAAATCGACTTCCCTATTAGAACGTTGCCATGCAATTTGCTTGAGTAAAAACAATATATGAATACCTACGTCTTATCCCGGACACCGCAGTCAACCGTTCAGTTTATCATATAATATGACGTACGTACTACGTAGATACCCGATGTCTTAATAATACATATACCTATCTAATTTTTGCTGTAATGATCATATTATTTACTTAGAGTGAAATGATAAAGTGAAATAAACTCGTGTATAGTATTTATTGACCGGCACTAAACTTGTTCATTTTAAATTTTAATATCGAGACTTTTGTCTCTAATAATCTTCAACCAATTTATTGCTAAAACTAAATGTTTATAAGTCTCCGAATGGCCTAAATGTATACAACTGAGTATTTATGAGAGTATTAGAAGGATAGATTATAGATCTCCTTGACTTTTTTTTATAACATTGTATAATATTTATCTGGACACTTTTTCTTTTCGGTTAAATGGGTCAGTCACTTAAAAAAAAATCCCCTCCCCTTTTTGAAAAATCCTAAATACGTCGTTAAATATAATATGAACAATAATGAATACATAATATGTATACACAATAAACTTACCTAGTAAAAATGAAAGTATAAAGTAAACATTTCAAATATTTACCACATTGATTTAATTATAATAATACGAATATATTCTTCTTCTTCTTCTTCTCCGAGTTTTCGAAAGGCTCATTACTGCACAAACGTTCTTCCATCTATCATGTGCTACTATTTCTCCATCTTGTATTTCAATCGCTGCTAAATTTTTTTCCACTTGGTCTATCCAAATTTGTTTTGGTCTGCCAAGTGGTTTTTTCTCGAGTATACTCTTGAAAAAAGTCATTATTATGACTAAATGTTTATTTTAAATTTAAGAAGGATAAAAACCCGTTTTATGATTAGATTTAAAACTGCAATAAACAATGGTCACAGAATTTTGATCGGGTTCTCTAAAATTATACTTTTTTTGAAGTCTTATTTAAAATTTTATGCGTTTTTGAAATATAATATTTTAAAATTAAAATAATTAGATACAGAGCAATGATTTACAGTGGATTATATTGGTGGATTTTAATTTTTAAACTTATAATTTTAATTAACATTTTATTCAAACCCCAATGCATTTTACGACCTTGAGCCTAGTATTAGTTGTGTGCTCTCTGTTGTTTTATATACCTATGTATTTTTTTTTCATTGTCCATCTGATGAAAGATAATAATATAATAATAATCATTTCATAATATGATTCTGTTGTGATTCTGCAAGAAAATAAATCGTATTATAACATTGCGGACAATAAGTATATCTATTATATGATTTTAAAGAATACAAACAAGGTCAGAGAAAAATTGGCAAGTTTATTTTTGAGATTAACCTAACCTTGAGATACTTCTTTGAACTTCTTAAAACCAATGACACTGGCATTAAAATATTAGTGTTTTTTTTTAATTCAATAGTAATAAACGAATAGTTCAATTTTCATTTCGATAATATAAAATATACAATCTAATATTTTAACAATTAATTTATACTCGGAAGAAGAACAATAATTATTAAAAAAATGATCCTATTTTAAATATTTAACAAGCGTTTGTATTAGAAAATGAGTTACGGTATTTATTTGGGACGTAGAACATCGAATGTCATAATTTAACATAGTTTTTTCCAAAAACACTTCATAATTTTCGAACATAATTGCATTTAATGTAATCTAATTATATACCTAATGTTTATAAAAAAACGTTGATATTTGGGAAAATTGATATCACGCAACGCGAATTTCGTTACGGCACAAAATCTCCAAAATGTCTCTGCTGTTATGTTTTTGACGTTATGTTACGTATCTGATTATTGTTCCGCTTCTCGGAAAACGTTAACACGTACATTGATATGGAATTCTATGAGCAATTTGATCTATGTAACGGTCTGATTGGTAAAATCTACGAACAAATCAATTGAAATGGTTGAGATTTTTATTTTATACCATCTGATTAAACGGTTTTTATATTTTACACGTTATTCTGAATGAGGTTTGCTATCGATTCCTTCGTAACGCACATGTTCTTCTGATATAATTTAATACTTCATAGTTCGAATGAATTTTAATTTTTTTTAAATTACCATCATTATCATTACTATAAATAACTAAAAAATTTTCGATAAACACAGAACGAGATTTTCATTTACTAAACGATGTTTTTTCTTCTTCTAAATCACCGATAGAACAACGATTTAACATGATTCAGTTATCCCTTAAGTGAGTGATGTTCTTTTGAGTGCCTACCAGTTTATAGTAATATATAGCGTTATATTTGTAATACTACATAATTATTCGCATGTACGATTTATACAAAGTTCGTATTATACTTTAATTTTAATGACGTTTTAAACAGTTAATCATGGGTTTTTATCTGATTTTAAATCATGATAATATGTAATTAAGATGGTGGGTGTTTTGTAAACTACATGTTGTCTTAATTTCCATTGTTACCTTAGAGTATTAATAAAGAACAGATTTACACCTACAGTAGTAGATTACACACAATTTTGTTTGTTCTACTCATTCGAGTTAATGCATTCGTTGAGTTTAGAATCTATGAACCGACAATATTTTCTAATTGAACACAATATAAATACATTTTCTATAATATATTATATTTAACGATATTCATAAATATGTTCATATTTTAGTTTAAAAAAAAAATTAGGCGTTGTTTTACGGTATGAAATTAGGTTAGATTATAAAAACACTTCGCATCCAATTCAGAATTCTTTTTGATTCGATTAACACAATTCAAAAGTAAAATATTTTATTTGCGTCGTTGGTTTAAGATAAGTTATATTTACTTGACATATGAAAAGAAATGAATCGAGCTCAGTAGTGTAATAAATTGTTGTTAATATTAATTTTATTCCAATCTTATGAATATTTCTAGGCATATAACGCAAATGTCTTGTGCAGTTAGACTGGCATAAATTCTTTATTTTGAGAATGACACTCGAAGGACATTTATCGTGGCGGAGCGTGAAGGCGTTTTTCCGTTTTATTATCATTAAACCAAATCGGAGAGTCTGTATAAAATCATTTGGCCAAGGTGGAAGTATATTATTTTAGGAGAGATTTTAATTTTACACACATAAAATTTATATGCTAGGCTTTTTTTTAAATAATCCATAAATATTATTCTTTGTTTTTGATCAATTAAATTAGTCTTTCAAATCCACAATAATATTTTAGGTTAATATATCAACAGTAGTTGTTTGTATTACAACTAGCTATGATAAAATATTTGTAGCAATTGTTATGTGGATAGAAATGTGTTCACTGATGGTTTGTAACTATAAAGAAATAAACAAAGACTTAAATTGTCTATTAAAAACAATAGAAAAATTCTATAAAAGTAACAGCCGGGCTGTTATTTTTTTTTTAATGCTAAAAACGTAAAAATTTATACGATTTTAAAAAAAACTGTATTACACGTGTTCTCGTATTAATTTCAACAAGTACACAATATGTATGTGTATGTTCTTTAAAATTAAATGTCTCTCGACTTGTTAGTCTATGGGCTCTCTACATATTAATAGAGTTTTAATTTTTATGATATTTTCGTTAATTCAGTCGGCTACTTTTGCCACAAAAACAAATAGTAGATAACCATAATAGTAGTAGCTAAAAATGTCTATATTCGAAGCGGTATATTATGTTTTCCAAACATTCAATTCTACGATCGATTTATAACAACAGAGACCGGGCAGAGACCTTGTCGGTTTCGTGACTTATAGCGTTTAATTGCGGTACTCGGTATTTCACAATCGGAACGAACACGGTGGTTAACTTAACTGTAAACTGATGGTATGGAGTATACGCAAATGAATACTTGGCCGAACTAATGATTCGAAATTCAAGCGATGGCAGTTACGGATATAGAATGCGCATTCGTATATTTTAGTGGAGAATGAATATTTACTGTAATTATTTATTTATTAGTTAGGTGTACCTCCTTCTCGGCTTAATTGTAGAAAAAAAAATAAATAGTCGGCACACGAAATAATTATTTTGGTATTAAAAGTTATAACGTATTTTAAAACGAATTATAAAATGAAATAAAATCTTATGCGATAGTTTTTATAGCGATTGCGCATGTTGGTCGAACAAGAGAGGTTTTATATTTACGCGGTACACTTTATAAGATTAAATAATAGGTAATTGGCAAAAAAATGTTCAATTAAATTATACTTTAATTTGATAAAAATCACATGTTTTACGAACGTACAATTCAATAACAATGTTATTATATTCAATCGTTTCGGTTTAATATTTTAACCACAATATTATGTAATCTAATAATCTATAAATTTTCAAGTTTGACGAAAAAGTTTGATCGATACCCACTGAAATTCCTATCGAAATTATTAGATATACTCGGTGAAGAAAATGTTGTTTTTAGTTTTCGTTTATTTCATAAAATTTTCTCAACTCACAGGACAGAGTATTTTTACCATGAAAAACTCAATTTTTTCCGAATTTATACGAGTAGGTACGGTATATATCTACGTTTTCAATATAATTTCAATATTATATATCGTACGCGTGCAATGCGCATAATGATTTTATTATACTGGAGAGTTTACGTATTGTGGAAACGTGAACTCAGTTCTTAAGTTTTTTTTATCAAAGTCATCGATAACAATCGAAATCCGTTAAATTTTTATTTATTTTTTTATTGCATATATAATTGCGCGTTTCTTTTGAATAAACGAAAGTGTACCGATTAATTAGTCGTGGAGTGTGTACGTTATCACGTCCGGTTTTGTCGCGATTGTCGGAGAAATCCGCCGGGTATAATTTAATACGAGTATGTTTCACCCTGAAGTGATTTTTTTTTTTGTCGTGAAAATTCAAATCCATACACTCGAACGACCAACGGTTGCCGTTTAATTAACCGCTATATCTAATACGGAAAATTCTCATTTTCAGTATAGTTCCGTATATCCCCGGTAATAATTATGTCCGCTTCGACGATATTTCAACCTTCATTTAACTGCCGAGTTTTCTAAACCCTACTATACCGGTATATTTTTTTACAATATTAACGGTTTACTAATTATCACGATATATTCCAGGATATAATTACGTAAACATTTGGTGTAGTATAAAGTTTGGCCGAAATATATGAAACAAAAACAAGGTTTGGAGTATTGCTATTTCGCCGCGCCGTACGTCAGTGTAGTAATGCGATTAGAGTGTTCTAGAGCGTTGTGAATGATGCACATCAACCCCGTCGACCATTGCGGTTTTTTTTTTTAACGATTTCAAAGGCTTCGTCGTTCAAGTATACGGGTGAGGTTAATTTACGGACTAATATCTTTTGAAGCCAATATTATAAATAATTGTGGTACAAGGCCATAATTCATTTAATTCAATTAGTCTCACTCTCAAACAATTTGTTCAAACTCTTATTGATGTCTTGGACGTATAGTTTAGGTCTGCTCTCGGTTTACCAACTCCTCGGAGGCAAATAAATTACTATATCGTCGTATGTTTATATTCCGTAACCTATTATTTTTTTTTCTCTAATAATGTTCCGCCGATTTCTTAAGTTAATAAACTACCGTAAATTCTATACTTCAAATTTCTAAAAAAAAAGAAGCTGTCGTTTAACTCTTTATTCGTGAAAAATTCAATTTTATTCATAATTCTTTTATGAGAATCTTTAAATTATTTATCTTATACTAACTCCAAAGTTATAAGAAATATATATATATATATATTTATTTAGGTAGATAAAAAATCGAACACTATCCTAGTAGTATACACTATTTATTTATCTGGCAATCGAATACAAATTCTATAGATTATTTTTTTTCTAGATATATAATTGGTCTTATTAATTTAATAATTATTAATAATCATATTATTAGACTATATTATATTAAATACATTAATATATTTACATATATATTTATATATATCAATATTTCTTTCTTATATACTTCCTAACATAAGTAGGTATAAATATTTCGATAAAAGGAAAAATATAAACCATAATAAAATGGACAATTCAAATCAAATATGATTAAATATTTATTTATTTACCTATACTATCCTTGTATTTGCCATATACAAATTCGTAAAACCAAAGAATAATTTATCGCGTCCTATGACCTAAAAATAGTTTAAATTATGTAATAATTGTAAGATCTGATTATATAATTATAAATTTTCAATGTCGACTCGGTGATCAATATTGATCATGTGTTAATTCATTACTCATTAGTCATAATAATTTCAATCGATCTCTCGGGCATTTTTACCTCGATATAATGTAGTGATAATAAAAAATAAAATAAAAAAAAACCGCGTACATTGTGTTCCGCACGTATTATTAATGCTTTTATAGAGTTCACTTTCACTTTGACGAACAATTTTATGCTGCGGAATTAATTGTTTAAACTTTTAATGATTTTCACCAATTAATAAAAAAAATTTCCGGATAGTTTAGCGAATCGAACCAGCGTTATTGAAAAAGTTTTCGCTCTATCCCTTCATTGGGGATAATACACTTTGTCCATTGGTGTGTATATTTTTGTATAGATGTGCGTTTCAAAATATTACTGAAAGAATATAATCATAATGGCCCTATAATCCGTATCGAAACGTTGCTTTAATGGTTTTCAATGGTCTCAAGCACGTTTCTAATTTTCAACGCTGCCCCGCGAGTTGTCGGTCGGTCACACGAACGCGTTTTTGCTCGACGGTATTTTATTAACAATGTCGCGGTAATGAGTTATTAATGTGGTGTATACTACTTGAATTTATCGGTTACGAGGAAATTCGCTATTAAATCCCTTGGTCACGTGGATTGCTTGTATGTGGAAAACCATACACGTATATTATAACTATCCCTACCAAATGAAAAATTATTCTGGTGACCGCACAATGTAATAATTTAGTCCTTGAATAAATATTTGAAAGAAAGAAAAAGATAACATAAAGGGTTCATAATACGCTGTGTTAACTCCAATAGCTTGTTATGCATTCTGTCGAAATCACATGCTATATCGCATTATGTACGATTATTATTATCTATTATTGAATAGGCTACTGTTATTTTATTGTTTGCATACTCCGTGCGAGAAGACTGGGGTTAAAATTATAATATATCAAAATAAAACCATCCGTTTTTAACGTTTACAAAATACATTACATTATAATACGTTATGAAAAAATATCCACAACAATACATAATATGTATGTGTAACAATATCACGATCCCCACATTCCGTACGAATATTGTGTAATTTTTTATCCCATCGCGAGTACGAATTATTTATCCAGCTCTATAGCTGTTTTTAATTAAGACGCCTCTCATCGAATTAATTCGTTTCGGTCAAACCTAACCTACGGTGTTTAATATGGTATAGTTTTATTTTTATATATTATTTTAATTAAACATGATACTGCGATGCTGTTCTATGAATGTATATTCGTATTTTTATTCATATTAAAATGTACAAAATCTCGAAACGATCGTACGAAGACTAATTTTTACATCTTGCTTTTAATTAAAAATAATAAGGTATGATAAATAATTATAATTCTAAATAATATTATCTTGACGCAATATCTTTCGATTACAACGCAGCTTAACGTTCCAAATGATAGTAAAATAATTAATAAACACTGGTGTAACTAACTTTTTTGTTTGGAGGGGTGGAGGGGAGGGCAAACTTTTATCATACGTTTCTATTGCATAATATAAATTTCATCAGCTTAAAGCAATTAATTCCGGTGTTTACATTTGACTATTAATAGTGATACCCTAAATAGATATTTCAACGGTTTTGTATATTAAAAATTTCCAAACACAACGTAAGTCATGTAACTTCTGTAAAGTAACTTCTTATTGACTTATTTTTCTCGGCTCATTGTTGGCTCAAATTTTTCAATACTATTTTATCTATTCGTATTTTTTTGTTTCATTCGAGTGTAACATTTCATAAAACGACACGAAATTAAGGATAAAATAATCGTGAACACATAGTTCGTCCCGATGAAATAGACGTAACCGTTTTTTTAAGGTTCAAATAAACAAACAAAACGAATTCGATTGTTATTAGATAATATTTATTTTTTAATTTACAAAAAAATCAATCGGCCTCGCCTTCTTCAATTTTCATTGCACTACGGTAGTCGCGCTCTCCCAGTTTACACCTAAGTATATAATATGAATATTGTATATTATATAATATATAGTATTCGTTGTGGTCCTTATAAAACGCTCATTCCAAGTTTTGTTTTAACTTGAGATTTTATGAACTCGCATACATTATATTTTATCAGCATGTATTTCATATTTATCCGAGTAGAATATACCTGCTAATAGAGTTAATCGTTTTGGACAAAGTGAAAGTTTAAGCGTCATTTAATTTCGAGGACTCTTGGCTTTAATAACTAGATATTTTATGTCTCGTGTTCTGAACGATGTTAGCGTTTTCAATGTTAAATATTATTATGTACATTATAAATGCGGATGTAATGGACGAAACGGAAGGAATATTATGTGTATTTCTAGAACTTGATATTCTGGTCAAGATGTGAACAGTGTATTATGCTCAAGTGGTCGGGAAGGCGGTCTTTCTCATAAATATACGTACGGTGCACATTATGTGTATGTTTTTTTAACGAACGTGCAATGATAACATCGTTAGAAGTCCGTATGTTCTTGATATTAATTTATTTAAATATTACCGGACGAATTTGAATGCGAAGAAAAAAACTCGGTATAATGTTTTAAATTAAATTACATTTTATTCGTTTAAAACAAATCGTTCGATGTATTAAAAATTTAAAAGTCCCCTGTAATATTATTAATGATTTCAAATAAAATCTCGTCTTATTTATTCGAAGTGTGTTGTAAATCGAAATTTTCACCGAAGATTTGAATAAAGCTCCGGAGAGTAAAATAAAGAAAAAAAAACCACCACGTAATTTAACCTATTTATGTCTTGACCACAAAAAGGAACGATTCTATACTGATTTTCCTCTACGGTGTAAAAGAATGAATATCGGGTTTCACCGTTTTCGCGGTGTTCATAGTCGATATTTAGGTTTAAAATATAAATATTTCAATTCAAATACCTACAGTTGATTTCAGTCGTTAATTGATTAATTTATCCCGATCGATTATTATTTTTAATAACGCATTATTTCGGTTAAATGTCAATCGAAATGTCGTATAGGTAGTGTTGACAAAAACAATAATACATTCCATCGAATATTGTATTTTTCCTCTTTGTTTATAGGTCATCGAGCTGTGACGTGGACCTGTTTTTTTTTTTTTTATTATACCGCATAGAGTAACGCCCCCTTATAAAACCGTCTGTAAAATATCATATTCTCAACGTCTACGTATACTATAAACCCGTCTTTACGTAGGTGTTATCTCGGGTATATTTCGTTTCACCCTTTACGCTCTATCACAACTATTTCTTTTGTCCTTTTTTCGTGTCCTTATATTATTGTCTTGTTCGGGTAGGCAACGTCCATAGCCAAGGTCTTATTTATTTATTTGACGTCGGAGAATCCATAAAACCATTATTACATATTATTTGAAACCATATTTATATAATATATATATATAAATATCCGTTTTAATTATACCAGTGGCGCCAAAATCAATCGTTTAGAACGTAGACGACAAAGTCGGTGTCGAACGCTGTGTGAAAATCAATAATTTTCCTTATATTTCTCATTGTTTTTGTAATAGTTTTGTCGTCTAATGTTTACATTTTACATTTTACTCGATCGAGTGAGAGTATTCAATCGCCGACGTCTCAAAAACACGGGTTTCCACTGTACAGTCGTACGTTTTTTTTTTTTTTTTTTTTTAAAAATTTCGAACCGGCTTTCGCGTAGTCTATTCACTGACCATAACTATTTACATATTTTGCATAACTCATATGCCTATCAATCAGTCTTACGTAATTATATTGAGAAATATAGGCACCGCTATAAATGACTGTTATAGAATAATACCAGGGAACAATATAATGGCTGTGTCCGTTAAACAATACACGATTGTTGTAGGGGTCGCTTTTCAATGCGCGGCAGGGATACAGTTTATGATTTTCATAGTACCTAAGTAACATTACCTTGTTTTACATTATTATTTTAACACCATGTTGTTGGTATGATATCACAACAATAGTTAAAATCCAAATTTTATGTGTCTAGTTCACATATTTTGCTCGGCCGAGTAGCTAGAGTACGTGTTGCAATTATATTATTTCTTAGACGGCGGCGCGGCGGCGGCGTATCTAATCTGAATCGATAGTAGAGTCGTCGACCGAGTGTTTTATTTTACACAATATTTCACGTGGAAACGTTGACTTTTTATATTGTACTTGTGTATTTATTTAGCTCGTCGTGCAATGTTTTTTTAGGAAATTTTCATATTTGTCAAGGTCAAATACAAACTGAAACGAGTTTATACGCTCCGTCGAAATTTACGAAACTTAAACTAGTCGTTTATATTATTCGTTCCTTTAGGTAAAAACATAATATATATAATATATAATATATCGTTAAATATATTTGCGCGGGCGCGCGTGTGTACAATTCTGTTTATCTAAACCCCACGGTGTTTTATGCGAGTACTTTTCATGTTGATTTTCATTAATTTTAGATTCGAAACGAATTAAAGAATATTTCGGTGTGACAAATGACGCGTACATCAATTCGATCGACGGTTTTGAATAGTGAAAATACTGAAAACGCTCCGAAAAATACATAATAGGTATTTAAAATACGTTCGTTTTATTCAAAGCGACGATGGTTCTTCGATATAGGGAGATTAGTGAGTTTTTATTTTTTTCCTAAAACCGTGAAAAATATTAATATTATCTGAAATTATTTACTGTACACTGTTTTTGATTTAATCGATTAAAATGGTTTTCGTCGTTTAAAAACTTTAAAAAGCGCGAGACAATTAATTATTGACCCATCAATTTCATTTAATAATCGTTGTAGGTACCCCGTCCAAAATTTCCATCTGAATGGATTTTAAAAATATTTTCATGCATAATATTACGTAATATATTAACTAAATTAATTAATTATTTTCGAATCGTAGCAACAAATATAACAATCAAAACAAAAACAAATTATTCATTCCCATATAATAAAACCGTATTTATTTTCGTCGACTTTACTGTTTGGCCTTTAGTAGGTTTTGACTTGAAATACATTCTGATAAGTTTTTTTTAACATTCTTTTATCAGAACATCAGATTTTTAATGTTTTTTTTTTTTTTTGGGAAGGCTGTTATTTTTACTATATAATCATATTTATTAACACTTAACGTTCTAAAAAACGAATGTTTTATGTTTTGGACCATGTGCATCGTGTTTTGTTTTCTTCGACAGTCAACAGAGAGTGCGATTCACATACTATTCTCATCTACCAACAGTGATATATCTGACGCTCAGAGTAGGACACATTGGGATAAGTATCGACATAAAAGGGTCGTCGTATTGGTTGCACTTAACACTTCGATGAAAAATTGTTCGGGGTAAGTCATATTTATTTATCCGTAGAGGGTTTCATCTGGGTATTTAGACGAAACTCAATTTGTATGTTGGATAACGTCGTAAAACTTTGTTTGTTTGTCGCGTTTCTTTGTGAAAAATCTCTAGCTCATACCCTGTTCGCTTAAAGTACCCATGGTAGACTCTGTCATTTGTCAACGTACGTCTTCTAATCGATATCTTTATTTACCACGGATACTTTTCGGATTTTCATCTCATTTTGACGAAACTGTTTTCTCTCCGCGTTCTCGTACGTGTTTTACACTGCCGAAAGCGAACACTATAGTTATAGTTAGCACCGCCTGTTTGTTGTGCGCGAGTATGTCTGTTACGATACGTTTCGGTGAGATTTCGTTCTGTGCCGCGCGACACACAATCACACACGCAAACCGACTTAAGTATGTTGGATGACGGATGTTGTATTTAACGCTCACAATGATCGTGATTTGTGTCGGCGGCGGCGGTAGGAAGGCATTCGCGAATTCTTTTCGTAGTATACCCACTTCACGACAAAAGACGCGCGCGCGCGCGCGGGGAATGCTCGCCGCTCTCGGTCCCATAGAAACTATAAGAACTGAATCGCCGCAACGCGCATATAGCGCGGCCGACGACGACGTCGTTGTTGTGTATATTATTATTGTTGTGAGGTTTCTAGAAGATGAAAGTGGGTCAGCCACAGCCGGCAATGTATAATGTATCTGCTACTTCGCGGACTAATCGTTGCCGCCGCCGCAGAACGGCGAGTGCATCGCGTTGATATTCCGCGGACGACGACGGTATACCGGCCGTACCGCATATTGTGTAACGATCGCGCAGTGACCGCATGGAATTTCGATTCGCGCGAGAAATGATTGAAAATTCGACGAAAACGACAGTGTGTCCGAAATCCGGGATATCGTATTACAAAATATAACTGGCCGTTCGCGATTAGAATATGCGTAAACGTAATCTAGTAGCTGTGTAAACTCCGCGGGAAACGAGGAAAAAACCCGTTAACACGTCACACGTCGCGTGACGTCATTATCTAAACGAGCGAAAGGACGCACAGCAAAGAATCGCAGAGCCAACAATAACAAACCGAGAATCGCATGTGGTGCAGTTGTCGAGCTTTGCGCGGCCGCGCGCTGCACTCGCGAGAATCCGTTACCCGGCGGCACCTGCTGCAGCGCGCCAGAGGAAAGGAAAAAAAAAAAAAGAAAAGCCGTCGCCCTTGACGTTTGAATTCCCGCGCGCCGCAAGAGTATATAATATAGCGCGGTGATGTGCATTTTGGTTCTCTCGGAGTGGAGCGCGATCGTTACCGGCGTGTGCAGAGCTCAAGGCCGTTCTCACACACGCGCGCGCGCGCTCGTGCCGCCGCGTTATTATAAAATATAATAATTATAAGATAATCTAAAACGTTTGCGCGAGAAAACAGTGTAGTCGTGTGTAATCGTGCCGGAAGAATCGGAAGACGGACGAAAGTGAATTTTTCCCGTTTCGACGTAGGCCGAAGGATTTCGAGGATCTGCGGCGCACAAGTGACGCTCGTTTCGATATTATTATTATTACGTGACGCACTCTGGTCGCCGTCATCGAGCATTTCGCGCTTACGTATTTATAAATCGAACTTTCCTTAGCGACTGATGTGTTGTGACCGTACGACGCCGAACGTGAGTGGGGGGGGGGGGTACCTCTATTGGCCGCTCGCGTTTATTACGATTGTGGTGTATCCGCGGATACCTCACGACGAATCGATATACGTAAAAAACGTGATTTTCACAACTACCGACGACGACGGTATATTATATTATATTATAGTCTCTCGACGCGTTCGTCTATTTTCCGCACGGTAGTTATTGTGTACCCGCCGCGTGCTCATATTTTCTAAAATTTATTTTTTCAACGTCGCGGTCGATATATAAAAGCCCAGAAAAAATAAATCGTGAATCTGATATATATATATATATTATTATTAATTTTTTTTATTCCATTTCTCGGTTCAGCGAACAGTCGCCATCACGACTATTGCTACAGTTACGTTATGCTAATTATTATGTGATTGTAATGAAATCGTCGACTTTGCGAAATAGGAGAGAATTTTATTTTACAGCTATTATTAGCATTACGCCTACGCGCTGCTCGGCGCCTGTTTTTAATATCGCCCGTTATGTTTTACCCTATACAGAGGGCCCATATCATACACTGTTGTACGCGTATGTATTGTCACTTGATTTCGAAAATATTTCCTCGCGGCCGATAGTTTTTCAAACAACAATTTCATTGAATTGAATTACCTGGAAACTCATAATGACGTGTGCGATCGACCTAACCTCTTTTATTGTTTCGCTGCGCAATATTAGGTATATATCGTTTTAAACAACGTTTGGTTACCTTGATAATGAGACGGATAAATAAGTAAATGCTATTATTTATTAGCAAACGTTTTATACTCGTACGCGTTATCGTAGTCATAATCCTGCCGTGACGTTAATAATACATGCACACGTTATACCTTTAATAATACAAGTAGCTCGTATTATCGTTTTATCATTTGAATCTGCGATTGATCGTCGTATTTATAAAATTGTATATCGATACCCGCAGCTCCTCGGTGTTTGTGCGTTTTCGTATATTCAAAATCATTAGTTTTTCTTTTCACCGTACGTCGTCGTGTTTAAACGGGTATATCAAAAATCATAAGTGGAGCGTTGTTGTGTTTTTTCAACGTCCTTTTATGTTATCGTTATTATTATTATTTTTTTTTTTTACAACTACATAATATACTATACGTATGTCGAATTCTTTTGCTCGAACGGTCAACCGTTCAAGGACTCGTTACAATATCGACTGACACATTTGACCGTATGGGTGGCGGGCCAACGTTAATCACAAATAGCAACGTCTCTAACACGGCGTTTTACTCTTAAAATGTTTTCGTACAGAATATTTTGTTTTTCTCGTCGATAAAAAACACGATGCGTTCGCGACATACCTTTATACGTTTAACGTGATACAATAATATCCGCATGCGTCGTCGGCGCGCACGGGAAGCAGTCACCGGTACTCGGCGTTCGCAGCCACCTATATATTATATTTAAAATGGTATGCGTGTTCCAACCTGATAACGTCAATTGAGGCTCTATAGTCGCGAGTGTATAATTTGCCGAAATATATTATACTATAATACGTAGATGCCGCGAGGCGTAAAAAATATTGACCCGTGTGAAACTATCGCGTACGGCGGCGGTGTTGTATCCATTCATAAAAATACGAGTCTACACGGTTTAATGAACGAGCCGATATGATGTATGACGTAAATAATATAATTAATTAGGTGACGATAAAATTACGCGTCGGTTTCGCGCCAGCGCTTTCTCGCGCGTATTATTAGCGTGCAAAATGTTTGAAAATCCGGGTCCATCACACGTCGCTAATAGTCGGCGCGTAGACGTACTACTACTGTTAGTACTCGCCAGGTCGAGGAGGTCTGATCTTTGGTCTTGATTTGGTCTGCATCACAATAGGTCGCCGCGGCGTGTGTCATGAGAAACGGAGATTTATTCACAGACTTTTCCAATTGAAAAGCGTATTAGAATCGTTTTCGGAAATGAATTCAATTCGAGCGTTTCGAAACACAAAACTTTACAATGATTGTATTATATAAGCAGCTCGTAGTACAACAACAACAACAATAATTATCTCGCGTAAAAAGTTTTTTCCACGTTTACTGTTAAAAAAATTAAATACCACTCGAGGTTTTATAGGAAATCGTTAGTCATTTACCTCGTACGCGTAAGGCATAATAACAAATTCGTCCAGATGGTGTGACGAAAACGATTGAAAACTATATGACTTACTATTGCCGGGATCGGTTTCTACCGAGAGAATCATTGTCGATCTCGTGAATACTAATGTCAGATAGTATAATAATTTCATCACACGATATAAAACTCGTCGACTCATTTTAATTCATAGCGTAATAGATACTTCCAAAGTCTGAAAAAAAAAAAAAAAAACGTTCGTCGATATGTGTTTTTATGCTACGCGACAATACGTTTTGAAAATGTTAATAATAATAATAATGATTGCGTGCAGTTGGTTGGTGGCGCGTACCACGCCGTCCGGTCGAACGTAATGTGACGAAACGGTTACAACAAGACGTTGTGTAGTGTTTCGTTTTCAAACACCAGCGCGCGGGCGCGTTTATCAATGCGTGCGAGAACGAATGTCGATATAGATTTTACGTATAAAGAAAAAAAAAAAACGACCTAGTCCGAATAAATCGCAACGTTATAATATTATTTATTCGCGTATTACTATTTTTTTTTTTTTTTTTTTATTTACGTTTCGACGAGACTGCAGCGTGCGTTACGCGTATCACGGCGACGACTATGACTTACATATCGCGCTGTCGTTATTAAAACGGAGTCGAAAAAAAAAAAAATTCACACATACCTATCGGTGGTCGTTCACCTCGGAATGTTTTTTTATCGATTTGCTTCGTTTTCGCGCGCCCGCGAGAGAATATTATTATCCTCGACCAACGCGCCAGCTAGTCCAGCGGTAAACAATAATTATTATTTCGCTCTTTACGCTCTAAAAATCAAAAAAATCCTTCTAGATCAACCGTCCGATCCCCTCCTCCTACTCCAGTTTTCGGTTCAGATGTTGCACGCGTGTGTTGTGTTGGATCGTCGGCATAGGATGACGAATCAACGAGGTTATGGGCGGACGAATGAACTCGTTAACTTTTAATCGTTATCGCCGGAATCGAATAACTTTATATATAAATAAATAAATAAATAAATAATACATTTTATACGCGTATCGACGTGGAAAACAATAATAATTATAATTAATAAAACTCGCCGAGAGTTTAATTTTAAGGTCAGTAGGTCGTTATTATCAACACGCGCGTACGTATTTCATTACAACATAAACTACGTATACGAATTAGTTGTGATCGCGATAATTTGGCTATCGCTTTTCGTGTCTCGAGAGAACGAGTTAGGAAGATACGGCTAGGAAAACTACGTTTACGTGCGAAAACCCGTACGGTTTTCACGTTCCGAATAATAATATTACAAACGGTACTATTTAGCGCGCGCGAAAATAAAACGTCTCCGAACGGTATTTCACGTCGTTTCATCGAGTCTGATATTTGCAGAGTCTGTTTATCGTCTGCTCGCAATCCGTCCGTTGACATTTCCACGCGGTCTGTTACGTTTTTACCGAATTCAAACAAATGGAGGCGTGTCAGCTTCCGGCAATGTGTTACATGTTTTGAATCGCGGACGTCTGACTAATGTGTTAGCCCGGGGACAATCGGACGACATTGAAACGGTTTTTCATTATGATTTTGGACCGTTTTATCATTTCCTACACGTATAAATTATTTTTTTATCGAAATGGATTTTATTTTATTTATTTTTTTTTCATCACAAGGTCTGGTTCTTTTCACTCGAATATCATCGTACACGAATTACATCATATTATTATTAGTCGAGCTTATTATCATGACAGATGTCGTCGTGCCTACTCGTATTTTTCAGTCGATTCAGTGAAAAACTGTCGACAGCAACGGACGTTCTCGACAGGTTTATAAAATATATAATATATATGTTTTGCTCGTCGTGTGGACTATTTTTTTTAAATTTTTTTCAAAAATGTTTTTTTTCTTAACCGATTCGTTTTATTTTCAGGTACAGAAACACGCGCAACCAACAGAATGGGTTAGAGATGACCGTCGTCATCGAACGATGTCCCGTGTTGGATATTTTTGCAATTCAACCGTATAGATGAAGTTTCTTCCGCCGCGTATAGGTATAGTTGTTGATAGATAAAATTTTCATTGATATTACGTATGTAAACACGAATTATTATTAATATCGATTCGACGTGTTTTTAGTTTGGATCTTGGCGTGCATTTCCTTCGCCTCGTGTCAAGATGTAATCGACGTCGGCGATGTGACCAAGAGTTCCATACTATCGGAAGTTTCAAGACTCCGGGATTTTCAAGCCACCTCGTCTCAAAGGCCCAGCTCGACCGTCCGGGAAGAGCAGATCGAAGACGAGCTGAGCAATGGCGCCACCACGACGGAGAAGTTCATTGAAAGACGTAAATTTTTAATCAGACCTTCAAAAGAAAATGAAGAGTACCGGGAGATATTCACAGTCAGGTCCGACGAGTCGGGTCCGACGACTGTCAGGAGCGTTACCAGCAGTTCGACTAGTAGGAATAAAGTGTCGTTTTCGTCGACGTTGAAGAAATACGAAGCGTCCGAAGATGTGACCAACGGCGACGGCGTCGATTTCACCACTACGTTTGACGGGCTGACGAAAAAATCCGCCGCCGACAACGGAGAGAGAAAGACGAGACAACGTTTGGACGGGCTGAGAGGCGTGACGACGAACCGGGGCAAGACGAGGTTTCAAAACGAACAGGCTACCTCGGAAATTCCCGACCTTTTGGCCACGTTGCGGCATAAAAAACCCATCAGAGTCAAGCCCGTCGACCAAATCTTGAGAGAAGACGTCGCCACGACGTCGGCCGTTGACGACACGGTCGACGCCACCACGATAATCGTACAGGACAACAATTCCGAGTTCGAACAACTGAGGCCCAAGTTCAAAAAACCGCCGCTGATAGCCACTCACCATCCGAACTTCGGCACCTCGACCGAAACGTCTCGCAGGCCCCCCGCGATCAGGTCGAATTTGAATTTGAAACAGAAAATATCCGCGTCCACGAACAAAGTGAGGCCGACCGAACCGGACGTCGCAGTGACGGAGCCCGAAAACACGACGCCTAGCAATAAGACATTCGACGTGGTCGGCTCGTCTAACGCGCAGTCGAACAAAATACGACCGGTGAAATTGATTGCACAAAAGGGGACCACGATCGCTCAACAACCTATCCCGCCCACAGCCACGGCATGGGCGCTGGCGTCTCTCAAGGCGCCGAACACGACCAATAAAATATCGAGGAGACCTTCGAACGCGACCAACTCGCTGGAGCAAGTGTCGTCCAAGATCAAACCGTTCGTCACGTGGTCCGCGAGGTTGCAAAAGATAAACGAAGACAACAATTCGAGTGCGACGTCGGGCTCGAACAACACGGCGCCGATCGGCGAGCCGAAGGAATCTACGCCGTCCACGGGAGAGACGCCCGCGCAACGCGCGTCGTCGAGCGAACGTCCGGGTGACGACGGCGATCGGTTTGCGCCGGAGATCGCGTCGACCGAGTCCGTCGTGCGCGCAGTGTCGACGTCGCCGACGGGCCGCGGGCCGGACGGAAACGATCCCGCCGCCGCGACCGTTGTCGGTGGCGACACCGATCAAAATAAATACGAAGTGTACGGATCTCAAAAGCCCGACGTCGAGAACGCGAAGACGATTATCGAGACGCTACGTCCGTCGTCGTCGACGACGCCTTCGGAATCGCAAAATTCCAATCTGCTGTTGGTGACGTCGTACAAGTCGATTTTGGAAAACAACAACACCTCGGACGCCTCGGCTCCGTCCGAAACACCGGTGTCGGAAAGCGTACTGGAAAAAGACGCGGCGAAAGATGACTTTTCGACAATGACGACGGACCAACCGAGTGTCGTTACTCAACGCGGCGAGGAAACGACGACGGCCGAAAACGTACGGGACCACCACAAGTATCCGGCGATATCGACTTCGACCGAAATGTTCGGTAAAACGCCGGGACTTTTATTCGACTATTCAGAATACCACGATATCGATAGAGTGCCGACGACGACGACGACGACAAACGGTGTCCAACCGAGTAGTTCGGACGATACGTTTTCGTTTTCCCCTCACGGCATGGATTTCAGTAGAGAAAACCATTCGACCACCACCGAACAGTATATAGAAAGCATCAGGACAAAGTTGGACGACAAAATCACCGAGTCTACGACCAATCGCGGTTTGTCGGACGTGGATGATTTTATAAAAATGTTTTCGCTGGACCGTCCCGCGTCCAGTTCCACCGAAGGGACCGAGACCGTGTCTGCGACTTCGGAGAAAACCACGGCGGGTAGGGATTTTGAATTTTTTTTCTCGCCCCGATCACTTCGATGTGTACGATTAATATTTATTTTTGTCCACAGGACTGTCATCGCCGACCAATGAAATATCGAACGCTTCGCAGGCGCCCAGCTGGTCCAGTGGTCCTGACACGTATTTTACAGATTTTACAGATTCCAATTCGACGGAAAGCCACGACGACGCGGACGACGGGCAAAAAACTTTCGAATCCTCTTCGCAAAGTTCTACCGCAGCTAACGAACCGACTTCGGACTATGACATTTCCGAAAACGACGTTCCTGTGATTGTTACTACCTCGTCAACTCCGACAACACCATCGACAACCACAACAACTACCACTCCAAAGCCGACGACGACTACGGCCGCCTCTACGTCAACAACGACTACCACGACTACCCCGATGACGACGACAACAACAACAACAACAACTACGACCACTCCGATACCAACAACAACAACAACTACTACTACTACAACTACTCCGACACCAACGACAACTACTACAACTACTTCGAGACCAACAACAACTACTACAACTACTTCGAGACCAACAACAACTACTACAACTACTCCGAGACCAACAACGACTACTCCAAAACCAATAACTACGACCACCCCGACAACAACAACATCCACCAGCACCACCACCACCACGGTTACCCCGAGGACATCGACAACAACTACAACCACCCCAAAACCAATAACTACGACCACTTCAATACCGATAACAATAACTACGACCACCGGTAAACCCAATTCCATTACATCGAGGCCAAAACCAGCCGTAGTCGATTTCACTTCGACTACTTTTAGGCCCAACGTGCCAATTATTATCCCATCGTACTTGAAGGCTTTGGTGAATTCGACTATGAAAAGCATATGCGAGAGCGAAGACGAACTAAAGGATTCTATTATTAAACTGTTCGAAAGTGGGACCGAGAGGTATACATATATAAATAAATAAATTGACACTCGTTTCGTTCTAAACAATATGATTCGAAATGCGTCATTGTGTGTTTTAGAGTGCGTACGAAAAATCAGATTCAGTTGCTCAACGTCAACGCAAAGGAGTGCCAACGAGCCGATGACGACGAGAGTCCGGTTTACGTGGAATTATATCTGATCAACAGTGACGGAGAATACGATTTGGAAATAAACAAAGAATTCATGCATTTATTGGACAACCATCGATTCGATTATAAATCAAAAGTGTGTACTATATCGATGGTCGTATAATTGTTTCGTATTTAAACACGTTTGAATTTTTAAAAAATCAATCGATTATCATAATAACAAAATAATATTAAATATTTGAAATGATTGATTAAAATGATAAAATACGTATCTTTAATAATGAAAAACAAAAATTATTATATTATATGAGTATATTTGCCTTTACACGTATTTATTTTTCACAATATTATTATAGTTTTCGAGGGCGTTAAAAATACAAACGCTTTGTTACACCTCACTTTGTACGAGACCACTTTTTGGTGGCGCGTCACGTCACGTTAAATAACGCGATTCTCGTACGCGTGCACCTACTACATTTAATAATTATTGTAAAATTAAATCGTTTATATTTTTCCTTCAGGTCGTAGAAGTCTCCATGAAACGAACCGTGGAAGGCGAAAACAGCAGCGACAATAACGAGACTGAAAATCCCAGGGTGAAAGCCGCCGTGTACCTGTCGTGCGTGGCTGGCGTTTGCACTCTTATCGTACTCGTCTTGGTGAGTGATACTCGCTTGTTCCGGATCCGAACGTAAATAATATTATCGACGTGTGTGTGTTATATATACGATTTTCAGCTGTTTATTCGGAAGCGTCAGAAACGATTCAACTATGGGCAACGGTGTACACCGGAAACGTTGGACGATTACAGCATGGACAACATATCGGTATACAACAGCGTCAGAAGAAAAGGCGCCTCGAGGGCCTCGAAACGGTCGTATGGAAATCCTGCCTTCGACGACTCGGTACGTATCGTTTTTTCCCCTTCTATTCCGTTCCGCTTAATGTTTTTGTATTTCGTTTTGAACGTTGCGATTGTATGCGACTTTTTTTTTTATTATTATTATTCAACAATATTTAAATATCGTCTGGGAAATTGTTCATATTATTTTATTGAAAAACAAAACAAAATCCACCCATAATTCGTATTGAATATAATATAATAATTGGAGTGAATTTATAGCAAACGATAAAAAAATATATACACATACGAACATATAATACGATTAAACATAAATTAATTACTTTATTAAATTATAAGTATAATTTAATTTCATAATGTTAGGGTTAAATTTATCACTATAATATATCGTAAACATTAAACGCGGAAAATAAACCGATTTATAATATATTATTTATAACAATTTGTTTATTGAATCGAATTTGAGTCATAAAACGATGTGTTTTTTTTTTTTTATCAATCACGAGTCATTTGATTCGATTTAATTGTTATTTAATTCGTGTTACTAGTTCAAGTAACGATAACGCGACGATTTCGAACGAATTATCAAACGGTATTAAAATAATATATGGTAATTAATAACTTGACGAGTTCCACGGTTCCAATTTTCGACGACAATAATTTCGTTTCGTCGACAATTTAATCGCTTTGTCGCATTAACGTAACATATTATTACGATTTCGATAGAGAAGTTTTCTAAAATAATCGTTTTTATTCTACGAATTCACCACGTGAACCCGAACGATAGGTAATTTAAAAAAACAAATAAAATCTCACGCGAGTGATCATCTTACGTGCATTATTTATAAGCGCGCGGTGCCTACACATAATGTAAACGCGACATTTTCAAACGGTTATCGACGCGATTCGGTCGCACTCGTTGGTTTCGTATTTTCGTCAACAATACCCTCTTAGCCGTGCGAAAACGATACCTGTGCTGGTTGTTGTGGTGTTAGTTTTCGCGAGACGTACCTATAATAATAATATTAATTACTGACGGACACCACCGTTGTTTTCCGTGCGAATTCGTATTTTCGTATCGATCGAACGTATCGATAACGTACACACTCGTGGCAAAGTACCGTCGTCGTCGTCGTCGTCGTAACACTGGGTACGCGCGCATAATACGCACGCCCAAAGTGTGTTTTGTTTCGTTTTTTTTTTTTCTTTCTGCTCGTCGAATTTCTTATCGTCGCGTAGCAGCTCTATTAATCCACGAAAAATAATCGAGATGTGCGTCGTACGTGCGCTAGAACTAATGAAACCAATTACATTACATTACGGTGATGTTTTTCTCCCCCTCTACTTTCGAGCGTTTCGTGTGGACTAAAAGCCGCGCGCGCACGCGCAACACTCGTACTCGCACTGTGTTTTATCGCTTCCCGTATTATTTGTTCCTTGACATGACGTTTGTCGTCCTCTCGGCGCGCCAGTCAAAAAGAAAGGTCGCCCATTGATGAAACAACCGCTCGTCAAGCGTTACAAACACCGAACGCAATGTAATATTATATATTATTCATCGTAAAAATATCATAATAATAATATCGCAATGACAACGCGTTCGGTGCGGATCGTCGGATTGTCGTTCAGTTTGCTTTTCGCGTCCGGCAAACGCCGTCGTACGTAGTCGCCGCCGCCGCCGCGTTGTTTTCCCGTTCGCCGCGCGTATCGCGGATCCCGAAGAATAGCGACATGTGCCATTGGTGTTGTTTTCGACAAAAGTACGGACGGACCGTGCCGGCGAGAAGAGATAGCAGAGCCAGTAGGTCGAGTAGACGCGACAGTAGACGATGGAGTATTTTCACGATTTTCATGAAAGACGTACTCGACCGAGACTATATTATTATATTAATAATTATTATTGCTTTTCATTTCGACCACACACGGTGATTAACATTGTTTTTGCGTCCGCAGTCTGCCGTCTCGCACTCGTTGAACTTCGCCGGTCTGGTGAGCTTCTCGGAGGACCGTCCGGCCATCGACGAGGAATTCTCCAACGTGCCGGTGGTCACGGTCAAGCCAGACGAATTGCCGCCGGGCGCCGAGACCAAAAACCGCTACGCCAACGTCATACCCTTGCCGGAAACGCGAGTCATGTTGAACCCGCGCACTTCTGGACACAATTCGGATTACATAAACGCCAACTTTGTCAAAGTAAGACGACGCCGCGCCGCGTCCGCTTGAAAACGCGACCTCACGTCGATTATTCTTGTTGTTCTAGGGTTACAAGGGCGCCGACAAGTTTTACATCGCCTGTCAAGCTCCCATGCAGTCCACTTTGCCCGACTTCTGGCAAATGATCTGGGAACAAAACACCAGAGTCATCATGATGGTGACCAGCTTGACCGAGAAAGGAGTGGTAAGTCCCAGTCGGTCCGACGCGCAACCGACGATCGGATTCAAAACGTGTTTAGTTTTTAAATATTATTATATGAGAAAAATTGTATAATATGTAAAACGTTATTGATAAGCTCGTAGTGACGTGAGTTTACGATTAGCGGTTCGAACTGAAACTTCTGTCGCGTATAAAATCTCTTGGAATTATTATAACAGTGACTTTATTAGATTAAAGAGACGACAATCCGGGGGGGGGGGGGGGGGATAAAATACGAATTTCCAACGGCTAGTGAAAACCGTTTTTTTTTTTTTTTTTTTATAATAATCCGATTTAAAACAAATACATCTGTCCAATTCGTATTTTTACTATTCACATTTCGACGTAGTGATCAATATTACTGAGAGCTTAAAAATCATGACGATAATCTATGAAATCCGTTTTTAAATTATTATTTTTTTATTCTCCTAACCGACGACGCGCGCGTTTCAGACATTACTCAGATAGGTTAGTCATGGTCAAAATGATCTGTCGAACGAAAAAAATAAAAAAAAACTCGTTCTCGTGATGTAAGATAACAAAATATACGTATATAATATATGCGGTAGGTACCGCAAACGATGTTATTTCTAAACAACCGAAAAATAATTCGTTAAAATATCATGTAACGTTGCGCATTTTCGCGTACAATATGCATAATTCGTTTAGAACGATCGTTTTTTTTCCCGC
This sequence comes from Drepanosiphum platanoidis, assembly GCA_948098885.1. Lineage (NCBI taxonomy): Eukaryota > Metazoa > Arthropoda > Insecta > Hemiptera > Aphididae > Drepanosiphum > Drepanosiphum platanoidis. The sequence goes on from OX402537.1 coordinate 8,828,557, forward strand.
CATCGTTTGACACTCGTAATGCGAAACCATAGCTACGACATGACGTCTAAACACTATGCGCAATCAAAACGTTTCGATTTCTATCTTATATGTCTCTTCTGAGAGCTCATCTATCGAACCGAACCGAATAACTACTCGCGCGCTACACAATCGCAACGCGCACAATCTCTATATTATTATTATATCAATCGATCGTCGTCGTGTACTCTACGCGTAATCGTGCGTTTTCCGAGAATATTTACTCGACGACGAGAGTACGAGAGATCGTTTAAACGCGTTTAAAATGCTCGTCGTCATTTAATCGGTCGTGTTGACGTGCGCGTATTATTCACGCGCGGCGAAATACTAGCGAGCTCTAGCTCGCGTACGTTTTCGAAAAATTCAAGCGCAACGTACCGTTCGGATTTCCGTCCGTCGATTCAAGTACAGCGACTCGTTAAAAAGCATATTATACACACGCCTGCCTAATGGGCGCTCGATAATAATTCGTTTCTTTCACGCCGATCGTGTTATATTTTCTGCCCCCCGACTATAATCCGGCCCAGGACGATTTCGTCGAAGTAACGCCGCGACAGAAAACAAATAAAATCCCTCGTACGCGTGGCTCGTTTAGTCGTAAATATGTTGCCGCCGCGCGATTGTTAGAAACGCGAGGAAAACGTAATCGAACGGTCGACGTTTTCTAATTTCTAACGTTTAGAAAATAGTATCTATTTTATTTTTTGTCGAGCGCTCGTTAGCTATAGTTTTTACTACGTTACGGTTAAAAGTTATTCTCGCGAGAAACCAGTTTTTATAAACAAAAAGCAACGAAACGCGTTCTCGTACGAATATTAAAAAAAAAAACCGATTGTCGATTATAAGACCGCTTCAATCGTCGGACGGCACCACATAGTCGAACAATTTTTCTTTCTTTCTGTTATCGCTGTCGAAACCGTTATAAATATGCCTGTAATGAAGTTATAGTACCTCCTAATCATAGTTTAATCGAACCGTGTATATCAAATTGGTGTCTCGGGCAATAAAAAAAAAAAAAGCTTAATTAAATTTCGAGTAATTTGAATAGATGATTTTTTTTTTTTTCTTTTAATTTTGTCCCTGACCGATGATTATTATTTAACGAATACAAATCGAATTGTTTGTCAATAGTCACGTTATTATAATATATTCAATTATTGGTTCGTTGATTACATTTTATTGTATTATGCAACAAATAGAAATTTCAATTGCACTCGTTTTTACACGAAACACGATTATTAATGAATCATAATATTATATATGTGTGTGTGTGTGTGTGTATACATTTGTTTAATATTTCATGATTTTTGTTACAGTCAAGGTTGTTTTATCGTGTTAAAAATTAATTATTGTAAAATTATGTAATTTCAAAATGTTCTATTTACACCTATACATATATGACCTTTATTTGAGTCGACGATATTTTTATGACCTCAAAAATACTGGGGATTTTATTTCTTTTCACTCGGTATATTGTATTTAGATATGGGTTATTATAATAGTCCGTCATGAGTTTCACGCAGTGTATAGTTTTCATGGATATCGTGTTCTCATTTAAATTCGATGACGACGACGAAGGTTCGAACGAAAACATATTTTTATACTCGCATACTTCCTGCGGGGCGTGCACACGAGTGCGCAGCGAGTACGCGACTCTGTCGTACCCTTATTCGTAATATTATGTTTTTATCATGCGGGTATTAGAATATTATCGTATTGTTACGCTTTGCTGCGATATCGAATCGAATTCAACGCGATACGACACGTGTCAGCAGGATGCCGGTATACGACTTAAAATTCAAAATCGATCGATATATATAAACGTATGACGTAATGAAAATCAACTCACTGGAAATGTAGTTTTACTCTTTATCCTGCAGCATAATGCGTTAAAAATCATATCTCGACTTCTTTCGATTCACACAATACGTATTTCAATCGTGATTTTTATACCGTGGTGTGTAACACTTTTACAGGAACGATGTGCCGATTATTTGCCGCCTTCCGAAGTGGTCGACTGTCATCGGTTGTTCGGTGATTATCAAGTGACGTTGAAGAAACGCGAAGTAAAAGAAAAGTTTATCATATCCAGTTTGCAGTTGAAGGTGAGTTGTTTTTGTTGTTGTAAATGTCTGACGGGCGGTAGTCGCGCGTAGACGTGAAAATCACGATTTTTCGGAAGTCTATTGTCTCTATATTATATAGTCTCTACATTGTCTCTACGCTGTTATATATTTAATATAATACGCTTAAACCATAAAGACGCGGTCTGCGATAGCAATTATTATTCGATACTCTGAGAGATTACCGAAACAGCGTCGTCTCTCTTATTGATTGTATATTATTATAATCTCGTAGTGTTTTCTGCGATTCGTATACAAATTGTTTAATAACGTTTTTGTAAATTTCGATTCTGGGCGAAACGTCGTTGATAGAAAACGATCTCTCTACGTCCGCCGAAGTTGTTTTATTTAATTATTATATTAAAAAATTATTTCATACGTACATAAATAATTGTCTAAATTAAGATTACTACTTATTAAAAGCGTCGTGGCTTGTTGTCTCTCCAATTAATACTCGGTCGATATTCTCCCGTCCTTTGTTCTTCGATATGACTTTGTCGAATTTATTCGAAATAAGTAAAAAAATGGGCAAAAATAAATACATAATACATAATATACTTGTATAAAAAAAATAATAACACATTTTTATATAAAAAATACTTTTCTATTTTCGAAAAAAAAATCCGAACCCCGATTATCGGTAATTATAATATCGGCGCTTTTCTTTCTTTTTTCTTTTTTCATTCCTACACTACCGGGCATAATAAGAGATCTATTTATTTTTCATTTTCATCGATTCGTCGGTGGTCGCAGAACGCGTGTCTGGTTAGACGCGAACTCCGGGTTTTCTGCGTGTATGGCACGGCGGTAGGTCGGCCGTTTCCAAAATAGTTGACTTCAATAAATACAGTGCCGCGTTAAGCTATGTTGCCGCCCTTAAGAAAATTTTTTTTTGTTTATTAAAAATAAAGTTTACCACACTATTTATTATTACAGTCAGTGGCGTATTAACGGGGAGGATTAACAAGGGTACTATGCAATAGCAATACATTTACAAATAACTCGTATCTATATTATGTATATATTTTAAATAGCAAATTCTTTTCACTTAAATTTAAAAAAATTTAATTATATAAAACACATAAATTTTAAAAAAATACCAAATGTGACAAACTAATAAAATAATTCATTATTTTTTTTATTACTTTTCTTTTATGTTAATTTTTTTCTCGATTTAATGGTCGCAAACTGGTGGATAATCTCCGACCAATCCGTCTGTTTTAAAAGATCACCTTCAATGTTGAGAATCGAAAGCGATGACATTTTTTCATCTATTAAGTTGGATCTTGCATAATTTTCAATTCTTTTCAACACAGAAAATGATCGTTCCCCACTTGCATTTGTTGAAATAACATGTATGATAGATATTATACACTATAGTATATAGTATACAGTATACAGTCATACAAGAAAAATTATAATTATATATTTTTTATTTTATGTTGATCCTCAAAAATTTGCCGCCCCATCAAACACCATAAAATTTGCCGCCCCCCTTGCCCCCCGTTAAACGCGGCTCTGAATAAATACCTATATAAGTTATATACAACTCCCGGAGTTATTATTTTATATACGTTTATTTGTGTTATTCGTATTGATTTTATGCATTGTGTTGCATTTTATGTTTTGGACGATTGTATAGGGCTCGGTAAATAAATAAATAAATTTCACTCGCTCAAAACGATACCGTCGACGACTATTACCACTGACATTTAATTTTTGAAAAAAACTGTTCGGACGCGCGAATCGTATGAATAAAAAATAACAACACATTGTGTGACGTGTGTCCGCAGAACTTGGAGACGAATCTCTGGCGGGACGTGACGCACCTGTGGTACGGCGGCTGGCCGGTGCAGGGCGTGCCGTCCGACCCGGGCGCGATGCTCGCGTTCCTGATGGAGGCCAGGTCGCACATGAAGACCAACAGCGGCCCGCACGTGGTGCACTGCAGCCCCGGCACCGGGCGGACGGGCACGGTGATCGCGTGCGACGTGGCCATCAAGGAGTTCGAACTGTCGCGCAACGTGGACGTGCCGAAGACGGTGTACGCGGTCCGCCGGTGCCGGGCCGGCGCGGTGCAGACCAGAGACCAGTACGCTCTCATCTACAAGGTGCCGTATTAATTATTTTCGAGTCTTTGAAAAATTCAACAGGGCCCAAAAGCCAAAACGACAATAGGTGTTTTTTTTCCTACCAAATAATCCATAACCCGGTACATTAACCTCGTGGGGGGGGGGGGGGGCGGGGATTTAGGGGCTGACCGAAACACTACAGACTATTTTATTTTTTCCCAATAGTAAAATAAAACATTTATGACCAATATACATCGTTAGTTTTGAAATAACTATGGTCACGGTTTTACGGCAAAGTGGAGTATTTTAATCGACATAACTAAGTAGATGAAATACGAGTAGTACACGAGAAAGAACGCGTAGTGAGGTTTTTTTGTTGTTGTAATTAGTGTATTTCGTGTTCTATTATAGAAACCGAACGGAACGAGGAAAATGTTTAGCCCCAGGACTCCTAGAAACATATCGATAGGAATATTTTTTTCAAGAAACAATATGTCGGCAATACGTTATAATCTATATATATAAAAATCGATGTACATTTTAATAAATTTTATAACTCGAGATCCACCGAACCGATTTCGATAATAAATTCGATAATTTCAGGGCATATTAGGATTGATGTGTAGATGGTTTCTGTGAAGTTTGTACTCTGTGCGATTAGTGGTTCCGGAGTTATGGCCTCTCAAGTGCACAATATTAATCGCACATTGTTATTGTTTTGCCATGGAGATATATTACGTATATAAACTCCATGTGGTTATGTTTTATTATTCGTTTCCGTGGCACGTGCGTCTATGACATTTTCTATTAATTAGTTTGAGATTAAATGAGTTTGTTTTTTATTCAATTTCAATTATATGGATTTTGGTGTAAAAAATGCCACGACAAAAACGACAGAATATAAGCCGATCGGCCCGATGCATGATTTGTTCGATCGAGAATTGCGACGAGAACAACAGTATGATATCAATGAATTGCAAACATTTGTGAATTTAAATGTTCCCAAATTGGATTGTACTGCACACGAGCGAAGCCGGGTTATTCAGCTTTATATATATATAAAAGAACAGGCCTTTTTTATGTTCCCATTTTGTGACGACGCTATTTAACTTTTTTCCAATTTTTTTTTCACAGAGTTGTTCCAAATACCTTTCTGAGCGTCGTCACGACGCCCGATTTTCAAAATTCGACCCCTAAGGGGGTTAAAAGGGGTAAAAATTAAAAAAACTGATAAAATAAAAAGTTATACTGCACACGGGCGAAGCCGGGTTATTCAGCTAGTTTATAATAGTTATGTCATCGCGAGGTATCGCGAGGAAAAGTATTATCTCATCGTTGGTTCGTTTGCAGCAATTATTATCGTTCGTAACTCGGTAATCGCTTTGTTTGCCCTCTCGATGTTTCCTACCACTCGGCAATTCCATCTCTCGGTGTTTCGAACTTTTTCCCGCCAACTTTGAGCCGACTGGTGTGTAGGTACATATGGCCGAAAAACTGCTGCGTCGACTGCTGCTGATCTGTATCAACCGCGGCGCGCGAATAATATCATCGACCGTCTTGAAACAACGCGTTTTCGCTCGTTTATTCTCCGCGCCGTTATTTCAATTCGTACCGAAAATAAATCCGTATCCGTTGTTAAAATCTACGAATCGTAGTCAAAATTCCTCCACGCTTTAATTGCGTGAACGCGCGCCGCTCGTTTCGCACAGAGTTCGAACTGGATTCGCCGCGATAAATACAAACACCCGTGACCCGTCTACGCGCGTCCGACGATACTCTTTGTTTTCCATCGACCAGCCACTTTAATCGCTCGCCGTCAGTATTTTTATAATAATTTTTTTTATTCGCTCGAAATCAAATGCCAACGTTGTTGTTTTCGATACCGATCGACGAGACCGTTGCGTCATCGTTGTTTTCGTCTCGAACACGATGTAAAATATTTTCTTCTCGCCTGGGTTTTTTATTATTTTTTTTTTTTTTCGCGCGCCTAATTATAATTTCCCCTCCTATAATTATAACGTTCGTTTTCGTGTGATTATATTTTTCACTAAAATAAATATCTCAATACCAAAAACGTATTGTGTGTTTCTCTTATACGTTTTACTATTAATTTTTTTTTCCATTATATAACGAAACGTCGAGTTGTTGCTTAATGACGATTATAAAATTACTAAAATTCGTTAATTTTCTTCTTTTTTTTTCCAGGTGGTGAGTCTGTACGCGAGCAAACTCTCAGGAGGCGTATGGGATTCGATCTAACGACCTCCGTCGTTTATTTTTATATAAATTATATTGTTAGCTATTATATAACTCTATCATAATATCTTTTATAACTATTAGTTAATATTATACGTATAGTATGGTGTCTCTCTTTTTTACGATATAGACTATTGTAAGTTCACGCGTTACGTTCCGAACAAAATTATTTTAAGTCAGGACGTTCATATAATATGGACGACGTCCGAGTTCAAGCAGCGATTCTGTGATAAGAAAATTATAATAATAATTCGCGAATAAAATTAATTTCGCGATTTCGTACTGTTATAATATTATAACGATCCGTCGCCAATAAATAAGATATTATAATATTGAAAAAGACGACCGTTAAACATTTTACAATTATTATTATTATTATTATACATAGACCTCTCTGTGTGTTCTTTTATTACTGTAACTACTGTTCTGCGATTCTTATTTTTATTATTATCGCCACATATATATATACTATATAGGCGTATAAAAGACGATTTTCGTTTTAAAAATTCACAGTTTCGATGTCGAGGTTTTGCTAAAAGTAACCTATGGAGAACACGCCGTGTTGTATATATGCGGTCAGGGCCGATCGCGTAGTAAAGGTTCTTCTCCTTCGTAATATATTTCCAACAACCGACGATTCGCGTGTATTTTTCGGACGGTCGCGTGTTTTCAAAAATTACTAGATTTCAAACAAATTTTAAAATATTATAATAGACTTTTACGATTTTTAAAAGCCGCGTCCCGCCTTTTAACTCGCGTGTGATACGTCGTGTTTCCTCGTACTGTATCGACACCATACGTCGCGCGACTATATAGGTTATTTTATAGTCTTGTAATAAGTTATATTATGTCGTCGAACAGTTGTTTTTTTTTCTCGATATAATATTTATAATAATATAATATGTGTTTGTTTTCTACTCGCATGAGACTTGTTAAAACAATAATGAAAGTTCCTCTTTACGTATTTACTTTCGCATTGTCGGTATTTTAATACACTTGTAACTACTGAATATCGTACTATTGTAATAAGTCATATATGCGCCTTAATTATAATAATAATATATATATAATATATATAAAATATATAAATATATACATATAGATTGGATATATATATATATAAATATACAGGGTTGGACAGTATCTCAGATACAATAGTATCTTGTAGCACGATACAGTCTGTTTATTTATTATAATCATATTGGGCCTTTTTTTTCTTCTTTTATAGAATATGATATAGAAATTATACGCGATTTGAATAGATGGCGAGGGCAGGATCTGCATTGGCAATTGACACGAGACGCCTTGATCATTAGCCATATAGTGACGTGCGGGACATAAAAGGGGGCAGTGGAACAACGAGACGAATGAGATGGAAACACGACAAGGTTATCGCCGCGGCTGCCTCCCCGGGGACTCGCTCTCTTCGGTCCGGGCGTGTATGTATAATGTTATGTGCGATATCGGTAGTTTTTCCGATTCAACGGTCGCCAATTACGGGAGTTTTTGTACTTGCTCCGATCGGATTTTCCGCCGACCCGACACGCGAAGGCCGTCGAAACGAGTCAACACGATTTACCGTCCGCGCGCTCGTTCGTTTCGTTACAACCATAACGACGTGTGTCTTTCCCGTTCTCGCGCTCACTCGCGTGTCATCCTGTCAAACATTTCTCTCTGTGTGTGTGTGTGTACACCGTCTGCGCGTTCTTGTTAAAAACTCTCGCGTTTTATAAACAAAACGAGAAACGCTCGACGGGCGACGAGAACACTGCAATGTCGAAAACGACGTCAACTTTACGGGGATTTGCTTTTTTCTCACCCGTATAATACAAATGTGGCGACGCGACTAGAATTTTCGGGACACGTGGAAAAAGTAGGGTCTTTTAAATTGAACGGCGGAAAAAAATATTTTTATCGCGGGCAGAGTTTCGTTGACAATACAAACAAACTCCTCCGCTCAAAATATACTTTATAATATAATATACTCGTCTTTATCTGACTTTATTAGTCGATGTAATAGTTGGATTTTCTACAACCGTTTACGTTATAACGTCCCCAAGTGCGTCGATGGACGCGGATAACAGTTTGGTTATACCCACTGAGATATTGTATTCATAATTCGAGAAACGAGAAAACTAATTTGTTTTTTTTTTTCGTTACTAATTTTCAATTGTTTTATTTTACTATGCTGCCCGCATAGTATCGAAAAAGGCCCGGTAAATACTTCGAGAGAGTTGGACGCGTCCAGAACGTATACGCCCACGCGATACATAGGCGTGCGCAGGATTTAATTGCGGGGCGTGCAGAATAGGCTTAGTGGTCAAAGCGAAGGGGAACGCAGCGGCACATTGGTCTCCTAACACTTCTGATCAGACCTAACTACATTTTTTCCTGTAATGTGTACTACTAGGACACGAGGGACGCTTACAATTTAACATCAACGATAGTCCCCCTGAAATCGTAATGGGCGCCGCGATAGGGGTAGCGAAATGAGCTAGTGAAATCATATTTTTGCCACCCCGTGAACGAATCGCGAATTATTTCGCACCAATAAAACGTGTATAAAAATCGATCGCAACAGTTATTATAGTGCCTGATTATATAACGAGATATAAATACGGTTCGTTATGAATACGTATAATTACGTAACAATAATAATAACAACAAGACGTGTGTGTTTTCGCGAAATAATATTATGCAAATATTGCGCGATCGACGCGGCCAATGAAAGCCGAGCTGCGTGCGCTACCGGACCAATGGCAGCCGAGCTGATTGTGCGTCCCGTACGGCGGCAGTTTACCGCGATTCAGTGTGTGTCGTCGACTGATCGGTGCTCTTCTTTCGGTGTTCACATAGCAGTTTTAATTTTTCTCCGTAACAGTCGATCGTGTCGTTATCATTTTACGTATTCATCTCGTCGACGAGTGATCTCAAACTTTCAACCGTCTTCGTGAATTTCGTTACAAATCTATTTCACATACGAACACCGAAAGCTCCTCAACATCGACCCAAGCCCGAGTAAGTAGTACCGATTTTATTTATTTACAGTCGATATATTTATTAGGCAGTGCGTCACGGGCGCCGATAGGGGATGGTAATATGAGATATAACCTTTTATTTTTTATTTTTATTGCTGTCGCAATAATAATATTCGTAAACGTCTCCGGTCGAGCTTATTATTATTTTCAAAAATATCAGCTAATCGATTAAATCAAATCGAAAATACGTACTTATATTATTCTATTAAATTTAATTTTTACTAATTATTATTTATCTGCATAAAACTAGTGCCTATTATAATTGTGCCGGTTAAAACAAGTCGTACAGGGTTTTGTGACGTTTTTTAAAATAGGTGTTGACAAATTTCTTTTATTTGATTAAAAATGCGTTTATTTCCGGAACAATTCGCTACCCCGGTAGTTTTTTCCAAACGCGGCGCCTTCAATGGGATATATGGTTGCCCGATAGTAACGGTCGTAAAGTCATCGCTTATCAGATGATAATGTAGGTCTGAATTGACAAAACGTTTTTAATTATGTACAACGAAAAAACAAATATCGAAAGTAGGCGGAATTTTTCGCAGGTCCTGTGCATCCTGTGCACCCCGCGCGTCACTACATCGTATGTTAAAGACCATCGCGATGAAAAAACAGTATAATATATTACTCGGGGTAGGCTTTACGTTCTGCTGTTATCCGCCGGTGTCCGCGTATCAATATAAAACGATATTTTCTTACGCGAATATTACTTACAAAATGTTTTGTAAAAAAAAAAAAAAACGTGTTTTTATTTCGACTGATAAAAAATAAAATACCTATAACGAAAATCATAATAAATCAAATGAAAAACAAAACACGAGTCGTCACATTGTGTTTTTAATTATATATATATATATAATAATATTTTAATTTTCTTCCGTTCGAGAGAACGTCAAAACGATTATATATATATAAATATATTATATTATTATCATTTACTATACGTGTTAAAGATATTATTTTAAGAGAATACATTGTGTATCGTGATAATATTTTTAGTGGACCGCCACGGAGGACCGTTACAGAATTATAATTTTAATAATAATAATGATAATTATATTTTAATAATAAATTTTAATAATAATATAATGATAATCGACAGTAATGTTTAATAATAATTGTAACGCGTCCTTTTACTGATGCCGAACCGCATGAAGTTGGTGTTGTCGCCGCCGGCTTCGGTGTTCTTTCGGCGGTTCATCAGGACGGTCAGCAGTTCGGCGGCGGTCGGCTTCCACACGGGCTCGTCTGTAATATCATAATAATATCGTCGATTAGTGTTTCGCGTTTCGCAAACGTTGATAATCGCGTTAGTCTAATCGTCTAATCGTCTATTGCAGCGGTTCTCAACCACGTACCACTAATAACCTTTTTTTTTCTCATCAGAAATACACGTTATTTTACACGAATTTGGTATTTAAATATTTTATTAGGAACTACACATTTTTTTTCTCGGAGATTTCCTTCCCCCGTACCACAGGTTTGAGAAAGCGCTGGTCTATTGCATTTTATCGTAATTGGCGTGTACGACGCGACGGGAATCGTTTGTCTTTCGACTTTATTGTTTAAAAAAATTAATTGCCCGTCGCGTCGTTTGTTTTTGTATATTTTGAAAAACCATCGAAATCAAAAGTCGCGCGCGATAACTCTCGAGATAAATAACAAAATATGTATTTTATATTCAATTAAATCGTTGATAGATAATATGTTAATTTTTTTTTGATTATTATCAAAATTTTTAATATCGAACGTTTTTTTCGAAATTATTATTAGTAAAAATCAAATGCACGTTTAGCGCATATTTTAGCGATTTTCAACGCGTGTTTCGATAGTTTCTTGGTTCCCTTTATTCTTCGCGATAAAAATCACTCGAAATTTACCGGCCGCAACGATCGTTTTAGAAAGATAAAACAAATTATTATATACACATAGTTTTGGAGCGAATTTTTCACGACGAAACGTTGTTTTACTCTCACCGGAGAGCGATAATATGATGTTATTCGGCGCCGAGAGATATCGATATTTCTCTGCGTTTTTAAATTCTTCGACGTTTGAGGGGAGGAGAAAAAATCATATCACATTTTCATTATCGTATTGACGACAGGGCGTTTTCGTTAGACAATAAATTTCCACGCGTGTACTGTGCATTGTGCACGACGAGACGAGAGCGAATTCGATTTGGTTTTTTTTTTAGTTTAAACATTTAAAATCGGGTTTTTTTTTCTTTCAATAATATATAAACAATCAATAATAATGAAACTAATTTCGTTTCCAACACTCGAGCAGTAGTCGTTTTATGAAAGAAATAATAATTATCATTTACGATGGAAAATTCGATGATACGCATTATAGTAACATATTAATTTCTAAAATAAACTTTTTACAAAATGTTTTCAATCGAAACAAATACAATTGCAATTTTGGCGTTCAATACGATATTGTTATTACATATAAGTGTAAATGATTATTTTAAAAGTAAACGCGGCACACGAGAACGATCGACCGTCAATAGTTTCAGATTTTACGATATTATTTCATTCCATTTGACATTTCGAATTACATTTTATCGATTTGAAAAATACATAAATACTTCCAAGAATAAAGTCGACCGACCGAATCCGACTAATGTAGTCATTGTCATTATAGCTACCGACCATAGTCACACAACTATGTTCTAGTAAGGAAAATTATTTTTCCGCCGATTTTTTTCGAAACTCGCATGATACGCATTTACACGCCGTTTTCGTACGATTTTTTTCTTTTCCGATGACCTTCGTACCCGTTTTAACGAAAATAAATCGAGCAGCCTCGATCATCTCGTAGTATTATTATTTTTTTCCTCCGAGGCGAAAAATAATTATTGTCGATTTGTCGATGTGACTCGTCACACATTGTGTTTTATCGTCGGAAAAGGGCGGCGCGAACACGAGGAAACAAATAACTCTTTGTGTTGCGGGATAGTTTTTTTTTTTTTTTTCGACGCGCGTGTCAAATGCAACCTCTGCACAATATAAAAGAACAATACGATTCAATGAGTTTCGCGTCATTATTATTATTATTATTATTATTAATATTATTCGACGAAGAGTTCATATGAAAAATAAATTACCCGCGAGAACTTTGTGCTTTTTGAACGCTTTTGATTACGTCACTTTGAGATTTTTACAACTAAAGCTTTTCCTGTGCAAGCGGAAGACATAATAATAATATAATAAACCCATGGACGCGTTAGAAGTCGTGAAAACACACACAAAATCGTTGTTTTGACTTTTTTCGGCCATTTGTTTGGGAATCGGAGGGGAAAAAAAACGTCCGTTATTCGGTACATTTATTTTTCTGCGTATAGATTAGAAAGTGACGTGGACAGAAGCGACGTCGTCGATCGTACTGTGTCGCGGGTAAAGAGCGATCGTGTTTAGATTTAAAAGTCTGGTCTAAGAATTCAATTCTTTTCGACGTTTCGGAAAACCGTCCGCACGGTCTGTCTTCCTATATATTGTAGTCCCTCGCGAGTATTCGGTATGTTGTGTAATGTTACGTATGCCGTGGAATCGTGCAGACTCGCTCTGTATTTATATTTTTCGCGCGCTCGCGTTATTTTCAAACAAATCGTTTCGGCTAGTGTTTTTACTTACGACGACGACCGAAATCAATCGCCGCCATCCGTGTTGACGTGTTATATTAAACTTTGGCGCGGCGCGACAACAATACGCATACGAACAAGTGCCGGGAGCGAGTTGAAAATATAATTTGAAACCGAAAGTCTCACGTCGAAAAGGGTGTCGATTCGGTTTTTTTACCCGTACGGCACGTACTGTGACGCGTTCCTCTTCGTCGTGCGCTGCTATTTTTCGTTTGTTAATATAATCGTTTCCGGTGGGGGGCTAGTCTCTGTGAGCGTTTTGGTTTGTTCTAGTGGGTGTCTCGTGGGCCTCGTGAAAAGTTCACCGCTGTGTACAAATCGGTAATAACGATTTAATTAAGAGCGATTATTTACAACAAGTTTTCACATTGTCTGTTGGCGATTTACAATGGCCCGCGATCGCAGAGCCGCGCGAGTTTTTTTGTTTTCCGACGAGAGGATTATAACCGTCGCGAAAATGTCGAAAACCCAACGCCTCCCGCGCTCGTTACGCGCGTTCTCGTATCGCGGGTAGATAGAAAACGGTCCGAGCGCGATACGACGGCGACGATATGGCGACCCGAAAAACGTCGGTCGCGTAAATATAGCGACGACATCTCTCGCCGTTTCCGGCCGTCACTTCCGCTCGGAGACGAAATTAGCCGCCGGGCGAGATAAGGTTATTATTTCGTCGTCGTCGTCGTCGTCGTGTCGTTCGATTCCTATGTAATTTATCATATTATATGCTCGTCCTGCGCTAGATCCTCGCGGACCCGGCGCGATCAATACACATCGTGGCCGGCCGATATAGTTATATCCGACTCCGAGTTTCCGCGACGCTGACGTCGGGCGCGAGAGTGACGCCCGCACATTATTCATACGCCGCCGCGCGGACAATTATTTTGATTTACAACGCGCGTCGTCATAATAATAATCTATCGAGCAAAGATTTATCGTCGCGCTCGGCCGCGCAATCGTGTCGCTTAAAAATGCGAGTTTCTCGGAAAACATAACAAGCGGCGGACGAGGTTTTTACATTTTTTTTTCTCGTTCCTATACATAGACGCCGCGCCGGTAGGTTTTCTTCAATCGAAACGTTCGCGCGCCTTCTAAACCGATTCGCGATCGCACGTTTATCCGCGAGAGAGGTGCAAGGATTCGTTTTGAGAAACCGCGAGTTCGTTGAGAAATTAGCCTAACCGCGTCGAAATCAACTCGGTAATATTATGTCGAGAAACACGCGAGAATGTGTTCCGATCGATCGGATCGCCCAGAACGGTGCTCGCATCGAGTTTACACAAATCGGACGGAATCGCTCTTAAAGTCCGTGAGACGAGACGAGTGAGAAAGGATGTTTACGATTTCGTCCACTTTTAGGTCAGTCGCGCGCGTTTTTCCGTTCGGGTAAAGTAATTTTTTTCGTTTTGTTCGTCTTTTCGAAGCGCGCGGGCGAAATCCATTCGGGACGTTCGACAAGATTTCACCACATATTTCCCACCACAATCGCACGCGTCTCGCGGAAGACGCGACCCGCGATAACGTTATCGTCTCGCGGCCCGGACGCTAAAACATTATTCTATTCGATTATCGTAATACAAAATATGTTCGTTATTACTGTTGTTATTACATCGGTTTCCGTCGTCGTTCACGTAGTTCCTGTTCATGATCATGGCGTACGGCAGCACCACGCCCGCCGATTGGCTGGCCCTCAACCTGGCCACCGGGTGATAGGGTACCGCGTATCTCTTGTGGTTCAGCTGGTACGTCAGATAGTTCGGCGTGTCCGCGTAAATCCTCTCGTCCAGGCGGCTGTCCTCCCACGGCGCAGGATCCGACAATCCTTCGGACACGTCATCTGCAACAACAAGCGCACGATAATAATTATCGCAGTCCGCGTTTTTACGATATTCGCTGTAACGCGCAGGACCCGATTTCCTTTTACAATATTATATACATATATCGGCCCTATTCGATATCGGGATTCAAATTTAGTTTATCGTTCGCGCAAATGAGTCGGTTGATGATTTCGTCGAGTTTGTCTTTGAATAATTCATAGAACAGAACGTAACCTCTTAACGTTTGTAATTTCGGTTTTTTTTTTTTTAGAACAACGCGTTATTATTGTTAATCAGCTGCAAATTTTTTTCTCCCGAATTATGATTCATCATTTGCCATTAAATGTACACGGCTAATTTTGTTTAACCACTGAGTTGTAGTCGACAGCGCGTTTCCTCCTCCCCCCCCCCCCCCCAGTGGTTTAAGCGGGAGATATGCGGGGAATACTCCTGCCATTACTTTTAGTCGGCAATTTCCATAACCTTATGGTTATTTTGTTGTTTAAAATTATTCGTACCTCTTGGATTTCGACAAAAATCAGTCGTTTTTATCATATTTTTTGTAGTTTTTATATTTATAATCACGGCGACTAATATTTTTCCTTACACAAGAAATATTTTAAATAAGATAATAATAACATTTAACGACAACGCCGAAAGTCAAATTGACCTAAACGAATTGTATACATTTACGGCGCACTCTAATTTCACTCGTAATTCGCGCGTAGACGTGATTGTAGATTTTCTCGCAGAATTTTGGTAACAATATTATCCGATCGCCGGCGAAAACGTGTTTTTTTTCTTTAACGTCCTCCGTTGACGGATTATATATTTTATAGTTTGCGGTTTTAATCGAATTCGTCATAATAACACGAAAACGACCGAGTGTTTTACATTGGTTCGAGACTATTAATTTTCAATTCTCAAATTTATTTTCGTTTTTATTTTTACCGCGTTCGACTGACCGTGCAAAACGTGTTTTTTTTGCAAAAATATAACCGACGCACAATCGTATAGTAATCGTATAATAACAAAAAGATAAAACGAACCTAACAATGTCTAATAAAAATAATTCGGTCAATTAAATAAAGTATAAACGCAGAACGAAAAACTACGTGTAGGTATAGGCGAGGGGGACGATTAGTTATTTTTTAATTATTTTTTCGATTAAAATTCGTGTTATATTAGGCCAGTCGTCTAATAACGAATCGAATTTTCTTTTCGAGAGCTACATCATATACATAATATAGGCCGAAACGTCTATACCGTCAAATTAATATTATTTGCACGTCAGTATAAAATATTGTAAACTGTAATATGTTTTCGACCAGACAGTTTTCCCCGTTTCACTCCCAGACTATTGAAAACACTCGGATTTAATATTTTAAAATTTATAACATTTACGTATACGTTTCGCGAGAATTCCGCGGAGAATTTATTCATGGAAACGTCCGTCCAACGTCTAGAAAACGCGCGCGATAGATTAAATTATATTTACGAGTGAAACAATCGTTTGTCCGCAATCGCGGGGCAATATGAAATGCGATTATCATAAAAAAAACCATTACGAAACCGATGGAAATCCATCGTCGCGCGCGAACCAAGCAGGACCGGGAAAAACTCGAAATAAAAACCACCGTGATGAAATACCGCGTTACCTTTTCATATCGCGATTTCGTCGTCGGACTTGAACCGACGATTATCGTCTGAGACCGTCTGTGCGCGCGTGCGAGTTGCTGTGTCGAATTGTCGATGTTTCTTTTGTCGCTCGTTCGATTCAATGATTTTGAAAGTTGGCCGGCACAGAGTCGACGAGCACACAAGTATAATATTATTGTTTTCGTCGCGCAAATCTATTGTTATAAAACCTGTGCCGGGCAGTCGGTAAAAACGCGCTCGACGACAACGTGTCTTGTAAATGTTTATTCGTCGATGTGCACTACAGAATTCGCTATTTTTGAAATCTCCTCCGGCCGGCTATTGAATTATTATTCGCGATTATTACTGGAAAACGTGCGTTCTGTCCTGCGGCAAACCGTCGCAGTACGACGGTATTCTTATTATTATCGTTTTAATTATTAATCCGTTTTAAAAAGTCTACTACCTTTAAGTAATCCGCGCGGATTTTTTTACCCGCATTCGAGGGGCCGGTGAAAAAACAATTTCGAACGGATTTCACGTCTCCGTCGTCGTGTTATTGTCGAGAAGCGCGAATGTATTTATAATAATTCGTACTCGATTCGATATTGTATGATATTACTCTGCGGGGGCGGCGACGATGCGTAAAACGGTTTTGGTTTTATAAAGCGTTCAACGCGGGATCTCGCGGACGATATTGTGCGTTGGTTATCGAACGTGTGCGTCGTTGTTGGTCGCGAGCGATTTCGCGAGAAAAAATGAGACTACGTTTGTACGCGATTAAAAATTAAAACTACGCGAAGAATTGAAATGTCCGCGCCAGGGTTGTTCCGATTGAATTTCGAATACGAACATTTGTGTCGTCGCGTTAATATTGTTAATGTATATAGTTATTGGCCTCCGAGCCGAACGCTCTATTGTCGGCGCGTCCAAATTGAAAACAATTATTAAATTCTCTTGCTGTGTAAATCGACGTTTGTCGTCGCGTTCGCGCGAAAGTTTTTACGCTTTCATAACGCCACTATTGTATTATGAGAAATACGCCATAATATTCTCGGCCGTGGTGATATTTCGATCGTGCCGACTAAAAACCCACCTTCACTCTTTACCGGCAAAAGTCATCGAAAAACGTTTATACATTTTTTACGAACTCGCGTCGTCGTCGCTTTTTTTTTTCTTTTTCATAGGTTTTTAAACGACAGTAAAAACGCAAAGAGGTTTTTCAGGATTTATTTTTTTTGCGTTTTGTTTTTCGTCGGCTAATGATCGAACGTGTGGTTTGAAAGTAATTATTTCACGTTTACCACCTGCGGCACGCGTTTGCTTCGACCACTATACCCTAGTACCCGCTATTAAGCTCGCGTTAATTATTCGATTTGCCGTTTTGATTTTTTTGCTCATTTTTCTATTTCTTTCCCACAGGTCGAATGCGATTCGACGGTTTTAAATAATATTATTTAATACAAAGTCCGGACAGACGAAAATGGCTATTTCAAACGTTTTTCAATATCGATTCACCGCTGTTTACGATTTCGCGTCAGTCGAAAAAGAACCTATTATAGGCGTTTCGCTTATTTGTTTCCTCGTACCTTATATAATAGCATCCGATTCGCGAACGCTCGTTATATTTTATCGATAATTTTATGCTAAAGTAACGTTGCGGTTTTACGATCGTTATAATATATTTTTGAATTTTCATTTTTTTCCTTTACCTAAACCCGTTTAATAATGATTGCCTATACCCGGATTAAGTAATTTGAAATCACTCCGACGACGACGGGCCGCCGCGGTTTATATTTTACCATTCTCGTTAGAAACAGACGGTTAAATTATTCAACAGATTAATATTATAATAATATCGTTATTATGATAATATTCAATAAAAACACACAATACTGTTTATACCGCCGGGTGTACATAATAATATCATAACGCTCGCCGCAAACTCGTAGTTTGTCGAGTAATATTTTTGTCGATTTTTTTTTTTTTTGTTTTTCTCGGCTACATATGAGATTATCAGGTAAAATAATTCGAAACGACGTGCTGTCGGACACCACAACAATAGATCTTTACCGTATTTCAATAGTTTAAAGTAAGAACGTGTTTTTTACACAACGACGATGTCGCGGACGAAATCCGTACTTTCCGGGCGAATCGTACTCGGTCGGGTCGCAATAATTGTTATCCGATTGCACGTCGCTTTTTATTTAAGTCGTCTAAGCCGATTTCGTATTGTCTATATAATATATATATAAAAAAAAAAATATATATACTTTAGTATGTACGTTAAACTTCGCAAAACGATTGTGATGTCTTATTTGTTATACTTTCGCGTTCGACTTATTGTAAATAAATAAACCGACGCGAGCGTATCGAGAGAACGAAACAAGGACGATAATAATATCGCGCACGTCGTAAATAATCCGTCCTTTTTCGGTAAACGTTTTCGGCGGCCGCAGAGTTTTAATCTCTTTTTAGCATGACCGATTCGAGACGAATGACAAATCGTTCGCTATTATATAGTAGTTTTTAGCAGAATATCGCATTCGACGAATAATAATGATCGTATCGCCGTAATAATAACGCGACGGACAAAAAGGTGTTTTGATTTCGATCACGATTTTGAAATATTTCCGCGTGTCGCGGAAAATATAAAACACGTGAAACAATATTATTATTGTTCGCCGCGGAGAGTGAACGCGATGCGATAAATCTCCGGCCGAATTTGTGGCCGAGACGAACGCGGCTTTTTTTTTTCACTCTCTTTCTCTATTATTATTTTCAACGGAGAACTCTAAATATATGACGTGACGAAAATATTAATTAAACGGAACTTTTTGAATTATTATATGGCCCGTGTCGTCGGTAGCCGTTGTGGAGCTCGTGAGCAGAAATCACAATGGAAATCGATCGAGTTGACCCGTACGCGTCGAGCCGTGTCGCCGTCGATATTGTACTCGCGAAATTCGATTTAATTATACACGTAAATCAATTACAAAATTAAACTGATGGTTCGGCGAAAACACCGGTAGATTTCGCGTCCCTCCCCCGTCACTGCGCCGCGGCGGCGGACCCGTCGTTGTCGACCCACGGGAACAGATTCAAGATTGCCCAAATATAATGCAACGTTGTTTGATTTGTTCGCGTCGACGGCGCGGCGGCGCTATTATGCGATAGAAAATGGAGCGGATTCGATGAGTTCGGTTGATTTGATCATATTTTTCGTAATAGGTGTCATAATAGGTCCGTCGAAAACCGCACTGACGTCGGAGAGAGTTCGTCGAATCGCGTGTTTAATAAATCGGATATTCGAAAACGCGCTCTCTTCTTGTCCGTGAAAACGACTCGTCGCGAGCTTCTCTTATACGTCTTATAGAACAATAATAACCGTCGTCCACACCCCATCGAAGTTTTCAATAACGGCGAGAAATACGGGGAAGCTCGTGTCGCGTATTTTACGTCTCCGCGGACTCGAAACGCTTTTGTTTCGGCAATATAGTTAAATTCATTGCAAAACTTTAACTCGTGCCAAAACGACGATCGCGCTTCAAAAAACGTCAATATTGAAATTTCACGGAAAAGGAAAATCTCATTTACACCGTGTACCATCTATGTTGACACAATTCCAAAACGACGACGACGTCGTTTCGAACGGCTAAATACGACGGTAAATTATTTATCGTTTTAGCGATTTGTCGTTTTGTAATGATATAAAAATCTACTCAAAATAGGTATGTGATGTCGTGATATCGCGTGTGTTCCGCGTGGAAATAAAATTGTAAAAAAATCGTATAGATTAATCGAAGTGCGCGCCGATTTCACGACGACGCTTTTTCGTTTCGTATTGCTCGGTAAACGTCGTCGTTCGTTTTATGATTTTGAAAACCTGTGCGAATCACAAATTTAAAACCCCTTAACAATTGTCGAGATAAAACACAAACGTATTTTACGTATACCTGCAGGTCGAATCGTATCTATTTTTATCGAATATTTTGTCGAAATTGTTATTTAAAAAAAAACTGAAAACTAAACGCATATTTTAGCGGAGCAACAATCGACGACTCGAGGCGAACGAGTCACACAAGTGGTCGGCCGCTCGCGGGAGGCGTTCTCGCGCGGCGGCCCATATCATCCCCGCCGGCTCGCGTCAGAATAAACGTCATTTCGCTGTGAAAATATAAACACACACTCGATTAGACCGTATTGTATTTTTATTAAACCGCGTCGTTTCGGCCGCGACGCGTCGTGTTTTATGGCCGCGCCGCGCCGCGCCGCGTCCAATAACGATCCGAGTGTGAAAAATACAAACACACACGTCGTATAACGTCATCGACACCGCCGGGCACACACGTCGAGTACGATATCGTTTTACAATCCGAGTGTGTGCGGTCCGGATACGCATTTATAATAGTTTATCGATAGGCGCCATAAACACGCGCGCGTACGTATTATTATTATTACACCTGCGGCGGGCATTGGACGCTCGCATTATGTGTTATATAATGGTCCGGAGTTATTTTTTAAACGTTATTCTCGAATCAAATGTTCACACGTCACTGGTCACCGATAACCAGGTTTCGAATTCGTATTGAAACGGACGCGCTGTCATTCCATATACGTATAGGTCGCCCCGCGTGGTAATCGTCGTTTTAATAAAATACGATACGTTTGTAACAACGTTGTACGACGATTAAACTCGAAAACGCCGCCGACCGGACGGTCCGAAAATAAG
This sequence comes from Drepanosiphum platanoidis, assembly GCA_948098885.1. Lineage (NCBI taxonomy): Eukaryota > Metazoa > Arthropoda > Insecta > Hemiptera > Aphididae > Drepanosiphum > Drepanosiphum platanoidis. Next base: position 8,849,891 of record OX402537.1, read on the forward strand.
TTTCGACTGAGTTATCAATCGTCGCAGGTGACACGAAAAATACACGGCCAAACACATTGGCTCGTGAAAACGCGTCGCTCGAATCGATGGCGCGAAATTCAAATACGCTCCATCACGATCGCCAACATGTTATAATATGTTTCTAAACGGAAAAAACAAAGTTTCTTTTCATCTAGTCTGCAATCGACGGCCGTCGTTTGCCGTTCAAGTTGAACGCTTCGAGTCTCGTTATATTTTTATGTAGGCGTCACCGATTAGTGCGATCGCTACGCGTCGTCGAGCAACAAACGTATCGGGAATATTTTACGAATAAAAGCCCCGCCGTCGTCGCGGCGGTAATACGGGTACCGCGCGCACGCGTTATGATCGAGATCAGATGCACACGATAAAATTAATTATCCGACTACAGTTTCAGGTGGCTAATTGATTGCGCCACATTGATGGCGTGGCACTTTGCGTAACAATATATTATATAATATTACGAGTGTAGTTACGGCGCCAGATAACATTAATTTAACGAACCGGGATTAATAATTATTAATTGACGACGACAATTTTATTGAAATCTTATATGGCGAGACGACGACGACGGTTATAATAATATCATAAACGCGTTTTGAAAAAAAACATACGCGACGCGTTCAAGTGCGTCATAACGTATACTTAAAGTTCGCGTACTTTTAATCGAGAGTTGTCTTCGCGCGCGCGCGCGCCCGTCAAGTGCGTATACTCGAATGAAGTCGGCGGCGGTGCTGCTCGTATCACACAATGACGCTATGACGTAGAATACATTTAACAATAAAACAAAGCGTTCGTTTCGAGCGGAAAAAGAAAACGACCCGAGTTTCGGTCGAACGTGCGATCGACTGCCGCGGTTCGTTTTTCACGACGAAAACGACGCGCCGGGACTGAATCGAAAACATTCGTCGGCGCAGAACGACAACGATATACGCGACGTTATTATTATGCGAACGATTTCCCGACCACTCCTCACGTGCGAAAAATATTTTCAAAAAAAATCTTTTTTCACAGCTCAAGTGTAATATTATTCGTCTGGGGGATGTCTCGCGGACTGTAATGTTTTATTACTGTACGTTCGTTACGTATTTTCACGTCGAATTCAATATAACGATCCGGACAAACGACTCCGAGCGTTTATCGCGCGAGAAAGAAGTGTTCGGACTCGAGAAAAAAATAAAAAACGAATACGACTGCGCGTAACAATGATAATGTTGTATAGGTAGTCTTACCGTTAATTCCGGTGGCGGTGGAAGCGGCGACGAAGCCGAGTACCAGGCCGGCGAATAACGTCAAATGTGTCATGTCGACGACGTGCAGTGGATGCGGCGACGGTGTAGTAGCGTAACTGGCAACGACAACAGATAAAAAAATATTATTAGTGATAGTAAATAATACGACGATTTTATTGTTTTATTTGCCAATTCAAAAGCCGGACGTTTGTGTTTCGAAAAGCTCAAAATATGTACTTGAAAAAAAGTCCTTAAAATAAAAAAATCTTTTTTTCTCACGAATCTCACTTCATATCATCAAACGTTACGATAATATTGTGTAAAAGAACACCCGAAACGCATCGAGATCGAATCGTCACGAAATAAAATACGATCTATAAAGAAGAAGGAATTCATACATAAAGTTGGTCCGTCGAACGAGAAAACAAAAAAAATAAATACCGGTCGAAAAGGTGTATCTGAAAATAAAAATGTAGTCTCCGAACCGTGCGTGTCTCGACGAAAACTCGCGAAAACGCGAAAATCCCGCCAACCGTAACAATATTATTAAACAGTAATTATGTGTGCGCGGTCGCTCTCGTCGTCGTCGTCGTCGTCGTCGTATCAATCGTCGCGGACTTTTAAGGGCCTGAGGGGCAGCGGAGAGTGAAATAAAAGGAAATTTTTTAGAGAAGAAAAAGGGGATTCGTCGCGGCGCACGGATTTTTCGGCCCGCCTCGTGGCGCGTATTCGCGATGTGTTTAATATACCTGATGCTTCTGCTGCCGCTGTTGCCGACTGCGATAACACAACACTCGCACAGCGCGTGACTCGGCTGCACACAGGTGGCTTGCTCGCGCGCGGTCTATTCGGTGCGGTGTGCGGTGGTGCCGGCGACGACGAGGGCGAGAAACGCTGCGGCGGCGGCGGCGGCGGCGGCGGCGGGATACGCGTGTGCGGACGACGACGACGAAGGACGCGAACGGAGAAGCTCGCTGTGACTATTAATATCGTCGCGGACGAGATAATAATAAACTGATATTATAATGTATCAAACGCGACGTGTGTTTCAAACGATTTTCGAAAACAATACGACGACGACAATAATTATTATTGTTGTTATAATATAATAATATGTGCGTGTGTCATTTACTCGGAGCAGTCGTGAAACCGACGAGGGCGAACGGCGCGTCGGGAATACGGTCGGCGACGGGGCGTTCGCGTCTATATATAGATAATATGTACACTTACGTGCGCGCGCCGACCGAAAACGCAACCCCTACACCCTACCCGGCCGCGGACCGGAAAGAAGAGACGACGAACGGGGGGGGGGGGGAATTAAAAATACGCGTGTTTTAGAGACTTGTCGGCCGGCCGTTTAATGGAAACGAAAATCGCTAGACCGGACTTGGCTTGGCGGCTGCTTCGGGTCGAAAATTTCGATCAAATAACTATTTTATTGAAATACACGAATTCTCAACGCGTCACTTCCTTGCAGTTTATTTCCGTACGCATCGAATAAAAATATTTAATACGTATAATAGTATCCTATACTAGTTCAGATCACTAAACACCCAGTACGGCTTTTTTTTAGAAAAATATAAAACGTTGACGGCGCGCGGTTCGTGTGGGATGAGACGGCCGCGTTGACGCGAGACGGGGAACACCGGAAAAATAAAATACAATATTACATTTTTATGCAATCGACTAGCTGAATGACACCCGGCTTCGCCCGTGCGCAGTATAACTTTTTATTTTATCGGTTTTTTTCATTTTTACCCCTTTGAACCCCGGTAGGGGTCGAATTTAGGAAAATCCTTTCCCACGGGGTCTCCACTATATAAAACGAAACTGCTGACCAAATTTCATACCACAAAGCTCCAGTGACTCAGGATTTTTTCCATTTTTACCCCTTTTAACCCCCTTAGGGTTAATTTTCTTAATAATTCTCTCCGTAAAAACCATCCTCGTACTTCAAGGAATATTATAAAAAAAGAATTTGCGAAATCGGTTCAGGGGTTGTTGAGTGATGCGCTCACAACACATTTTTTGCGATTCATTTTTATATATATAAGATTAAGCGCGATAAAAGTATAATATATTATAAATCGGTATGTTTTCGTGTACGTACTCGTCCGCGATCTGTGACGTCGTCAAATGATTATTACGATATTGATATTATGATGATGATGATGACGAGATATTTTGTAAAAAAAGAAGAAGGGGTCCGCGATTTTTAAAAATCATTCATCCGTGTTCTACAACCGCCGCTGTAAACAGTGTAAACCGCTACGCTTTATAGACGCGTTTTCGTTTTTGTCCTGCAGACAAACTTATATTCTACGACTAGACGGTGTGACGTACAGCGCGGCGGATGTAAAATGGACGTTTTGAATCGCGTTTTTCGAAACCGTCACACCAGTTGAAACCGAGATGTCACGTTTTCCCCGACCTTTTTAGTTTGCGAATTCCGTATCGATAAGAAACTATCTTCTTATAATTCGATTTTTACTTTTATGCTCGGCGGTTTCCACGCTGCTGTTGACCGGATCGCCCTATATGCGACGTACATAATTATATTATCGCGAGATTGCGCGCTATTGTGTACGTGTATTGTCATCTATAAACCCCATCCCGCCGCCGCCGCCGCCGCCGAGGGGCTTTGAGGAAAAACAGGTATTTTTATTTTTCATTTTCGACGATATACGAGACGTCTGAAGAAAAGTAACCGGACCCTAGATTATTACAAACTTAGTTTGGAAAATTTTTGATCAACTCGTTTTATGAAGAACCCGTATGATTAATACCTACTTGCTATAGCAGTCGCGAGTTGATTAAACGACACGATGGAAAACTTATAGTTTACCCGAATAAATGATGATGATCGTTGGTTCTTTTATTCGTTTTAAAAAAAAAATTTTCACTTTAATCTACGTATCTACTAAAAAAGTATCCACAGATACAGGATATTGGGTACGATTAATTTCGAATGTTTAAGGACGCGAGAGATGTTTACAAACGTATCTCTATACGGTAAAAGAACAGAGATTCGGCGTTCGTCCAATGCCAGGTAGGATTACGATCACTTCCTTTTGACCGAGTTTGCAGGTGGTCATATTAATACAATAATTGTGCGTTACATAGATTAATGTAAAACGGCGGTATTATTCGGACGTAAATCTCGAATATCTATTTTCGTGTTTTCTTCTTCATCGTTCCTTCTTGGGGGAAGAGAAAAATATTCCATCGGATGTCTTGTCGAGTTACAGGCGCTACACGACTGTTTAATAAACCGTCGTCGCCGAGTAACAAAATTTGCAGCGAATATCGAGATTTATTTCCGACGACGGTGGCGCGCCAACGTGCACAATTCAGTGCACATCCGGTTTCTGCAGTGACACTTTGGCACGCGATATATTATCGGCGCGCGAATTATCATTATTCAAACAATCTCGTCGTCGTCGTCGTCGTCGTCGCCGCGTTGTCATCTCGCGAACAACGTCGCGCGCGCGTTTTCAATTATTGCGGCGCGGCTGTTTCGTCGTTTTATCGCCGCGCGTAACCACCGCCACACAATGCGTTAAAATACCTGCGCGCCCGACGACGTTCGGGCGTACTTACGCGTACAGAAATAAACAACAAAAAACGCTCTCACAGCACGCGCCGGGATAAATATATCGTACGGGACCTTTGTAAATACGCGCGTTCGAAATCTATGCATAATAACTTCCGCGCGCTCGTAATGAGAGATTAAAAGTCGGCCCCCGCAAACTCGCCGTGAATAATGGCATTCGACGTCTGCGGTCGCAGTCTCTTGGTTTGCAATAAATTTTACTAACGCCATCGTTCCCGACGTCTCCCGATGCTCCCACGCCGAACACCGTCTACCCGTCTTCGCAACGACGACCGTTAAACCCATAACATAATACGGATATTATATAATATTTATATTACCGTAAGTGTTCGTAATGAGCGGCCCCTTCTACCGTGCATCGGATTCGAGTCGCGGTCGAATTTCCGTTTTTTTTTGTTGCTTTTTTCGCTCTCTCGATATCAATAGTATACCCATCCTCGCAGCTTTCTACGCTTTCAACGCGTTGAACAATTATTGTATTTTTACTTTTTCAAAAACGTCATCAACAACGCTACGTGTTTAGAAAGTTATTATTTATCGTAATAATAATATATGTGTACGTTTTAAAAGTCTTCCTATTCGGGAACGCGCGTTTTTGTTTAAAACGTTTGTAAAATTCACTATACAACAAAGTGTTGTACATCGCGCATACAATATACGATATAGTGTTTAACCAGTAATAACATTGTGTTTTCAATCGAATAAAGTGCACTTCACTGCATTCGTAATAATATTAAATTATATTGTGAAACAGTACGATGTTTTTTTTCCTTTTAGATATCGAACCTAGGTTTCAAGGTTTCTATAGGTAAAAGCGCCTTTGAAAGGAAAACACGAAGATTTAAATCGTCGATAAAATCGAGTATCTAAATATCGACTCCGGGCGAACGAGAGAAATTCAAAAGCTACATAATAATGACGTATTATACACCGGACCGCGCGTGTTACGCGATATTTTTTTGAAAACAGCCAATTTAAGTTTGAAACGAAATAGAGTGTCTGAGATGATGATATTCTATTAAAACCGTGGTAGGTATATATGTAATTCTCAGAACAAAGTCGACGATAGATTAAATTATTCCGCAAAGGTAGAAAGAAAATTACGGCAAATCGCGTCGAAACGCCTTTGTCTCGTATATTATATAACGCAACTTCCTGTTATATTGTGTCCGACGAACGTACCTACTTAACGCACAATGCCCACGTTTTTATTCTATTATTTTTTTTGTAAATATATTTACTGGTTTTTTTCTCTTTTCAGATTTTCGTTTTTCTACACTCGGACGCGCTTCGTCATGCGTCAACGTGGTCAACACGTCGTCGGGGGCGTAATTTCAAAATTTTGAAAGGTAAGGCGTTATACATATATTTATGTAATAAATGACCGGCCCAATAAGTATAACATATTTAAGTCTGTACCGAAAAAAAAAAAATCCGCTCGCTTTATTCAATAGCCCAACTGTTGTTCAATACTGTTTTATATCAACCAAACCACTCTTGTTAACGACGACATACACTACTTGTTCATAAATAAATAATCGTCAATCAAACCGACATAATATAAGTGCCAATATAACAATTGTATAATATATAATATTTATAATTATTATAACCTTCAATAAACTTTTCGACGCTGAAAAAGATATAAATTTCTATGATATTTACCAGTTACGATTAACGGTTCCAGAATAAAATATTCATCAAACACCGTTATCATTTCACCGCGTAAACATACTTGAATTATTAGTTATGAGATAAATGAATTATAATAAAATCACATACCGCGACAAAACGCGCAACTTTAATAATCAAACATTAATTTTCAAAACGATTATCGAAAGTTTTACACTTCGGACTTTCCGTAATGTTCAACATTGCGGCCATCGCGTGGTCGATAGTAAACTCGAAATCGTGGCGGTAGACATAATATTATTATGTAACGTAACGGCCGATTTATCGTTTAGAAATCTCCTCGATCGTTTCATCGTTATCGGAGATCACCGACGAGATATTATTAAGAATTTCATAATTTTCGACTCGTATGATCGATTTGTCGGGCAATCGTATGTCGTATCACTTAATAGCTAATCTAGGGCCGGGAAAACGCGGGAAAACTCGCGTGAATTTACTCTCGGGAATACGTATAAATCATTGGTCACGCGGAACGATTCAGTCGTACAACACGACGACACACGTACGTAATACGTTTCGGATTTCCTACGCGCGCGATTTACGTTCACACGCCGCCGGTCTCTGTCGAGTCGTAACGGTCTGTACGAAAGTCGTTTGGAACGCAATAATAATAATTGTCAGCGCATATATCTGGACCAGGTCCGAGTCGTACGCGGATCAAGCGTATATACGTACGTAGTCGGATATTGAACGAAAAGTGTCAATTTCAAGTAGTATATTATAGTATAGTCGCGTGTACACACGGCATGCACGAAAACCCTCGTGCGAAGGTATATACGTAGTATAAGGATCAAAAAGTTCCCGGAATTTATTTATAGAAAAAAAAAACTATTTTTCCTATCAAATATCTGATTATTGGAATTGAAAGTAGACACTATATTATTAGCTATCTGTAGGTTTTGTCGTTAAAATTACACTAGTCTCGTGTGAGCCGTAATCGTGTCCGTACGAAACGGAGTTTACGCATATTTTCCAAAATGTTACAATTTGAACAACGCGCTAACATTAAATTTTGTTTTAAACTTGGAAAAACTGCTGCAGAAACGCTTGAATGTTTGAAAACAGTTTGAACGGTGATGAAGCATTAAAGAAAACGGCCGTTTACGAATGGTTTAAACGGTTCAAAAACGGTCAAGAGTCACTCGAAGACGGAGAGCGGAGTGGCCGGCCATCAACTTCAAAAAATGATGAAACAATCGAAAAAGTTAAAAATTTGGTGCGATCAAATCGTCGTTTACGCATTCAAGATATGGCAAATGCATTAGGAATATCGTATCGTTCAGTTCAAACAATTTTGAAAGATGATTTAGGAATGCGCCGTTTGTGCGAAATTTGTTCCACGCATTTTGCATCATGCACCGTGCCACTCGTCTTTTGCAGTTCGGCAATTTTTAACGGATAAAAACATTTCGAACCGTTTAAACCATTCATAAACGGCCGTTTTCTTTAATTTTAACGACAAAACCTACAGATAGCTAATAATGTCTAGCTTATGATAGCTTTTAATTCCAATAATCAGATATTTGATAGGAAAAATAGTTTTTTTTCTATAAATAAATTCCGGGAACTTTTTGATCCTACTACGTATTTTATACGAGTACCTCGGCGACGACGGACGGCGTTTGATTTGTCGCGTTTGACAACGCGCCGTACGCTGCTCTCTTATATTGCGGATCGCGCGTTGTGAAATTAGATCACACGCTGCGCGTAATAATAAAGTTATTGTTACTTTTGACAGATTTTTCTCCTCTCGCCACCCTGCTTTTTCGCGTTTATCCGCGATTTCGCGCGCGGGTTTACACGGACGCCCCGTATTATACATTATAAATTGTGCTATTCCGAGACGACTTCAAAGAATTAATATCGCGTCGATAAGTTTTTCGTCCCGATATTTACTACGCGTAAACGTCGTGCCGTCGTCTTTTTTTCTTTTTTTATTCGCCATACTAACGCCATTATGAATCGTCAACGACGATATTGTGAAGTTTATACACTGCACTCGTCTGCTTCTTTACGGTCGTATTATTATTATTATTATATTAGTATCTACTGGATTATGTTCTTATTATGTCAATTATGGGTTTTTTTTTTATTAAATTTAATATGGTTCAGTGAATAGCGGTCTGATTTTGAGACGTTTGAAGCCTCGAGCGAAATTTCCAACGTACAAACGTCGTTTCGTCGTCGTGCCACGTCGTGGCAACATTCGGTCGTTTGTTTATAGACACTATGTACCGGTACAGTTCAAAGCTCCCAAGACAAAGGTCCTACAACTCCACGGCTACGAAATGATAATTCTTTCGTTCGTAGAGAAATCGCGTTACATAGAGGAAGGTACATTTTTTCGATTTTTAAAAGCGTTATAACGTCGTCGTAGCGCCCGTAGAGAACTTGGCGCAAATCTTCGCCCGCGAGACCGTTTCGATAATAGCATTATTTCAATAGACAGAGCATATTTGATTCGTCGAAACTGTTTGTCTGTATTATTTTAATAGAAATTAAAAATTCAAGCGGTCGACGTACGTATTTAACGATCCCGGGGCTCCGGCCCATCTCGAAACGTTTGAGCTCGGTCGCCATCGCCGCACCTTTTGATCCCTGTAAAATATATTTACGAAACACTCTACTATCACTTCGCTCTTATCCTTTAATCGTGCACGACTTACCCGGGTTTTCACTGAGCTCTTAACATACGAGTACATTTATAAATTATACTCGTATATATACGTATCCATATACTACAACTTTGGGAATCTCGGTGTTTAATAATAATATTTTTCTGCTGATATACACAATTTTCGACCAAACATCATTGCTCATGTACACACAGAAGCAGATATATTTAAAGTTTCCAGTGGTATACGTATATGGCCCGATGTTTATACGAATTGATATGAATGAAATCAGGGTTTTCTTGTACTTCAAATCATTCCCAATACACACATGGTCGTTATGTTTTCGTTGGGTTTCAAAATAAATAAAAAACTTTTGATTGCATAACGTGTCCGCGGTTCAGTGTAAATTTGAACAGTCTATTTGGATTTATTGAAATCGCAAATCTCTTTCTGTAACGGTCAAACGCCAAAAGCGTGCGTTGAAAATATAACATATTACGTATGTACGTATGTATAAACGTTACACAACGTCGTCGTCGTCGTAGGTAACGCGCATAGTCGAATGCGCGTAAACGTTTTCGCTCGGTCGGGACGATAAACAGCGCGATTTGTGTATGCCAAATATGTATGCATAGCACTTTTATTGACTTTCAACTCAAAGGTATAACTATTATTATTATCATTATAAAATATATCGAGTTAAAGAGAACAGGGGCAGGGTATTCGGAGAAAACGTTTTCCCATTAAAACTTACTGCGCCGTGTGTGTAATAATACGCTTGGACGTGTACTATTTTATTAATACTATAGACGATCGGTAAACACAAAATAACACAAAATCGAACGCGGGAAAAGTGATATTATTTTCATGGCGAAACGCGCGCTCGAACGTTCGATTCTATTGTGCGTTTTTAGTCGGCAGAGGCGCGGACATTATAGTATACGATAATTCGAATAAACAACGACTAACGATTGATTTTATTAAAATAATTCGTGAAAAAAGAAAAGTTATACATATTCGAACGTGGTCAATGTATTTTTTTCGTCGCTTACCAAGTCCGCTTCTATAATATAAACTATACGTTTATGTGTATATAGAGGCGGTCGTGGCACTGACCTCGTTGGTTTTTTTGTCTGCAAACGCTTTCGAGAGGCGGGCGCGTTGTTCCGCGATCGCGATCCGACGAAAAGTTCCTCGTCCGCCGAGAGTTTGCGAGACGACGGGATAACCGCGGGAATGGTGGGCCGACGAACGGTGTTTAAAGATCTCGCGCGTTCTCGAGACGCGTGTTCCCATATAGTATACCCATAGAGTACCTATATAATAACATAAACCCGAAATACATAATCTATCCGTTCGTTTACGATCGTTTGTTTTAGTTTGCGAGTAGATTTACGCGTTCATATAGTGCCGGAGAAAATTGGATTCAAAACAAAAGACATAAAACCAGGTGTTGCGCACGTGAGAGAGAGAAAGAGAAACGATGCCTCCTTTGGGAAATCGTCTCCCGAGTCATCTCATTGTCACGACGACGCCGGCGGCAGACGCGTTATTCGTGGCCTATACCGTATTGATATTAAATATTTTTAAGGACGCTCGCTGTTCTCGTTCTCTCGTAAATAATAATACTCTTGTACGAAAAAACAAAACGCTCGCCGCGATCGATTCAAAGAGGATTAGTCGAAAACTGTTTTCAAAGTAGTATTTAAAACAATGGCATTAACAAGAGTACCGATCACCAGGCTTTTTCGCGTTCGTTTCGGTGAAAAAAAAAAAGAGAAAGTCGATCGGGTCATCTCGTAGTCGTACTAATCGCACTCTGCGGTGTCGGCGGTGTATTTCGGACGGCACCGTTTCCCATCGCGCCCGGACAAACCTCGACTTGGAATAAAACTCGTGTTTGTCCGACGACGGGGCTGTGTAATATTATCACAATCACTCGCGACAGTAGTGTTGTGTAAAATTATGCCCGATGTCGATCGTTGTCGTCGGTAGATTGAAAACGATCCGGGTTTCCTTCGAACTCAACGACAGATCGTGCCCGGAGACGAGTCGGTAAACAGCGTAATATTTTAAAAACGGGTCGGTTCCGAAAATCTCGTATAATAGGCACGTCTCTCGGAAGACTTCCCGGGATACGCGTCCATAGCTATCAACACAGGAGCAACTAGAGGAGGGGTTGGGCCTTTCAAATCACCGCCAAGTCTCCCCGAACGTAGTTTATCGTCGTTTTTCGTTCATGCCCACGTTCATTTCGTCTTGGAACTCCGTGTTGCACACCTTATCGATTTTCGTTTTCCATTGCTGTATGTGTTTAATCACGTCCGTTCTTTGAGCAGAGAAAAATATTTCAATCCGAAAAAGAAACGAAGAATATCGGCGACCACGCGACGACACAATAATAATGTCATGTCTCCGCGGTCTTAAAACTCCACGGCCAATTAGTGCGAACGATATTGTCGTCGTCGGTTGACATTTCCTCGTCGGAATCGAAGGGACGCGCGTTCTGACGCGTGGGTCCCGATTGTTCGCGTGGGCGAGCGATATGATGATAATGTTGTATTGTTGTCGCCGCCGCCGCCGTCCCTTATTGTTTCCGGGCCAGCGTGGCAGTAGTCGAACGGACGCCGCGTGGCCGACGAGATGTGCCGCGCGACCGACAGACATTATTATTACAATAATAACAACTGGAAAACAACAATAATATTGTATTATGCGCTCTCGCGGCCCAAAGGAATCCCGTCCGTCCGCCTCGACGTGACGTCGACATTATCATCGTTATTGGCGTTATTATTATTCCGCGGAAACTATACTATGACTAGCCGCAGACTTATCGTCGTCGTGGCGCGCGCGCGAACAATAATCTCATATTATAATATACTACTACTACTACTAGCTGCGTGCGTACGACGCGTATATACTACGGCCTCCTGCACGGTGTTTGTGCGCGAGAAAACCGTTCGTTTTGTGGAATCCACCCATTCGCGGTGATTAATGTAGCGCGACGAATTAGCGCGATATTGTTCTCCATTCTCACTCTATAATAACGATAATCCACACATACCGTTTATATGATTTGAATTATGTCGCCGCCGCCGTCGCAGTGATAATATCGTCTGTGCGGGATCAACGGCTATAATATCCTCGACGGCGATCGATACGCGAACGCGTCCTCGAGGATTATAAACGACAATACCTACCTACACCCGACTATAATAACAACGACGGGAGCACTTGCGAGAGTGTCTCGTCGGACAGTAGTGTGCGCCGCGGACTCTCTAATCTCCGCGTGTGCGGCGGTTAAAGCGGGGGGTACCCCTTCTCGTTTGAGGTAAGATTACGCGTCCTCTTTAAATTAAGTCTCGAAAGTCCGGCGGGACGCTCAAAGACGCTACAGGCACTAGACAATGTACAACATTACATGGATTATATGAAATTTATTATTGATTATGTTGAACGAATGGAAAAAAATTAATGAAATAAAACTTCGAACACAAATTACGTGACTGTAAGAGACGTATGAAATAAATCGACATCGGTGGTTATTTAATAATTGATTTAATTATCGATTCCAGAAAACGCGCGCTCTTGTATATGCCGTGAAAACAGTACGCGAGAAACAATACGAAGACCGCGGCGGCTACCCAGACACACGTAATACTTTAAAATCGATAAATTAAATTAATAACATTTGTTTTCACGTGTTTGGTGAACGCGGTGGTCTAAATCACTCGTGGTGTCGAACAAACAATACTCGTGTCGCGGATTTCGACGCCGAGACGTGTTTTCTCCACGGGTCCGCGCGTCGAAACAGTGGAAAAATAGACGAAACAGCCTAAATAAATAATATCCATCCCCTATCTCGGGCGCATCGTTTACGAGCACGCCGACCGAGGTAAACCGGCCGAATCTGTTTCCAGGAGAGATTACCCGTACGATTATGATGTTTTCCGGACTTTTACGCGGAAAAGTAATCGTTTTCGGTGCCCGTTTAGAATCGCCTACTGTGACAAAGTGCGCTGCCCTACGAGCACTCGTTTCGCCGTGGAATTATAGAAACGTTTTTAATGCATTATTTCGTTCTCGCAGTCGTTTCATTATGCGAATAATTACGCGCCTTTGTGATTTCTACTTACTACAAAACGATCTCCCAATGTTTTGCGCGTGGTTTTATAAAAGGTACACAGGTCTATTACAATAATAAAGATTAACGGCGCGGGGTTCACTATGGCGGTAAAATAAACCGTACTATATAATAAATGTTGAAACAACTGCGCGTTTACCGGTTTTGTGAAATTCCTACCCGAGAAATATCGAATTATTCGCTAGGTAAACAAATTAATGCGTCGTCGGGCGAATGGAGTTTTCATTACTTCCGTTACTTTCTAAAGAACAAAAATCCTCGCTAGACATCGCGTTCTTATATTATAACGTTTAAAATATATTTATTCAACCGCAATATATAATAGTAAATGGTGAGTAGAAAAAAAACGGTCTATCGAGGCTGCACAACCGGTTTTCTATTGTCACATAGTCGTGAAAATGTCCCGCCTCGAGTGTGTGTAATACTCGCGATGTAAAAAAAAAAAAACGTATTTTTAATCGACCTATTCGGTTTTATATATTATATAATATTGTTATTTCGTTGGAACTAGTAAAAGTTATTGAGGAAAAAAAAAAACCTACGGGTAATATATATTCCGAAAGAAGAGACGAGGCTATGCTAATATAATATTCTTGGAATATAATATGCGTTTTACTTTTCGTGTTTTATTTTTTCTAACAATTTTCAAAATATTAAGTTTTCGAACGTCTTTATATTATGCGAACATTATTCGATTATGGGCTGTCGAGATGAAAACTATACCTCCATAAAGTTACTCAATACTCGATGCGCGTAACAGTTTTCGTAAAGCGAACATGTGCCGTTCGGTACATATTTTATCGTAAAGTTAGTGCATTTTTAGTCGATTACAGATTATTAATATGTCGCCGACCGAAGATTATTTATTTATTTGAATAAACGCCTTGTAGGCTCAAGTACAGATTAATAATAAAGTTTACAGAATTTTGAATTACAAAAATGATTTGTGTGATAAGAACATAATATAATGTGGTACGCATAGGATCAAAAAGAAAAAGATAAATAAGTGAATATAATTATTAACATTTTGGACTGAATTAATGATTTAAATAATGACGTTTTAGATTTGACAGATTATTAAAAAAGAAATCGAAATTTCATGTATTTCCTAATGTTAGGAGTCTGTTAAGTGGATTATTTTCGTCATTATAATTCCGGTTGAAAGTCCGTTTGTGTCCGCGTTCCTCGCCGCCAAGCCCGTCGAGAAAACTTCTACCCCGCTGTTTTCGACGACCGCGCGACAAACTAATAAACGCGTAAGAGTCTTACATTATTTTCAACTGGCCCGTACAACGACGTGGTTATTTTAAACAGATTACGCGCGGAAACGGTCGCATCCGCTTATTCGGGCCGCGCCCGGCTCTTTTTACGCGTCGGTTTACCAGCGCGGGCTCGCATCGACGACGACGACGTCGCGAATACGATATTAGACGATTAGTGCGCGCGTAGTAGTATTACTAATCGTATATTTTACGACCGATTTACACGCGGGCGGGCCGCGAGTTTGAAAATCAAAAGGACTCCTTCCTCGGTGGCGGCGCGCATTAAATCTCCCCGGACCAGCGTGAAAGCGTTTTTCTCCGTTTTTCTCCGCCCACCGTCGCGTCGTCGTCGCCCGCGATAATAATAATATATACGTTCGCGGAATTTTAATTAAAACGGTCGGCGAAACCTTTATATATTGTATATAGACGCCGGGATTAAAATAATTGCGTTTTTGCCAGGCGGATCGGACGCGCAGTATAAAAACAATTATATTATAAACACGGCGAGAGATAACTCGGTCCGTCCGTTTTCCGAGCCATCAGAGCCCGCATTGTTGCTGCAGGTGCACGCCGCTAGCCGGCCGCGATTCCGCGGCGAACGGAAGATCTGGTCGCCCGGCGGGGTCGCGGGCGGAAACTTTTACGAAAACGGATTACGCTGACCGTCGTCGTCCTTCGCCCCCCGTCCTTTGCCGTCGTCTCCGGAAACTCGTCGCATCCGTATCCCGCTTTTGTTGTTATTATTACCGATATTTATACCGTTGCACACTCCGACTCCGAAGTAAATGTTATTGAATTTCAAATACTTACACGACAGGTCATCATTTTTGTGGGGGGGTGGGGGCAGGAGGATTCGATTTAATATAATATACGTTTTTCCGGTACTTACGTTATAAATACTGTTGTAATGAAACGTGTGAGCGGGAGACGGTTATTATTATTTACCCTCGACTCGTCATCGTCATTATCCGCGCGAAAGCGAGAGCGCGTAGGCTGATCATTTAATTTTATGATATTATATGAAACACAGCCATCTCGGTAAACTATTATATTACACGCTTTTATATTGATGGAAATAATAATAATCGATTGGTATTTCGTGTTTTGAGTAAAGTTCTTGTTTTCCAACAAAACACTCGTCTCGAAAAAATTGTATACACAACAATTAAAACGTATAAATACGATATCAATAGTTACGTAGTTACTGTTATATGCGACGGTTAATTATTACGATAACGGTCGTCGAGCGGATTATAATCGTTCGAGAAAACGTCGCGTCGTCGTCGCGAGCGTGAATACTCGGTCAATTATTTCATATTGATTATTCATATTTTATTTATTTATTATTTTTTTTTATGGTAATTACGTTTCTCTATAAATAATTACTCCGAACTTTGGATATTAATTCCGTGCTGAAATAAAAACTTCTCGTTCGCGGACTCTTTACGTATTTTATTTGCAAACGGTCTCGGATTTTCGATTGCATAAATCATTTCGGTCGTTCGACGGGCGAAATAGTATGTTAATTTCAACATGCAAAATAAACAAGACGTTCTAAAATTATATAAAAAAAAAAAAAAAACCGTATTTTTATTTCGACCGTTCGCGCGCGTGGAACGCTCCAGAGATTATGCGGTATGTACTGAGGACTAAACTAACACGCCGGAAAGCGGTGCGCGTTCGCCGATCAAAGTATAATATTTCAACGGTTGTATTGTAGCCAAACAAAATATGTGATGTACGTACGCCGTACTTCAATCGCTATTTTATTAGTGCGCGTACTCGAATCCTCCAATAGTATTGCGTCTCTCGTATGTTAACACGATTATTAAAAAAAACGCGACCGTTGCGGAGCGTGCAGCATAATGATGTCGTGTTAAACGCGTTGGTATGCCTAATCGTTAGTAAAAATGACGAGACACGGGCGACGGGCGATCGATGTCGGTAAATTGATATTTTTAATTTGAGACCAATAATGTACTGATGACCGTTGGTCTCCGAAAAAAAGCGATTCCGATCGAAAGAGGTCGCAGAGTGGAACGGTTTTATTTCCAAAGACATTAGTGTAACGAGTACATATTACGTCTTTGTGCAAAGTCGAACTAACTTTTGCAAAAGAAAAATAAGAACGAAATCGCACGTGGATGATAATAATTACCGTTAATTATTTATGTAAATGACATTGGTTTTTTTTTTTTTTTTTACCGGCAATACTATGACTACAGAATATTATGTTATTATCGTCGTTTTTGTCGATTTTTTTTTCCTGTAATTTTTCTCGTCAGCCTATAATATTTTTTAAAATTTTGGGAAATTCGAAAAATTACCTCTCAAAAGTACCAAATAAACGACATTTTCTACCAGAAACCGATACTCAAGTTGAAAAACGGACCTTTTTTTCGGGTACTTATCGTGTACACACACACACACACACACACACGCACACACACACACACATATCGCGGTAAAACCAATATGGTTACGTAACCAATATGGTCAAGATACGTATTTACGAATATAAAAACAATTTGTAATCATTTAAAATTATGTAACGATAATATTATGTAATTATGACGACGATGATAAAATATTATGTAATAATAGTGATAAAAATAGGTGAATTTGCGTGAAACCGGAACGAGTGAAAGTTCGCGTCAGTCCGATCCTGCGTCGTGTGGGACGCGGCCAACGAAAGCCGAGCTGCCCGAGGAGCCACGCCCGACCAATGACAGCCGAGCTGCTCGCGCAATGTAAACAATACCGATCGAGGACGCGCGAGCACAGTGTGCTGACGATCAGTTTAGTGTCGACAACGGTTCGGAACGGTCCTTCTCGGTTATGAATATTTCGATTATTTTTCTTTTTCTCCGCTACAGTCAATAAATATTATCGTAATTACTAAATCATAAACTTTTAGTCGTGAATTTTTGAGTTTTTTTATTTTTTTTTTATTTTCAAATTCAATTAATTTTTATCGAGTGATTTTTTACTATCCGTTACTTTATCAATTCACAAGCCAATGGGCTGCGGAACAAGCATTCACTACGAACGCCGCAGCAGCAGTCGTTTTCCACCGGGAAACCGTAAGTAGTACCGATTATATATTTGATTTACAGGTCTTTATTATTATTATATTATGTAGAGGCTTATTATTGAACCTCGATGTTTACAACTCGTAGAGTTATTATAAAATTAACGCTAAATCCATCGTAAATTAGTAATTCATCCCGACGGAATTGATTTTCGCATTATAATTTCATGTCAAAACGTGAATATTTTAAACATTAAAGAGAACCGCGCGTTTCGGTTCACTGACAGGTGTATTTCTATATTTATTACGTCTGCGACAGCGCCCAATTACCTTAAATCAGTGGTTCTCAATCTTTTTAGGATCGCGACCCAAATTTTCTCCCAAAAATCTATCGCGACCCCCATGGTTTTACATTTACAGAATCAAAAAATTAATTTCAAAAAACAAATTTTTTCTAATTTATTACTTATTTACAACTTTATAATAATACTAATTATTTATTTATAAATACTATAAACTTTATACTATACTTCTATTAGTATTTATTTTTTATAGTCTATACAATTTAAAAAAAACATAAATTTCTTACAATCTGTATAATTTAAAAAACTTCTCGCGACCCCCCGAAAATTTAATCGCGACCCCCCAGGGGGGTCGTGACCCACAGTTTGAGAAACGCTGCCTTAAATATTAAAGATTTGAAAAGTAAAATAATAATTATTAGAGTATACATCATACATTTCGATTTCATTAAAATTTATCGAACGTTAAAGTCGATCGAAATATTCTAGACGTATCGTCCAGCGGCGGCGCCGATTGATCCGATCTTAACACGTTCACGGCGGCCACGTGTCAACTATAGTTGACACGGGGTTCTCTTTATAATAGAGCCCCGTGTCAAGTATAGTTGACACGGGGTCCGTTGATTTGTATACGGATTTATTTGACCCGGGTACTTTTAACAGACTTTCCGAATTATGCCGTGGCCGTGAACGTGTTAAATAATATAACAATATGGTCATCAACCCGTCATTGTTCGCGTGTGAGAATTTCCCTCAACTTTGTTTTTAAGTTGGTAACCACTGGCTTGTTTGTTGTCATATTTTTCCCAAATCCATAGTACCTTATGACGAAATATTTAAAAATTGATTTATCATTCGAGGGGTACTTAAACGTTCCGATGAGGAAACCTATTGCATTTTGAAATCAGCTAGTCGTGTTTTGTGAGCGATTACCTCTACGCGCGAGTAATAGCGTTTGAATTTCGCGTTCATATTTTCGTTTTTACTCGTTGTTATTTTTTATTCAATATTTTACTTTTTTTTGCCGTCTATTCTATTTTTCAAAAGTATGAGTGAGGCAATTATTATTTCGTGGTTAAATAAAGATATAGAATCACTAAATGATTCGTGTAGTGACGATAGTGAAAATGATGACAGTAATACAATAACTGGAGAACGAAATATTGAGGAAATATTGAGTTCATAAAATTACATTTTTCTAATAATTTTTCATATAGGTAATTATTTTCATTTTTTTCAATATATTTATATAAAAACATTCAAAATTAGTTTATTTTATGATTTATTAATTATTTGTTCTTCAAATATTACGTTTATGATAAAATATACAAGGTGAGCGAATCTCTCTACGCGCGAGTAACGGCGTTCAAATTATATACGCGCGAGTCATGACGGGTTAAGTATATGCAGTAAATATTTATATAAATAAATTTGAAATTCTGATAATTTATAAGAAACATTAAAGTAATAATACCCAGGAGAATATCCTGGCGCCGCCGTCGCTTCGTCTCGTTTCTCATTCGAATTGACTATTTCGCGTATTGTTATTCGCGTTTCCGCGCGAGAGAGTTTTTTTCTTTATATCGTGTGCACATTCGTGTACACCCGCGGGTTTACAAGCGCGTAATACTAAAAATCTAAGTTTAATGTCCGAAAAAAGGTCGCGGGACAACGCTGTCTCGCGTATAGATGGTAATAAGTAGGTGTACAACACTATAGTAGTACAATATATCGACGAACGGTGTGATAATAATAATAATAACAATACGACGTCGTAAACCGTTTGCGTTTTTTTTTTTTATACGAGTTTCGCCATGCAGACCGATTTAACGGCGAGCGATGATGAAATATTTTACGAAGGCGATAAATATCATACCTAACCGTCGGGGGAGGGGGCAGGGGGATTCGTTCCCCCGCGGATTTCGATTGTTTTCGATACAGCGCGTAAAAATCACTAGGATTTCCGTCGACGTAATTCCGCAGGAGTTTTTACACGACCGTCCGTCGCCGCGCGCGGCTGGATTTTTGAATTTATCAGACTGCGTTTTATTATTTCACGTCGAAAATAAAAAAAAAAACGTTTCTATACAATATTCTTTGACGCGTCGTCGTCGTCGTCGTCGTCTGTCATTATGTGTCGTATGTTATATTAACCCTGTGAAACGGGTTTATCGAACCCTTAACGCGGCGCGTCTCCCCCGAGCGAGTGTACACTCGGAGTATGAGAGGCGAAAATAATAATAATAAAAACGCGCGTTTCGATATAAACTCTGTGCGACAAATGCGTAAGTTTTTACTCACACGTTTTTAATCATTTCGTGTTTTTTTTTCGATAATTCGCGAAATCCGGGTGTTTCGCACTCGTTTCGCGAGCGCACCGTTTTCCAGAACAATAACAACAACGGTGGCGGCGTACTCTATGCCGGTCAATTATTCGACACACTCGGCGTTACAAACAAACAATAATATAATTATGTTAATGATAATATTGATTTCGCATGCGTTACCGTTTCTCGCGGGCACGATAACCGCGGACTGTCGTAACCGCCCGGTTGTCGTTGGTATTGGTGAAAATATGCACGTCCATCATTGTTTTCCGAGACGTCTCCGAGTAACGCGACACGTTTTCGTGTAAACCCAGATTTTTTATTTTTAAAAACTAAATGTCCTAGGTTTTATAATTTGAAAAACGGCGCGATACATTTTATATTCACCAATCTCACAAAAAACGCCTCCCAACGAACACGGTCCCGAAAACAATAGTGTTATTTATATTTTCAAATTGGACTCGGGTGTCCTTAATTTACTCGCTCTTTTGGTTTCCTCAGTCGCGCACAATTAATAATATTTTTTTCAACGTCTCTCTCGCGCGCGCGCGCGCGTGAAAGTATAGTGTGATCGGTGGCTCCGGCTCGGTGGAATATTGTTTTTTACGCGGGTCGACCAGGCCGATTATCGGGTATTTAAGGAATTGCCTATGTAATGTGTTCTTGGAAACAAGTGGTACGGAGTCATTTCTACGCGCGTATTTAATTATTTCAACCAGATTTTGGCCATTTACACATCTAAACTCTACGTACGTAGAACTATAAATATTTTTCACGTAAATTAAACGGACAGTGTTCGTATACGTTTGAGTTTTGAAAAAATATTATTTAACAATGCTTAGACAAACGAGGATAATTATTCGTAGGAGTATTATCACAACTCTTGTGAACACTTAATAATTCTACCGACTCATTTCAAAATTGTTTCGAAACGTCGTTGTGCATTCCTGGGGGGGCGCTTAGATCCGACGACGCAGCCGCCGAGCGACGGACGCGAGGTTTTCGTCGAATTCGCACTGTCCCGACGTCGCGCGTCGTCGTCGATGACGGCACGTCCGAAATATTCGCGTCGCAGACGGCTTTATTTTTATAGTGTTGGCTCGCACACGACAGACGCGGCGTGTAAACGCAACGGTTTTTGGCGACAACAACAACAACATCAATAATAATTGGTGGTTCGGTACCGAGTTTTTCGGTTTCGCCCCTTTCTCACGCGCAGCGGTTCCGTCGTCGTCGTCGTCGTCATCGTCACGCGTTGCACCGCTATTAATAAAATAATAACACGCTCTCTATATTGTTTTAAACGACACGCCGTCGATGTGTTGTGAGGCAAGTGGCTTAATTACCGAATCAATTAAGTCCGAGGGCCGTCGACGTAGTTTCGGGGAAGGTCCATTTGGGGTCAAGTGACGCACGGGGGAATTATTTTCCAGAACTCTTATTAGATTATTTCATCGCCAACGAAATGCCGTGTAATAATTATTATTATAGATAATGCGAAAAAAAAACAACGTGACGAGTTATACTTGCGGTTTTTTCACAAAAAAACCTGCGATACCCAACATTTTGCGTATAATTATTGTAGATTACAAGTACGATATCTGTAGCCATATTTTTACGGGTCGGAAGAGTATTGCACTTGTCGGACACAACGATATTGCTGTTTAATTATGTCGATTGGCGAAATGTTCGAAATACAAACGCGCGCCGAACGTGCGTAGGCGCGACTAGAGAGTCCGAATAACGTGTTTTCCTCGCTCCTTTTCGATAAACGCCGCAATTGACAGTCGTAGTATAATAATATATTAATATGGTTCAGGACGAACTGTGTAATGTGTATTAATAGTAAATATACAGTATACGGGAAAACTATAATCGTTACATGTACGCGAATACGCGATACGTCGTCGGTGTGTTCCGTCCCTTCACTTTTTTCCGACCGACATGCCCAATTGTTCCGATACGATAATAATTATAAAACCGGAATGGACAATTTAAACAGACATTAGTCCTCATTTAAAATATTAAAATACTACCGATTTTAATTTAAAATCAAATATAAAAAGGTAAAGGATCGATTTCAAACGAGCAAAGAAGTAATTACGTATTCTAAAAGCGCGATGTTTTCACAAATTGTAACCGTACAATATTCATGTTGAGGTATCTCTGTAAAAAATCGCCGTTAATTAATCGTGTCACTACTTCGTTATCATCTCGCGCACGTGTGGTGTTCGGAATTCCTTGTCAGTTCCTTTTAGTATTTCAATAATAATTAAAACCGACGACGACGGTTCAGTTGTGCCGCCGTAAGAAATATTCTCCGTTATGGAACGATTACGTATTAACCTATTTTGGTCTCTTGTTCTGGATAAATATTGCTCGACTCGTTAACCTCTTTCTTTTTTTTTTTTTTTTACTTTGGCATGAATAATGTTTGAAATATTTTCCGCGCATCTTTATTGTATTATTAATTTATAACAGTTGCCAAGAATAAGATAGGTAACGAGTAACGACTATAAATAAGAAGAAGAAAAAAAACCACACCTTTTGTAATTAATTTACATTATATAATATATACATCAGTATGATTATGTTTTTTTTTCTCTCTTCCCGACGTCGTCGTCGTGTAAATAGATTTTTCAAAAAGCGAATCTTAGTGTTATTAATTTGACGCGAAAACGTGGCGGTTTATCGGTACGGAAAAAAAACAAAAAAAGGTCGCTTTTCCTCTTCTGCTATCACAAAAAGTTGTGTCGGTAAAACTTTTTTCATTATTAAATGTTTGTAATGTACGCGCGTGTTTTTACTGGTTGACGCGAGAGGACAAAAGGTCTACATGAAACGAAACTTTTCGTCCCGTCACAAACCCCGGAGCCGGAATTCGTTTGCACTCGCCGTGACTTGTTGCGCGTTTGCGCAATTCCACGACAGAATGTAGAACATTGAAAAATACTTCAATTTTCAGGTAATCCCGATTCATTATACCATAACTGTTATGTTTTTATTTCGGAACGCGGCGGCGGCGGTCCGCGCCGCTCTCGATATTTTCATCCTCGATGAATACATTTAAAACCCGATTTCGGAACACCAACTCGCGCGAACTTTTGCAAACGATTTCGGTACCGTTCGTGTTTTCTCTAGCGATTCCGAAATACTCTCGTCGTCGCCGGGTCTCGGCGCGTTCGATTACTATATTATAATATTTAATATAATATGTCCTGCGAACGCGCGCGCGGGCGTATATTGTGTGCGATCCTTTTATTCGGACCGTGCGACGACGATCCGTCCATCCGATTCGCGTCGAGAGAAATAAAACGAAAAAAACCGCTCGCACAAGACCCCCGCGTTTGTGTCCGGTAACTCGTCCGGATCGAAATCGTATTTTTACATCGGATCGTTTGCGGTCGACTACGGACAGCGCGGCGTGTCAATGTGTGTCGGAATATAATATCGAAAAGCCTTTGTAGTCGCGACGCGCCGCCGCCGAAGCCACCACACATAATGTCGTAACATGTATGTTATATATAGAAGAGGACCGTTGTTAACAGCTGCGCGCGACGACGGCGGCGGCGGAGGAGGCGCGGTCCGGTTCGCTAATGATTTCCATTACGATCGTTTTTTCGGCGATTAAAAAAAAAAAAACCCGAACAAAAAAGCACTCTTACGACGCGACATTGTTAGGTCGGTGTCATCGCACTCGGACGGCGGCGCGGCGCGCACGAAAACTAATTAAAAAGACAACTATACGTCTATGTGCCTCGCCAGAAGTCCGTCGTGCCGGGCTGCGTTTTCTATAAACGCAAGCGAGCGTGCAAAAAAAGCGCAATAAAGACGGTCTAAACGTTTTCGCAACGACGACGTACTACGCGTTTGATATCTAATCGCGGCGGTGAACAGATTTACGTTTTTTTTTTCGTTTTAACGTTCTATTTTACTTTCAGACTTCCCCTCCCCCCCCCCCCCTATCCATTTAAATAATTTTTTTTTAACATTTTCACCGTGAAAATCGATGCGAAACCTGCAGAACGTCGTAGAGAGTGTGCGCGCGGTTATTTGCCTCGGTTGACAAACGTGTACGTGAAGGCCGCGTTAAAATCGACCGCGGGTCGGACGACAACCCCGCTCTGACCAGCCATCGTTTCGGGAAACATTTTTACCCCGAAAAAGACCTTTTCGCATAAAGCTTTCTCTCGAGACCTTTGCGATCTCGCGCGCGAGATACAAATCGGGAGTGTATCTCTAATCCCTGCCATTATTTTTCAAACTGTCACGGCCTCTGTCAGTCAATCGTTCTTCGAATTTCGCCTCTTGATAAATAAATAATATGTCGATAATAGTAATCCCCACTGGGATCTGAATCGTTTGACTCTCGCCAATTTCGTTCCGAAAAAAAAAGAAAAACCCCTATACTCACAATAATTACCATTCTAAACCTCGATTCGAATCCTTTAACGAATCGAAAAAAGTCTTATACGTTTCAATAACAAATCTAACAATTCTCTTTGAAGATTAAACAAAGTAACTGATCCGACTTTAAAAAAAAAAAAAAAAAGAAAGAAATTCACGACTTGAAACGTTCGTTATACACGACGGGCGTCTCAATCCGTTAATTTTCGACGACGACGACGTTAGGTTTTACCGAATCATTTCATTCCCGTGTAAATCGTTAATGTCCTTTTCTTAATTTCTCCAGAAAAAGGACAACAACCTTTGTTCTTATTATATTGTGTGGAATACCATTGCCGTACATCGCGATTTACTCGTAACGAATAGGTCGAATCCACATACGTACACTCCGAACGTGTCGTTTCACCGCGCGGCGCGTTTAATTATTTTCGAATTATATTTAAATTATTTTTTATTTTTTTCGCGCTATTCACGGAGGTTATTAGTTATTTTTTCATAGAAAAGTCATCATCGTTAGCCGTCGCGAAATTTGTCGAAAGGTCCTGCGTATGCAAATGACGTATGTCGCGTACATCGTCGTCGGAGGTCGTCGACCTTTGTGTGTGTGACGGACGTTTCGAAAAAGGTTTTTTTTTTACTTTGTTTTACTTTTCTTCCCCGACACTTTATTTTCGCCAGACCGCAAAGAGTTTAACGTGTCGGCGACCGCGCAAAAACCGCGTTGATGACATTTCGTTCTATTAAATTTTTCGCCCGATACAATGTTTAATATTAACTGTAATTATTATTGTGATAATATTATACGACGACGCGTATAGTCGCGACCGCGTCCAGCGTCGTCGTCCCCCGCGCTCCGCAGCGCACGTACGCCGCCGTTTAATTTACACGCCGCCGTTATTAAAAACGCCGTCGTCGTCGGGCTTATAAAATATATATATATATACAACACAATATCGGCCGGCCGCTTTGTTTTACAGTCGAAATTATCCTTATATACGTATATCGCATTAAACGCGCCGCGTAATAATACGTCATTCGTATAATCCAATTACCCGCGGTCGCCCGGAACGAGC
This sequence comes from Drepanosiphum platanoidis, assembly GCA_948098885.1. Taxonomy (NCBI): domain Eukaryota; kingdom Metazoa; phylum Arthropoda; class Insecta; order Hemiptera; family Aphididae; genus Drepanosiphum; species Drepanosiphum platanoidis. Next base: position 8,875,610 of record OX402537.1, read on the forward strand.
AAATCGCGAATTAGGTTCTCCGCCCACGTTTTTTCCTTTCTATACGATGTGTATATAATTACACGGCGTTTAATTAAACCGTTTTTCCCCGACGACGTCCGGCGAGTCCTTTACTGCGCGCGCCGGCGCAGGAGCGAATCCTTCCCGTGGACGGGGGTACGAAGGACGCTCGAACGAAAAGCGTGTAACGACTATTGCGCGTATCGTACACGCGAAATGAAAATCGTCTCGTCGAGGGCAAACGTTAACGATTACTCCCGCGCTCGCGTTGATACGTACCTTTAGCGCGGGCACGTGCCGGCTACATATCTGCGACGTGTTGTAGACAGGAAGCCTACCTAGAGGAGTAACCTGGGGTTGCCGTATTTTAAAAAAAACTGCAAACCGAGAGACAAATAATTCACACACACACACACACACACACGTTCTCTGTGATTTTCAATAATACTTTTTTAATCAAACGTTATTTTTATAATTTATAGGCGGAAGGCCCGCCTGGTAATGAAAATTATTATACAGCCCAAGTAGCTGAAACGTTTATAAGTAGGTTTTTATTAGAATTTGTACTAATATCTACTAATCGTTGATTTATCGACTGACAACAGATTACACGGCAAAAAATGCATTCGAATATTTGTTCGGCTTCAAAATCAAGACGAATGGAATATATAATATTATATTATATGGGTGCGTCCAATTATCACGTCGAAAAAGAATTGTTGTGGATGGGCGCCTCGACGTCATGGTAAATTGTCAACACTTCGGCGCCCACTGTCTGTAAGTATAATAATCCGACGGTTTCGATTCGTGTCAAAAACAAATACTTTTTCGCTGGTAAAAGTGACGTCGAAGTAACGACTGTGTGTTCGAGAAGTACTCGCATATAGGTCTGCTCGATTATAATAATATACATTTTTTTACATTATGACCGTTTTTTTCCCCTCCTTTCCATCGGCCGGAATATAAATCCTTTTCGGAGTCTTTGAAAATCGTATATTATTATGTAATCATAAAACTCGACGCGCGGCGACGATTCGTCTGCGACTGCACTTCGATCGGAACGCGCGAGTAAACCCCGAAACACGGTCTTTGTACTCTTCCGCTCGAAGTGTTTTGACAAAACTCGCTGTTCTTTTTTCGCGCGCTAAGAAATACCACGTCATCATAATGCTCGCGGCGGCGGCGGCGGCGGCGGTGTCTCTCGACCGTACGTTTTTCGCGGCTTATTATTACTACGAAAACGGCGTCGGAATATATACGTATCATTACGACGCGCGTTGTAAAAATATTCAGAGAGAAAAGATCACACAATGCGTCTTCTTTGTGGACTTTTAAAACACTCGACGGGGTTCGTCATGGTGTGTGTGTGTGTGTGTGTGTGTGTGTGTGTGTACAGTCGCGAACACTGTGCGTTATTTGTCGCGACGACTCGCGCACATTATGTATATTTATCGTCACCGTCAATTACCGTCGTCGTCGCCGTTTCACGAGGGCGATAATAAAAATTCCGTCGCGCGCTATTGGTTCTGGAACGCGCGCATTGGCTGCTTTTTTTCTCCTCTCGGCTCGAGTGTTGTTAATACGTTTCCTTCGACCCGCCATCGCGTCGTTCGTTGCGAACCTAACCGTCGCGTTATTATGCAGACGGTTTCCCGTCGTCGTCGTCGGAGCGAATAATATTACGATAGTGTGTGGAGCACACGCGCGCCGCGTCGTCGTAGCGTCGTCGTTACGCGGGTCTTGGACGAGATTCCTTTTTTATTTCGTCCTCCCGAGTTGTGGCTCAGAACGCCGCGCGAGCCTAATGAAACCGTTCATCGGCGTTCATCTGGCTATTTTACGAATTTCCGCCTTTGTAGATTTGTTAACACTATATAGTGCTCGTAAATTAAGTATTTTTTCCTTTTTGCGCCAGTTTCGCCAAGCCCTACGGCTCTGCACACACACACACGCCGCGCATAGGTTATTATTATTGTATTTGCGTCGCGTTGCCGAAAAACGTACGAGATTCGATGAAAACCTTCGACTATTTTTGGTAATTTTTTTCGTTTTGTTAGATTTTCGAAGGGATGAAAAAATTACCACGTTTTTAATCGATGCGGCTCGCGAGGCTCTCTTGACCGTTCATGGTTTGCGCGCTCGTCGATCGCTTCCTGTAATATTTTTCCACTCGTCTAGGCACTCGAAATATGAAATCTATAAAAAAAAGAAGCTATTGCGCGCGTTATTTGGCCGAGACGGTGATCGCGCGCAATGCGAAAACGCGCTCTTTTTCAAATCGTCGCGGGAACGCGCGTGTTTTCAGATCTGGAACCTCTGTCGCCCGAAACGAACGCTCGTTATTTATTACCATTACCCGTTCGCGCCGCGTGACGGTCGTTTGATCCCACACCGTCGTCGTCGTCGTCGCGCGTGCTATCGATATCCCGATGGCCGCGTCGGATAATGCCGACGATTCGAACTATCGAATTTATCATCGTCGGCGCGCGCGGAGTGGAAATTTTCACGCACCCGCCCACGACCGAGACCCGTCAGTCTCTGAGGTATTCGCGCGTGGGAAGCTACGAAAAAATAATATAATATATATATTATTTTCGTATCCATTGCGCGCTGCCGGTGCGGCGACGAACCTCCTTACCCCATTCTTACGGTCACCAGAAAGCCCCGGCGAACGGAATAATAAAGATAAATTATAATTATATATACGCCGTTGAATGTTTTGTTTATTCTTTCGGCTCAAACTCGTTTCCATCGCGCGAGCATTACACCACCTACGCGTTTTATTCGATTCTTATCGGCCGACGACGGTAATAATAATAAGAACAATATATTATATTAATAAACCCGTCGACGTCGCTCGTCGTGACGATAAAATAATAATACCGCTATAATAGCGCTACGTTATTTCAACATATTATAATATTATATTCGTGTTCGAAATCATACGAGTTTTCCGGGAGAAATTTGTGATGGTCCCGCGGCCAGTTCGCTTACACGTCGTATTTAGGTTACGAGAAATCGAAATATCGTCAATAATCGTCCTTTTCGATCGTTTTATACACTTTGGAACGCGTAGGAGTAGGAGGTATATACATCGATGTCTGTATAAGTTATAATATTACACTGTACTCGAGGACGAGTCGATGATGTTTTTCAAACAGTCCGTTGTATTCTTTTCAGTCGAGTTAGATGTCCCTTTCGAGCAGCGATGATTACGTGTTTGAAATTCAAATTTTAATACCAACGCGTAGAGCGTTCAGGCTTCAACGATGAATCAATAAAATCGATCGAGATTCGTATATTCGTATGTATGTCGTCGTATAGATCTTGTTATATTACAATTATTATTACTTTCGCTTTAATAAACTAATTAATTACACGTGAGTTTGAGTTGGGTACTTCACCGTATACGTTATATAAACGTAATAGTTTTATAATCTTTTGTGTGCGCAAATACAAATATACGTACAATAGGTACAAACGAAACGCTCTTTAGACGTGCGAATCGTGCGCGGACATTCCGCGCTCGTATAATTACTCTTGTAATAAATAGCGTTATACCCTATAAACCGTCGCTTTTCCCCGTTTAATCTCGCACAATCCCGCGCACGAAAACCATACTCGGCGGAGGACGATTGTAGGTGGACGTGAATCTACGTACCCCGGCGCGCGTAATAACGATAATAATAATACGTGTGCAAATATAGCGATCAAACACACACGACGATTATCATCGAAACGCGCGCGCCTTCGGTGTCCTAATCCTCTAAGCCGAGTCGTCGAGTTTAATAGTCGTGTCGGTGTAAAAAGGGAAAAAACATTCAAAGGAATAAAAAAACAAACGAAAATCCCGTAAAACGATATCGAACAACTATATAATATAATACCTATAATACGTACTCGTCTAATGTCTAATGTCCGATAAAACCACGCGGGTGTGAAATATTTCCGACGGTTTCGAATCGTAAAATACGCCTACTGCGACGAGTAAAATAATAAACGACCCGTGCGATCCGGTACGTTGTTTTATGCGATCGGATTTCGATATCCCAGACCGCCGTCATTGTGTTGCTCGAATAATAAGTTTTTCAATCGCTTATCGAATTGATTGTCTAAAGTCGATAGATTTTCTAAAATCGTTCGTCACAAACGTCGTATAATATCGAAGGCGGAATTCGATAGTTTCAAACGAATAATTTAGACGGTTTTTCCAAATCATTACCTCGATCGAAAAGTAGATGTTCTTTCTGCTCTCAAAGTCGAAGAGAAAAATGCAACGCCAGTATAGAGCATTCGCTCTATTAAATACGAATTAAAACGTTCGTCATTTTTTTTTTACCAATATTGTATAGCGACGAATAAATGCGAGTTTTTCAATGATTTTTTTGCACAAAAGTATCGATTATAAGTAATACAATATTATTTACTACCGATTCCATAGGACAATGTCGTTTTACGTTTGTTTCTCGGGTAGGTTTTTTTTACATTTCCCAACTTTTAAAATATCGTTTTAAAAAAAGAAAATTTCTAAACGAGAAACTCGCTCAAAACCGTCGACGACTTGAAAAAAAACACCCATTGATTTTCGTTCAAATCAAACAGGCTGTTTCGATTAGGAAATGAATAATCGGAGATTTCAAGTACAACGTTAGTATGACGTTTGTAATATTTACTTGGAACGAAACTGGTTTGTTATTTTGCTAATTTTCATACTTATTTCGAATCGCATCAGTGATTTGTCTATTTGTCAATTTTAATCTCGGATATAATCACTTTTTCACTTCCGCGGACGGTTTTTCCGTTCAGAATCGTTTTTCAATAAACCCGACGATCGGTCATTGTAAATCGCTTACTCGGCGCAGACTTTAAATCGAGAGAGAATACGACTACAAGTCAATATCGATTCGAACAATCAAACATGTTTACTGTCAATGAAATGAATACTTTTTTCTTTCTTTTCAGAAGTCTAAGATTGACTTTGTTCGTAAGTTTTGACACGGAACCATAAGGAAACGTCAGATTCACACAATCATAAAGTTAATTATTTTTCGAAATCAATTCTACACAGATGGAAAAAAGTTTCAAAAACCGTCACGTCGATTAGTCCGCTTCGATAATTAGAAAAAAACACATTAACGGTGTCGAGGAGGTGTTTACGATGAATACGAAATCGAGCGCGATTTCCATATTATTTTCTTAAAATAAAATAATAATTATTTCTGCTCGGAAATAATTAAAACGTCGTCTTTTTAAATATTAAATTCCATTTGAAACTCGGCCACCCACAGCAGCAGCATTATAAAAACGTAAAAACTTATTTCGGTATTAAAAAAAAAATAATAATAAAAGTATATTCCGAATAATTAAGACCAAACGTTTGAAATTAAAATTAGAGTTTAAGCGTCTCTGATATACCTACGTAACTCGATTACGGACGGTCTAGTCGTAATGGATTAAGTACATAAATATTTTAAACAAGTTGAATTCGAAGTTTATAATTTTTCACCAGACGTCGTCGAGTGAAAAACTCGTGATTTATGTTTTTAATCTCGTCTTTTTTCATTTTTTTTTTTTTTTTTCATGTCGTATACTCTTAAAATTAAAGATGGGAGAAATTAAAATCCGAAAATAGGACGGAAATATACGACGTGTTTCCAGGTTCGGAGCGCGTGTACTCTATACATTATGACGTAATAATCGACCTTGATGTAAAGACTTGGCAGCTCCGTAAGTATTTCATAAACTTTCAATAATTATTGCGCGCGCGACGTTGTGAAAACTATAGAAAAACACACGAAACATCAAGACGTTCGCGTTAAAATGTCACGACGACGTTACGGGGCGCGACTGTTGTGTACGTAAGTGTTGTATATTTATTATGTTGAACGGGATAAATGGTTAAGTCTCGAAACGTCAAAAAACGGCAGCGTCGTCCTTGCATAACTAGACTATGAGATGGAGTGTAAAATAATGTCGTCGTTAAGTTTCTAGGAACGTAGTCGACGTGTGTATAATAGAAAAGTCCCGAGTGAAGGTAAAACGTAATGTGTGTGTAGACTTTATTACGGAGACGAGTTGTTTCTTCGAATTCCGTTCGGTATTAGGACCTCGATTCGGCGGAGTTGGGCAGGGGTCTTTGACTTTTCGATCATTATAATAATAATATTATGTTATAAATAAATAACGTCGTCGTCGCGGTGGCCGTAGCCGATACGGTTTTAAACGTTCGTCTGCGTACCCACGTTTCGGGTAGGGCTGACCAAAACCTCGCATAAGGTAAAATAAAAAAATTAAAAAAATTAAAGCGTTATATTTAATCATAATAAAACGCGAAATGTTTATCGATAAAATTATTTTCAAAAAACGCAGACTCTCTCGGCGATCGTTGTCGACAGGTTTATAAAATAATAATTAGTACGCTTGTGATTCCTAGTGTTGTCGGACTATTGCGGCCAATGATTTTTAGATTTTCTTAACATTTCGTTGGACTACGGCCCGCTCGTCCCCTCGTCTAATACAGTCCTTACGTACGGGCCGAACCTTTGCGCATTCGAATCCTGCAGCGGTACGACGACTCTCGAGACGATAATTTGGAATAAAAATCCGTTTTCCGTGTTTATAGGTTCTAACGATTCACACGACGATATTGTCGCGCGTTAAGCACTCGCCGAGCGTTTCAAAAACGATCGTCCTTCGTCCGCCGCGCCGTCGGCACTGGCCGATTCGAATTTCCCGCGCGATCTCCTGCGGTGCTCGCGTTCTCCTCCGCCGTTTCCGCGACGCCGTCTTGCCGCCGCCTCCGAGTCCTCGTCGCGGTCGTCGTCGCGACGCGTCTCCTGGACCACGTACAGCCGGCGCCTGTCGCCGCAGCTGCGCTGATGCACCCGGAACTAGGAATTCACGATCAACACGGGCGGGTCGGCCGCGTTCAGCCCGCGGACGAGCGGATTAGCGAATAACGTCAAAATAAGAGCGATAAATAATAACTGTCGGAGATGAGATCGTGAAGACCGAACATACACGTCCATTGACTTCGAAAAAATCTAATCAAACGAATGAAAAACGTTCGCACGGTTCGTATTCCGGGCAACGCGCGCAAATCCCTTGAAATCACTAGAAAAAAAAGGAAACTTTTCAAATACGGTCGCCCTAATGTTGTCGCGCGTACGCGACCCGGGCGACCTTCTCCCCCGTCCGTTTCGCCATTTTCGGTTATCAACACGTCATTAGCCTTCTCAACTGTAATTATTATTAACACGCGCTGTCGTGAACTATCGTGTATCCGGCCGCGACCTGTCTCAACGGCACACGTTTTCGTGTAAACGACGGCCGAGATAATATATTATAATATTATTCGCGGTCACGAGAAACCGGCGGCGGCGTGCCGTCGTTAAAATGCGCGCTCGCCGACGGCCCAAACCTCCAAACGATCGACAGCAGACATATCATGACGACGACGACGACGAGGCTGTTCTTCTAACGCACGAATCGTATTTTATCTCCGCGCAAATCTCTACGCGTACAATGGGAATTTCGTGCGACAGGGGGTTTGTAGAGGAAAAAAATTAAAAACACGCGAGCCGTATAATTAATAATAGCACCGGGCGCCAATCGAATCGTAGAACGTACGCGTAACACATTATTCTATTGTCGAGGAATCGTTTTTAAATTCCGCGGTTTTCGTATAAACACACATTGTATATTGTTATTATAGGCATACGTTTTATGACTATCTGATTCCGTTGAATATTTTAATCATATTAATCGGACACGACGGCGGCGACGCGCCCGTGTATTGTTAACCCGTTATCAGGCCGCTTGCCTCGTACTCGAAACGTTTTTTTTTTTTTTCCAAAAGATTTCGCAAGCAGAGTTTCAACTCGTAGACGCGTGTTTTTGGGCTTCGTGCGAGAGGATTATTGTTTTTCTCTCTCTCCAGCCCACTATGAATACGTCGTCGTCGTGAATTTAAATTTTATCAAAACAGTCATATTACAGTCATCGCGTAGTCGAAAATGAAAATAAATTTCGACGATCGAATGATATTACGTTTTTATCCATTTGTATTATGCAGTCGAAGTGTAACTTTCAAGAAAAACGTTTCATATTAAATCGAATTTCTCCCCTCCACAAAAATGAATGCTAGATCGACGTGCTCAAACATTGGCCCCCTTCCCCTCCCCAATCTCCACCGCTTAAAATAAATGTCACTAAATGTTGGATCACTTTAATTTATCTATTTTTCACAGTATTTTTTTTAAAATCATAATCACGCCGGCCCAAAAATAGAGAAAATTTTGCACTATCGCTCAGGTCTAGACGAAATAACTGCGGCGCGGCGCGCTGTCGGTACGATTCAAGTCATCGAGGTTACCGGAGTGTTCTGGCGACGGAATTTAACAGTCGCGTTAATTCACACTCTAACGGGCAACACACTTTTGGCATGTGTTTGCCCCACAGCGAAAACCATTCGCGCGTCTCGTCGTCGCGAGGGAAATAATGAGAGAACGGTCGCGCGAGAAATGCCCGTCCAAGGGGAGGATACGTCGTCGTCGTCGTCGTCGTCATAGCGTCAAATCCTTCGGGATTTTAAATTCGTCGCGACGACGTTAAAAATGAAATAATCGCCGGTGGTACACGCGCGCGGTTTCCACAAACCTCTTCTCCGACGTTCGTGTTATCTGTCGAGTCGGTCTGTAATTTCTGCGTTCTCGGTATTATTATATTGTTGCGCGGTCGTCTCTCGGCTTCTGGGAGACGTTTATCGATTAGGACTTTCGCGATATCGGCTGTTTGATTTTCCCGAAACGAAAGCACACGGTTATCGTCGCGTACGCGTAAAAAAATAATAAAATAAACGTCTACCGATCAAAGTATAAGAGAAAAAACGCGCGTCGGAAACAGTAAAACTCGTCGTTCGGAATCGTACGATTCACCACCGACAGACCGCGGCGGAACAACGTGTTTCGACGTGGTGCTCCGGCATTTGTCGAAATCCACGCGCATTATTTCTATTATCCGCCATAGAACACGAATAATAAATAGTGCAGTTTGTTTTTTTCTCTCGACGGTCATGTTTTCTCTTTGGATCGCGTGTATTTACGACAAACAAGTGGTCGGAACGAGATTTACGTGCCCAAACTGCGACGGGACTACACAATGGCGTTTAGATGATGCACGATGAAACATTTAATTTCGAGTCTAAAAATTGTTCGCGAATCCTCATTCCTTATCGTCTCTATTTTAAAAAAGAATAACGGTTTTTTTTTTTTGTATAAACCAAAGTCTAAAGTAAATTTTTCAAACATTTTTTTTTTTTTTACGTAAATGTGTGATGTAGTACAAACGAGCAATTATAGCTGTTAGCGACAATCGCTTTTAGACAAGTAATAAATAATAATCTCACGGAAGACTCTCTCACACCAGTAGGTGTAGTAGGTTCGTTGATGAAATATTCATACAATGTTTATTATTGGATTATTTCGCTGTTTTTGCACGGTTTGCGCTGCTGCTTTGTAGAATAATCTACGCGCGTTATGAATATTCAATTAACGTATTACGACGCGCCAACGTCATTGTGTAAAGACGCTATATTTATTTAATTGTCCAATAACTATCTTCTCATGCGAACGCACTTTGAACGATTCTGATAAAAAAAATCGATGGGAATATTATTTTCGATAAGTATTTCATAATTCATAATCGATTTAAACGATTTCATCATTATTACGTTTATATTTTTAAAAATATGGTATAAATAATAGCAGTGTAATCTAGGCTAGGTCATAAACAGTATATATAAACACTAACATCATGATCGGCTAACTTTCAGGTTTTTCTCATTCTACTATAGTTCATCGATACGATATTTAAAATCATACCTATTCCGTAGTGTTCCTATTATTGTAGTTCTTATTCAGTATTTTATTTCTATGTGAATTATTATCAATTTACACGAACGATGAAAAAAAAATAAAAGGAAATATCGATAAATAAAAATCGACTAAAAATTATTTCGATTTAAAATCATATTGAGTAATAATAATTACCATAACGATTTAAAAACCGACGCGATTATATGTATATTTTCACGTCGATTGAACCGAAACGGAAAAAATTCATCGAGACCGCCTCGAGGTGAAAAACGATCGACGCGTTTATAATATTATGTATAATGTGTGCGCGCGCGGTCACCTACTTAAGCGCGCGCGCGCGTGTCATTGGGTCACCCGTCAAAAACAACCCTCGTCTCGTTAGGTCGAGACATCAATATAATATTATTATTACGCGTCGTCGTCGCAATACAAAACGACGACGACGACGCGATAAAAGGACGATCGGGGGAAGAATCCTCGATTTATTCGATAAAAGTTGTTACGATGTCCGGAAACGCGCCGCCGGGTCGGTCGTCGTACGCGAAACGGACGAAACGTATTTTATTTTTTCTTTCGATTCCGCGTTATAGTCGGATTTATACATTTGTCGTTGGATATTATTGACCGTTATTAATCTGCTGCGCGACATCCCGTCTCGATAACGCCGCCGTGGTTATTGACACCGAATACAAATACATGGACGCGAACATCACCACTCGTTATATCCTCTACGTTTCTCCCCGGCCAACGCGTTTCGATATTAGTGCACACACACACACACGACACGTGGCCGCGCGGTGCAATATTGTTTATAGAGATATTACTGATATTGTTCGAATTTTACCGACGGAGCCGTATTCGGATCGGGTGATTACGTCGACCGGCCCGAAGATTAAGTGACCCGTTTAGTCGTTCGATTATTCAGTCGCTGGATACGAACGCTTTCTATAGACCGTAAAACACCTTGTACCAGTACATTTTCAAGAAATAGAAACAATAGGTCCCCTACGACAAAAAATGTACATACATTGCGCTCGTATAAGTACCGATTTTCTCCGATCGATCACACGAAAACTACGTATTCCGTTATTAAAACCATTACGATATTGCATCGAGAGAACCCCGTCGAGTTTTGCTCGATCCGGCCGGCCCTGCGCGCAACACGTCGATCTGCGAATAAAATACGTATATATTATGCTTCAAACGTTTTAGTTTTATCCAAGGTTTAGAAAACTCGATCGGGGGGGCTAACGCGGTCGAAAAGCAGTCGTCTTTCGGTTTATTTTTCTTCCGACACAAAGAACCGCTTGTCATTGTTATTACTACTGTTGTCGTTAATAAAATAATTCTTAACGCTCGTTATTGTTGTTTCTCGACAGATTCGAAAGTTTTTTCCAATCGTTTTTTCTTCGGCGACGACGTTTAAAGTTTGAACACGAATCACGCGACCGACCGCTTTCACAAGCATCGACTTACGTATATAATAGTAATAATATTATTATTGTATTACCGAAAAACAACGACGACGACGACGACGACGTTTTCGCCGGATCTAAGTGATTTAAGACGGCCGCGGTACAAACGTATATTTGTTCGTATTGCGTGGTGCTGCGTTTGGATAAGATTTATGGAATAAACGTATTCCGTGCGACACGGTTTTTCCACCGCGGCGATAATATACGTAATATCAAACGTGAAAATAAAAATATTAAAATCGTTAAAACAATCGCGCAATGTTTATTCACAAACGAATGGCGCACGACAAAGGAGCCACCACGCCGCCGCTACGGCTATAAGTACAGTCGACTCCGCTTTATTGGGACACATCGGTTGCATGTTATTTTGTCCCAATAAAGCGGTTGTCCCAATAATCCGAAATGAAAAAAAAAAAAGCAAACAAATTTATTGAAAAACTGATGTTTTTATTATTACAAATACATATTAGTAATTACAATAACACAATTATAGAAATTTTTTAATTATACAAAAAGAAAAACTAAGTATTATAACCTAAATATTTATAAAAGAACTCGAGCTTGATGTTTTTCAAAGATATATTAGGATGGGCAGCACAGTTGTCTAAGACGAGGCATATAGCCTTTTTTGTTTTGTGTCCAACTCCGTATCCCAACGTTACAACCATTCGATAAAAATGGCCGAAGGCATCCGTGCATTTTTATTTGAGTGATACTCGACTGGTAATTTTTGTAAAGAAATTTGTCGAAAACAACGTGGTTTTTTACTTTTTCCGATCACTAATCCGGATTCGTGGCCCAGATAAGCGTTGAACGTTTACCCTACTAAAGTATACGTCATTTGTTTTCGTAATTGAAGAAAATTGTCCCTATTAAGCGGTTGTCCTTATTAACCGGTGTCTCTATTAAGCGGATTCGACTGTAGTATACTGTATACTTTTTCTATAATCGAGTAGGTTTTTTTTTTTCTTTTCCCGCGGTCCTCTCTAAGGACTGAACGACGCGTCGGACGACGAGTAGTGAACTCCGCCGCCGGGTCGCCGTCATAATGGACCAAACGCATTAAGCTCGGACGGGCGAATACCGTGTGTTGTTTACGGCATGCCGTGTAGGTTGCGAAGGATTTTAATATTTTAAAACGTCCGCGCGCTATCAAAAACACGTTAATGTAATTTTATTAACGCGACGTGTGTGTATTATAATAAACGTGGTGCACCGTTGACGCGCGTGACATCGGGAAAAAATGTATATTTAACACGTCTCGCCGCCGCCGCCGCCGTAACCGTACTTTCGTTTAGAAAAAAATCTCACAATACCACTTTTCGGGTTTTTTTTTTTAAAAGACTCGAACGGAAGACGTTAGTGAAAATAACCACAGCGTTGTTCGACGCGTGTGGGATAAATACGATAAAGACATGAACGCCGTCGCGTTTTCATTATCATTTAAGGCTGTGAATCCGATGGGAAACGCATTTTTTTGCGCTTCTGAACGAAGCTGGTGGCTTGAAATAAAATTTGTGAATCACGCAAACAAATAATAACCCTTCCTATTGTTTTGAGAAATTTAAAATTGAAATAAATCGAATAATTTATTGTCCGCGTAAAATAATAATAAAACACTATTTTCTGTTTTCCACGACAGTGCGCGCGGTTTCTTGAATTTTTTTTTTTTTTTTATTTCGTTTTTCCGGTGTATTAATAACGACTTAGAGGGCACTCAATTTATTGGGGTTGGGGGGTTGTTGGCATTTCAAGTGCATTACATACCACGCTTTCGGGGTACACCATCACTCTCTACGGTCGATCGCGTACGAGTTTGTAATACAGGGCGGGGCAGTGAATCGGGCGATTTTAAAATAACTATAAAAACCCAACGAGTATTTTTTTTAACAAATATATTTATACAACCTGAAAGTATATAAAATAGCATTAAAGAAGTGTTAATTTGTTATTTAATTTTTATAAATGATATCTGCAAGATGGCGTCCATTTCGAAGCAAGCATTCGTGAAGGCGTCTTTGAAAACTGGTCATGACGTTACGCAGAATTTCCGGTGAGATCTGTGTCACCTCTTCTCGTATTCTTTGTGTTAAGATCATCAAGTGTCCTTAGTGGTGTTTGGTATACTCTACTCTTTTGATATACCCCCACAGAAAAAAATCACAGGCCGTTAAATCAGGCGAACGTGGAGGCCGTGGAATATTGCCATTTCGAGAAATTATGCTGTTCGGAAACAAATCTTTTAGAATATTCACTCTAGCTGTATGACTCGTAGACCCCATCTTGTAGATGTCATTTATGAAAATTAAATAACAAATTAACACTTCTTTAATGCTATTTTATATACTTTCAGGTTATATAAATATATTTGTTAAAAAAAATACTCGTTGGGTTTTTATGGTTATTTTAAAATCGCCCGATTCACTGCCCCGCCCTGTATTTTTACGTATATAGTGACGTTTTTTTAACGAATTTTTTTTTTCATAGTAAACTACGCTTTTACCCAGAATTCCAGTGACTTAATAGGGATTTCGTCTGGGAGGACGCGCGGGCTCAGACTGCGGCCCGGCAGCATTCAGTGTGCGAGCGAACGGGAAAACAATGCGTACGTTCTCGTTGCGTAAAACGCGACATTATAACGTGAGTTGGTATAGTTTTATCGCGTCGGCGGCGGCGGCGGCGGCGTGGATTACACGTTGTGTATTATTTTCACATGTCATTCTGTTCGATTAACCGCGTCGGGTACGTAGCCTCGATCGATTCCGACGACTGGAAACGCGATACGATTACGGTAAGTTTTCGAAAGTGCTGTAGGTTTTTGCAAAACAAGGCGGGCGACGATCGGCGAGGAGTATTCGAACGATATTATATGGTTTCTGATATACGCGAAACCGACCGTTTGGATAATTATTATTCACAGTCAATGCGATTAGTTTATGCGAGTGTGACGTTGAAACGGCAATGTCGTCTCTCGCGGACATTCGTTGTTTATTACTCTGTTCTGGGGAGAGCTGTCGTTTTGAAAACGTTCGGAGGCAGTGGCGAAACGAACCTCCAGATCTCACGGGCGAGCTCCATCAAACCCTATCCACCCGCCCACGTTTTTTCTATACGCCCTTCTATGATTTAGAAAATCGAGGAGCGACCGTTTTATCGACTATGACTTTGTCATATTTGCATTTATTCGCCTGTACCTAATTAGACTTTAATTTTTACAGTTTAGAAGAAAACAAAAAAAAAAATAACAAACGAGAAAAAGAAAAACCGAGAAGAATATTTACAAAGTATATAATATTTGTACGAGCAAAGGAGGTGATTATAATTACAATGAAATATTTATTTTCACATCGTTTTTTTAGTCATATTAATATTTTATTTCTCAAACGTTTTTAGGTCGTCCAGTTCCGGACCGTAATGTATGAAACTACCACCTGCCACATTGTGAATAGACACGACGGATGACAGTCGTGACGATTCGAAATCGTCTCCGTTTGGATCTGATGCGAGTAAATAATAACTCGTACGTTTAATAATAATATTTTTCGCGTGAGTATTCGAAAGAGAACATATTGCCCGGCCAAATGTGGACGACGGGAATATTTATCGTTTAAATAAGCCAGATGTCCTGTTCGCGACGATAGCGAAAACGTTTTTAACGCGCGCAAATAATTCGGGTGGATTTCTCGAACACCGTTTGGCGGCGAATTTGCATATTATAGAAAATACAACCGTCGTCGTCGCCGACTCGGGTGCAAATTTTTTCGCGTACGAATGTTTTTGTGAAAAATCGATACTGTAAAAACAAGAGTAGACCAATATCGTTTTAAATAATAATATATCGTCTCGACGACTTGACAAATAGGTATGATTATATTATTATTGCTTATCGCATAGCCGGCGTACTCTCGACGTTTCCGTTTATCATAAATAATATTATCGGTGGTTTCTCTTTTTCTCGTTTTCAATAATTCAATAATTTTATTCACTCGTCCGTTTTATTTTATAATATAGTTTGCGTACGACGACAAGAGAGACCACCTTATGTTCAGGCGAATACGTTTCGACACGAATAAGTATTTGATTTTTACTCGTTTCGTAAGTTTTCGGCACGACGACGTCTCCGTGTCGAGTGTATATATTTTATATCGCGGCCATTGTTTTCTTTTATTCGTCCCTTTTCTTAAAAATTATATATATATCGAATATAAAAGAAACTCTTAATCAGCGATCGCAGCTGCAGTGAATTTACACGCTCGCCGATTGAATCGAACAAACACAGACTATACGCGAAACCGTAGAAACTTAGAAACCGCGAAAAACGGTTGATAATAATAATATCGTAAACCTTTTATAATCACGTTTTCTGAAAACATAATAAATAACCGCCATATCGATTTGAACGATTTCTACGAAAAAAAAAACTTTCCCTTTCAAAGAGTCCCGCGGGGCGTTGCGAAATTCAAATAAGACGTATTGAACAAAATAATATTGATAATAATAATAATAACTTACTGTTCGATCGTATTCGATGTGTATGACAAGTGGCGTTTTTTTTTGTTTTTGATCGACATAGATAGTTAGAACTCGAATATTACACCGTGCCGGTATTCGGGAGAAGAATCTTTTCGATTTTGAAATATTTCCAAACACATTGACGCAGCGAGTGCGCCCGCAGCCGTGTCCGATTGCACTACGGAGAGATCGTTTTCATCGCGTAAAAAACTATATTTAAGAGCCGCCCGAACTGATGAACAATTTCTTTAGCATTGTCGTCGTCTCGACACAGAGTATCGAAACGTCAAACGATTCGAATCCCGAAGATTTTCGTCGACACATTTTTGCAAGAACCAAATGTCCACGTACATCGATCGTCTAGTAAGTACGTTATTACGTCGGACGTTTAGAACGGATTATTATTGTTATCGCTTATTTTTTTAACTCGTAATATTATTATATTATAATATGTTTTGGTATATGAAATTCGTTTTGCACAACTAACTGTGATCACGTTTTATTTCATAGCAAACAAGAGCTGCATTTTTCCACAGATCTACTACAAGCCGTAAATGTGTAAATATTTCAGAGTATTGAAACGTAAAACGATTCGAATCCCGAAGATTTCCGTCGACACATTTGCAAAAATCAAATGTCGACGTACATCGATCGTCTAGTAAGTACGTTATTACGTCGGACGTTTAGAACGGATTATTATTGTTATCGCTTATTTTTTTAACTCGTAATATTATTATATTATAATAATATGTTTTGGTATATGAAATTCGTTTTGCACAACTAACTGTAATCACGTTTTATTTCATAGCAAACAAGAGCTGCATTTTTCCACAGATCTACTACAAGCCGTAAATGTGTAAATATTTCAGAGTATTGAAACGTAAAACGATTCGAATCCCGAAGATTTCCGTCGACACATTTGCAAAAATCAAATGTCGACGTACATCGATCGTCTAGTAAGTACGTTATTACGTCGGACGTTTAGAACGGATTATTATTGTTATCGCTTATTATTTTTTTAACTCGTAATATTATTATATTATAATATGTTTTGGTATATGAAATTCGTTTTGCACAACTAACTGTGATCACGTTTTATTTCATAGCAAACAAGAGCTGCATTTTTCCACAGACAAGCGGTCAATATGTAAACACGCCTCAGTGTATGTACATTAGGTAACGACCGCAACGCGATAATCAGACGGAGAGTAATAAAATATATAATATAAAATGTATATTTCTAATTCGCATTGTTAATTTACGTAGTTGATTGTAATCGACTCGATTGCACGGTACGACCGGTACGATCGTATCTCGGCAATAAGACACGGACTGTTTTATAAGCCTAATCGAATACAATATAATAATACTCTCGCGTACGCATTTGTAGTGGCTGTTGCATCGCGTCGAGTCGCCAAGTAAATTGGGTATTTACAAAGAATCGCGAAAACGGCCGGATTAACCGCAGCGAGTAATCTAGCGGAACGTTTTCGCAGAGATGAAATCGTATTTAGACTCGACAATAATTTATGCGCGCCGTATGTGATAAGATATAGGCGGAATACGACGTATATTCGAGAATTTCGCGTTATTTCGCAATATATCGTCGTCGGATTGTCTGAAAAGTTTTCTCTAATGTTACTAATCTTTTGAAAAGTTTCACCAATAGTAAGCCGCATGTTAAACAGATCTCGAGATTATATTATGTAATTAATTACTTATTAGATTTACTGATACGTCGTCGTCGTCGTCGTCGGTCTTAATAAAAATCATTTTGGAACGTTTCAAAGAGATTATACTTTTTCCACGGTCGTTTCTCGTTGCGTTCATAATGTTTGTATACGTTGCGCGCAACATTGTAAATCTCGATTGTTATTATATTGATAATAATATAATATAATATAATATATAGTTTCTTTTTTTCTTCTAAAGATTTACGTTAAACAGTCGAACCCCCCCGAACGTTTTTCTTCGATCGTGTGTGGTACGAATATACGTATTCACAATCGAATTTTGATCCGTCGTGTCATAGTCGAGGCATATAATATACCGATTGAAAACCATCGAATTGTTTAACGATAATAATTCATTAAACAATATTATGATTTGCGAACATCGAGTAGAACACGTTATTGCGAATACCATACGGTCTCGAAATCGTTTACATTACCCGCGTTGAATCGAGTTGAAAAAAACCAGTCGTATCTGCAAAAAAATATTATTTACGAGAACGAAATAATAACGAGCGCGTGTCGTCGCCACAGGCCGTTTTATTATAATATATCACTGCGCGTTGTGCGAAAAACAACATACCGTTTCGAATCACATTCGACAACGCGTCGTCATCGATAAACAATATTAATATCGATCGACTGAATTGCCACCGAAAGTCTGATCGGTCTTATCGAATCCTATTCTTTTGTTTTTTGTCTAAAGTCGGCGGCGAACGTATCAGTTTGGATCCTACGAAAGGTGTCCTCCTCACTACGTCGTCGACAGTCGTCGGGCCGTAAATGTGTGCGAATCGTTGTTTTGCACGGGAATGACGAGAAAAAAAGTTCCAGTTCCGTCGCGACGGTCAGACGTTTTCTCGTTAGGGCGCGGTGTTAAACGCGTCGACGTGAACCGCAACGATCGGTTCGACCGGAGCCAACGACTGACAACGCGACGAGGATAACGTTATTGTTGTGACATGAAAATCGCGGTGGGTATAAAAATACTCGTGTATTAATAATATTATTCAGATTACGGGGGAAAAAAAAAAAAACAAGGCGCAGCCGTCGTCGTGTCGCTACCGCACGTACACGGCGACACGCCCTATATGATTTCAGCGCGAAACAAATAATAAAAAAGCACGTCACAACGATTTCGCCCCCCCCGTTTCGCGGGCGTAAAACGTCGTTAATAATATTCAACGCAACGCGTAATCGCGTGGAAATCGAACGGGTTTCATTTGCGATAAAACGTGTAGTACACGTAATATTATACTCGTACGTATAGATATACCCTCCTTGTGATTCGAAGATTTTCGGAATCCAAATGTTCGATCGTCAATGTCAACATGATCGACACGGTGTGTCGTCGTCGTGGCGGAGACCTTTCTTACGCGCCACTTGATGCCTAAAAATAAATGTACACGTAAAACTATATATAAGCATCTGTGTCTGAAAACGGGTGGTAGGGGGTATTATTATATTTACACGCTACACTCGGAAAATGACAACGCTCGCGACCGGGCCACCAGGGGTTAACAACTGCCCGAGGCTGTTTTTTTTTTCATAACAAGACTTGAACAAACGAATATCATAATCCTCCACGTGGTATTTCTATTTTCCATAAGTGTAAATCATACACACTGATCTACACTGATATTTAATATTTATACTATACGAAACGAAATAATTGTAACTGTATTCTTGAATGTCGAGGTATTACCAAAAATAGACTACAATAATAGAAGTAGAAAACATATAATCTCGTGCGATACACAGAGCGAACGATCGAATTGTGAAAAAAGTTACTCGATGTCAAATCGGAATGACCGTTTCGTGGAAAAGTGACCGCTTCGTGATAATATTTTGTGAAAAAGCCAGTTTACATTTCGCGAAACGATCGATTTCGCCGATAAGTGGCTACGACATATCGTAAGTACATACGATGACTATCGCGCTGACGTGAAACGTACTAAAAAAAAATAAAATCGCATTCCAAATATTTTCCTAGTCCCTAGGCACAGTATATAGGCCCAGTCGACACGGGCCTGTGCGCCACCGTTTCCGCGTTTACCCTGCATCGATCGCGCGTTCTGGTGCACTGACAATCGATTTGATTAATTAACTAACGACATAATTTCGGTGACTTTTATGATTTCGGAGTGACCATCGTCCTTTCAGCGTGGTCGTTCTGTATGTCGAGCGATATTGCTGTTGTGGATCGCGCGCGACTACTCCGCAGGTACGCGGAGTATATTTTGTATACCACGTGCATGCACATATTATTTTAAACTCGTATTGAATTGTGAACTACATTGTTTTAAACTCGCGTGGTTTTAATAAAACGTCCGACGACTGGTTGTTTTGTGCTCGGCCGGCACACGCGCTTCCGATTCGTAACGAGATCAAAGGCTAGTGGGCCATCGGCGTTTGATAATATACGTATATAATATATAGTACGCGGTGTATCATCGCAGACGTTCCACTTTTAAAGCGCGATACGCACTATCGCGGAAACAATATTATAATAATAATGTGAAAACGTGGTTACGACCGAGCGGCAATAATCGGAAACGAAAACGCGCCGCGGTATCGCATCCTGTCGCGTCGTCGGCGGCGACGACGACGTGGCAACAATAATAATTATAATATTATAATATACTATTTTTAACGTCCGCGTGCCACGCGATCATCGGAAATTCGAGCGCGCGTCGTCCGCACCAAAGATCGCCCCAAAGGTCACGACGACGCGCGATAGAGCGGAACGAATGGAAAAAAAAAAAAAAAAAAACCACGGTACAATATTATATTGTGACGCGCCGTTTTTTATCACAGTAAAAACGCTGTGGAACGTTATTCATATTACCGTGACGGCGGTGGTTAATGTCTTTATAATATGCACGACGTACAGAAGAGCCTCGATGTTCCGGACGAATTCAGACCGACCATCGTCCGGATTACCGGAGGTTTTTCAAGATTGCCCACTCAAATGACTAACATTTTCATTTTTAATTCCACCCTAACTTTAACATAACGAATTACAAAGAACAATAATTTCTATACATAATAATAATATGTAGAACTTGGATATAGTCGGTAATTTTCTTCTGAATAATACTTTTATAATTTTCATTTCAAAAGGGGATTTCGAACAAATGACGACTCGTGCCGGCCAGGATTACCGCGTTCGCCGGATTATCGGGGGTCCGGACTATCGAGGCTCTACATAATATAAGGTATTATGAAAACAATATATTATCTATTGTGTTGTACACCTACGTTTTCGCGCGCGACGAGAGGAATGTTTTCACGGAACGTTTTCTGTACTTCGTACTCGTCGTTAATTAAAACACAATAATGAAACTTTTCTTTGTCTAGACGAGATTTTGTAATTTATTGTTCTTGAATTATAACTAGGAACGAATACTATTCGCCGTCTTTAATGTAATATTATTAATCGATCACAGAGTTGTTAACGGGAAATAACGGTTTTCAAAATGAAAAACAACAGCGCGAATCGAGAGCATACGGTTTTTTTTTTTTTTTTTTAATGCGCGTCAGAAGTCTTTGAAATTCAAAACAAAGATGTTTTCCTATATCCACCAAAAACAGTCGCAAAAGCTAAGAAGAGCGCGGACGATCGTTTTAGATTGAAAACGACCGGAGGTTTACTTTTAAGTCTGCGCGTGCAGTTTCTTAAAATATCTAAACTTTAAAAGGGATTCGATTTAAAATACGAATTCGGGACGAAGGGAGTTCTTAGTAAACTATGATGATACGCCACCGTCGGAGTTGAGCTTTTTACTATTTTTTCTTAATCCGTAAAACGTTTTCAAAGGAGCGCCCCTCGCGCGCGACCGATATTTCCTGCGAAATCGTTCGATTTCACTTAGAATCGTCAGTATCTCGCGCGTCTGTACGAAAACGCCCGAGTTCAAATTGATTTTTCGCGAATTCGACGATTCGAAAAACTCACAGTATAATTATTATATAATCTCGATATAAATAGATCCACAATAACTGCATATGCTAGCTGCAGACGTAGTAGATTGTTTTAATCGGTTCGATTTGTTCAACGATAATATTATATATTATAATATGTATATATGTCGGCATCGCATTCAAACACGTCGTGTTACACACACACACACACATTATAAAAACGCAACGATTCAAGTTTAATAAATCGCGTCGGACAATAATAATAAGATAAATAAATATAATATTATCAATTATGTGTGAATCGTTTCGAAACGTTCGATCATTATAATGGGCGATTTAAATAACACACTCATTAGTCATTACACACGTTCAAATAATATTATTAATATATTATGCGTCCTTCGCATCCTTCGAACTCGGTTATTTAGTGCACCGTCGGAGCCGCGCGCTCGGTTTATCTGATGATAAAAAAAAAAAAAATTACGTAGTTACGATTCTCATTGTTACATTGTTCGCGATGTATCTGAATACGCGTGTTATCTAGTCGGCCAGAAAAACGGAAAAACTAGATCAATTATTAATATTTATACGAGATCCTATTATAATACCGCGACGACGACGGTTTATGCGCACGTCCGATTTGAATAAACAAACGTTTATCATCCGGTGCACTTTTCACCGCTGCAGGTGAAATCATTATACGCCAATGGATTCGTGCGATGCATTTAAATTATTATCGTGTAATAATAATAATATGCAAAATTTCTCACTCGTAAACGTCGCGCGTCGTGTTGTTTGTTCAATCAGACCGTTTTCACTTGTGGCGCGATCGGTGTTCTTCGCCTGTTGTTACTCCGGCGAGTTCGGGGAGGGACAATGAATTTAGAAAAAATTACGACTTCAACAACGCCCGTGTTTATTAATCGCGCGAATTCGTTTTCTGCCCGGCGACGCGCGTACGCGCACAAATTACCAGCAATAATTTCGGTTCGAATAGTACACCGCCGGTAATTCAAACTATAAATCCGTCGAATAAATCGTTTTCATATTTTTCGAATTGATTGGCTCGTATAGTAATTATTCTACTATGTCGCCGTGTTGGGTACTAATCGTATATCATATAATATTGTCGTTTCGTCCTGACGGAATGCGTCGTTATTTCCTACGCTCGAATAATCGTCATTACAGTTGACAACGACAATAATGTTTATTGCCAGCCAATAAATGGCCATACGCATTATAATTATTCGCAATATCGATCGCGTTTCACCCGTTGCGTTTGTCCGCGCGACATTGCGGCGTGCCACGGTAGACGTTTCGCGTGGAAATTCTCCGGTCGTTTTATTCGCGAAGCGACGACGCGCGGTCTACAGGTATGAAATACGGATCGAAAATACTTTCTTTGTTTTGCTGTGATCCCGATCGTCTTGACGCGCGAACCGCAGCAACTCGAGTTCGGACGACGCAATATTGTGACGACGGAATGCGACCGGGTAGTTGAAATTCCCGCGATTAGACTATCCCGCCCCGAACTATACAACTGCTGCTACCTCGGCGGCGGTCGCGTTTACAGCGGCGTGTCAAGTGGGAAACTCACGCAGAAGCCATCGCCGGCAGGACGGGATGGACAGATATTATACGAGTTCAGAGACGACTAGAACAACTAGCAGCGGAAAACACGAAAACAATAGCGGAACAGAAGACGCTAAGAGCGGGACGGGCGGCCGTAACACGCGGATGAAACGTCGAAGAAAAACAGAACGCTCGCGAGATCAAAAGAAAAAAAAACGAAAAAGCCACCGCCGACACCTCGGCAAAGGTGCGCGAGCTCGCGGTCGTCGTACACGGTCGGCGCGCGGCGTCGTCGGCGTCGTACTCTAAAAATACGATTTTTTTCAAATTTTTTTTTTTTAATTTTATTTTAGTACTCTCGCGCGCGTTATTATTTTTATACCACGTTCGTGTACGCCGGGCCAACGACGAGACAATATCGTAATAATACGCGGCGGCGGCCGGCGCGCGCGCGCGCGCGTCTTTACAACAAAACAACGGCGATAACAATCGCGTATGTACACGACGACGCGTCCGTCCCCGTCCGTCGTCCGATTCGCGGCGTGCGTGCGCGCGCGTTATCGGCGTCGGTCGCGGGGCAGCGGCGCGCACGCGTTCAGTCGGTCCGCGATCGTCCGCACCACGAGCCATCGTCGTCCGCGTCTCGCGTCCGTCATCGCGTCCGCCGCGCACGAGACGTTTCCAAAACGATACTGAACGTCCGGAGAAAAGCGCTTTTCATCTACCCAAAACAACGCCGCCGCCGCGCGCGCCCGTTCGACGCCGGGCAACCGGTTGTTCGCCGCCAGTCCGTAACGAATCGTGCGGCGCGTTTTACCCGCGGGATAGAGATTTTTGCCCTCTTCGCCGGCGAAACCGTCTTGCCGTCCGCGGTGTTCGTCCGCGCCGTCGTCGGACCGATGACGCGCACCGTCGCCACCGATCGTCGCCGCCGGTCGTCGTCGCGCTGGTGAACGCGCGCGCGCGTCGCAGCGACCAGAAACGGGCACGATGCTAGCGGCCGGCGCGTGTTACGTACTCGCCGCCGCGGCCGTGCTGGCTGCCGCGCAACCGCCGGCCATCAACAGCGCCGACCCCGGCACCGACGCCGCCGCCCGGCTCACGCCGGTCGGAGGGTAAGAGAGTCATTTTTTTTTTTTTAATATGTTTTTTTTCGTTTTTCTTAACGCGTTTCCGCCGTTTCGACTCGCGCGCCAAAGGACCGAGACCGATATTTCGATCGATCGATCGTTAAAAGTTGCGATTCATAACGAAAACCCTGAAACGTGCGCGACATTGCGCTTTCTTTAAAATATATTGTAATATATTATAATCCAAATATTGATTTGGATCTGTAGCTAATTGTTTCCATGGGATTTAGAAGGTCTTTAATTATTATAACAATTCGAACGTCCGAAATAATCGAATTATCGGGCGTGGGACATTTGGGCGCGATGACAATTTGGCGCGGGGCGTTGGGTCGCAAAAATAGCATCGGTCGTCGGTACGTATAAATAAAAGATATGGGAAAACTGAAATATCGCGTGTTACCTACGTAGTACGCGTCGCGGTGTAGTTGTCATGATAATATTATGTTTTACGATAATAACATGTAATCGACGAAAACCGATCTATTTTGTGAAAAATAAAATTAATAAAAATCGCGAACAACGTAAACGTTATTTAGATATTATATTGATATTGGATTTATAGTTCGACAAAACAGATTTCTATTGTATCGGTAAAAAAAAAAAAAAAAAAAGGACAAATTCGTTATGATAACTATTTGAAATATATTATAGTTATTGATATTCACTCCCGATTTATTGTCTTCACCACGCCCAATAGTCTCGCGCGCCCGCGAGTGTCGGCAAACCGAATCGCCGAGTATTTTATCCGTCGATTAGTCAAATATTCGCTTGTTAGTCATAGTGGAATTCGAAATCCATAGGAAATCCCGTCCATTCTAGCCATTCTAAATCGGATAATATCGTCGTCGACAGCACACGTGCGAAAAATAACGCGTCGCACGTCCAATACAACGGGCGTAAGAACAACGTCCCTCTCGAGACCGCCGGAATCGGCCTCGTCGATCCAACGCCGTCGCTGACCATTTTCCTGAATTCGGAAACAGGGTCGTCGATCGAGCAAAACGTTGGAGAAACGATCGGTTTCCTCGGTCTTTCGTTTTTGTTTTTTTCTCATCCACCATATCAAATGGCGAAAAAAATAAATCATACTATTATTTCTCCCACGGAAAAACGGGTTTTTCGTATGCCGGTCGAAAAATGACCAGTCCCACCGACGACGACGGCGCATTGCGTTCGACGTTATTGTAATCACGCGCACGCACTCTAGCAACGATTATTTTATATTGATTTCTGCTATTGCTTATCGCCGCGAACGTTTTCGAATATAATATAATATACTGTATACACGTTAAACACGACGATAGCGTCGATTTTTTTCATTTCGTTTAGTTTGTTTATTTTATTTCCACCGTGAAAAGCATTTACGGACGTTCAAAGATTTTCATCATTTTTTTTTTTTTCCCCGAAAGATTTAAAACGGTTTTGTTATTTTTTTTTTTTTTTTGACGCGGGCTGAGGATAAAAAATAAATAAAGTGATTAGCGAGCGAAGCCGCTCGGGCTTTATAATAAAAGACACCTACTTAAGAGAGTATATACCGCGGACTCGTATATCGAAACGGGCCGCGGTTAAATCTCATACCGTATTTTATCTAAAACTTAAGTCTGCGCACTCCGATGCGTATCCGAGATTTTCGTACTTCGCGTCAGCGTAAATCACGAGAGGCAACTTTGTGTACGGCATCAACCGCCTATATATTAAATACATGGCATACTCGTATTATTACAAAGCCGCTCGTCGTTTCCGTAGCGACTTACTCGATTTTTTCATACGCCACGCGACATTTGTATAATATTCACTTGCCGTGGGCCGAACAAAAGTGCATTTTTCGAACTCACGTCGAGTATGATTTTGTTATTACTCTTAGGCGGTATCGACGGTAAGACGTAAGCGTTTTAATTGTTGAGAGAACACCACCATCATAGCTCTGTATAATTTATTATACAGTGCTTTCAAAGAAAGTTCTTTAAAATCGGCCTACAACTGATATTGCGTATTGTTGAAGTCGGTCGACGAATGAAGAAACGAATATCCGAGGTGAAAAAGAAACAAACTGCCAAACGTTATAAGCGTTTTTAATAAATTGCTTTTCTATACAGGTTATTACACTCTAAAGATAACTTCTACGGTCTATATGGTTATTATTGCGATTTGAAAAAGCCCCCGTTGAAATATCATCGTTATTGAAAATCATTTTTTCAAATAAAAATGGCCGTGTTCAAGCAGAGGCCACATAATATTGAAAAGGAAAAAAAAAGTGGGTTGACAGACTTCTCAAATCTCCCCTTGGGTCGTCCAGAAAGAAACCATACTTCGAGACAAACGATTGTTACGATTATTAATTCCGAGACAGCGAGAGCTGAAATGGCCAACGTTATTTTTCACGAAATCAAATAAGAACATCGAATACGTCTTCTATTATAAAGTATACGAGCAACTGCTATTTTCCACGTGATTGGCGACGTGGTGCAATCAGCGAAAACATTTAGTGTTTTTATTTGAACATTTAACGATAAATAAACATTTGATTTGTTATTCAAATAACGATAGTAATGAAACAATTAAGGGTTATTTAAAAGCGCGAGAATTAAAGTCGACGAGCGGGTACGTCTTACGTTTACTGGCGCCTCCTGCTCTACGTCGTCGTTTGCCGAGAGAATAATAATTATTAAAAAATCAAGACGCAGCAAATTTTTTTCCAAGAACCGTCGCGACGACGCCGTGAAATTAAACGTTCGTTTTTCTTGCCCGAGGCGTACATTTTCCGAGAACCGAATCGAATCTCCAACCGAAATTTTTACCACGTTCTAACCGAAATGGAAAAAAAATCCACAACAGATCTGCCCGTCTCTGCTCGCAACGATTGTACATACAAACTCGTCGTCGGCGGCGAGCTGGAGACTCGAGTGCGGTTATCGGACGACGCGCAGGATATTGCAGGACGCCGACGAAATTTTCTCTCTTTTTCGGAAAGGAGCGTTCGATCGCGTTAGAAAGCCGCGTGTTTTTCTTTCGTTTCGTTTCGTTTTTCCGTCCGGATAACGTCGAATCTCGTCCGCGTAATAGTGTATTTTATTCGATTACTTTAAAGAGTTCGCCGTAATCCGAAACACCCACGGGATTTGTATAACATGGTACCTGTATCGTTTTTATACGATTCGAAAACGATATTCAAACGAGAACCCGCATGTCCCGGATCAACGTGTCTCGCCGCGTTCGTCCCCGACGGCGGCTAATCCGAGACGGCCAATATTGTTTGTAACACCGGAAATCGTAAAAGTCTATTGGGCGAAACGTTTATTAGTAGAGTTATGATGACTTTTGCATTTTTTTTCCTTTTATTCTGTATAATGCTATCCTAGCTAAAAATTTGTTTCATGCTCCCTTGATGCAGAATATTCTAATTTTATTTTGCATTTTTTGCATTTTTAGCTATAAATGCATTTTTTTTGTTTTTTAACGTCATTTTTCAACATTTTTAAGTCATTTTTTCATCTTTCAGGGCATTTTTTGTACTTTTTATACAATGTGGGACATTTTTCACAAATTATAGATTTTAGGCCAAATGTTACACCCAAGTTTGGTAACAAATTTAATTTATTTAAAATCTAACTTTTTAATTTATTTTTAATATTGAAATTTATCTATAAATTATTTAAATGCATCTACTATTACACCCATTATATAATCCTAATAAAAATTATTATTTATAAATAAGTTTTTTCACTTACTTAATTAGTATTTTAGATAATTTTAAAGGTCATTTTTTGAAGTTTTTAGGGCATTTTCGCACTTTTTTTAGGGCTTTTTTACATTTTTTTAGGGCATTATTGTGTGTTTTTTAGGTCATCAACATCCTAACTCTATTTATTAGTATTCTCGGATCGATAGAATATAATAAATACCCCCGGAAAAACGCCGAGCTTAAAATTAGAATCTTTGTATTTTTGCGGAAATTTTTTTCACTTTCTAAAAACGTTAAAAAATCGAGTCGACATTGTGTTATTGTTATGGATTTCGTCGTCGTCGTTGCTAAAGACGGCTCCACGAGAACGTGTAAGAAAAAAAGAATCCGATCTCGACGAATATACAAATCGACTAGGAGAATAAAATTATCGGACACCCCGGGGAAGACTGCATGTTCGCGTGTTCCGCCGCAAATTTCTTTTTTTCGAGACGTTTTTTTCCGTCGTTTACCGCACGACACGATAAGCCGTTTTTAAATAACGAATACCTCACGGTGTAGTGTTTTATTTCGAGTCGCGTGAAAAACGTGTGTCCTCCCAGTGTTTATATACGTACTCGAGCGTACTAAAGCGTGCACGTCGTCTATTATACGAAATCGCGTATAATTATTCGATAAAGGTATATTTTCTTTTTACTCTCGGCGCTCGAACGGAACGGATAATCGACCGATACGCTGTCAAACTCTCGCGGATTATGGGATTCACGGTCGCGCGCCCTCGTCATTTCATTTTCATTTTTTCTCGCGACCCTCCGACACCGCCGCCGCCGCCGCCGCCGCGCCGGGCGGTTATGTTTTTATTTCTATATAGTACATTCTACCCGTCGCGAGATTAAGAACGATTTTAATTTTTCGCCCTCCGCAAAGTACTCTCTCGCGAACGCAATCGACGCGAAAAGTGTCCTAACCTAACCACCGGATTATCTACTTATATTTTTTCAATTTTCTAAAATCGTTTTCGCCGCGACGAAATACTGCGCTGCGCGTCGTCGTTCACATACCTGCACTATACACAGTTCGTAAGCATCCAATCTCCGCACGGCTCGCGAGTCTTAGACGGAATAAATATTATAATATAATAATATTGTTTTGAAATAAAAACAATATCGCTCGAGTATCGCTCTACATACGTATGGGTTAGGTGTAATAGTCGTCATAGTTTTCGAGTTTCTCACGGCGCGTTTGTTTATCGGCCGATAATGGCCAAACCTCGTGGCACAGAGTTTCGATCGCGATATGCCTATATTCGGTGGCGCGATCAAAGCCGGACGCGCAGGGCAAGGACGAGTTTTTTTTTTTTTTGGGGAAAAATCGTATTCGCAGGACTCGGTAACCTTACCCTCCCTACGGGTCGATGGACGACGGAGGACGTCTCGAGTTTAAAAACATTTTACCACGCCGACCATTAAATCCGTCTGGACGGAACGTATTATTATTATTGTAGTACGCGACCGTTTGCGTGCGGGTAAAATAACGCGCGCGCTGCGGACACCCACTCGGACGATAATCACACGCGCACTTGTGTATTATAAATACGATATCAAACAGCTGTGTAAGCATTGGCATTGATATTTCCTCGTTATTGTAGTAGGCAGTTTTAAAATTACTCGCGCACACGATTCCTCACGTACGAAACGCATCAATAATATACCGTCGGCCACAGACGTCGAAACGCCTCGACACCGCCGTACTTGAGTTCTTTGCCGGGAGATTTCAAAAGTGTTTTCAGAGGGACGAGCCGCCGCCCCACAGATCGCCTCTAATTAACAATTCGTTTCACGTGGAGTGTTTTTTTTTTCTTCTTCTTCTTCTTCTTCTTTCGTTTGTATTTGTGTCGCCCGCGGGATTAGATGTAGTAATATATTTTTACGATTTGTAAAGGATTATCGTGATGTGTGATTTTTTTCTCCTCGTTACTAATAAGATTTAGGGAACGCGCGTGTGCGTCGTCGTTGTGTACGACTCTAATGGGTGTGTTATTTTTTATTTTTTTTTCGTTTGTATTTACATTATGATATGAAAATCCGACGAATATTTCTCTCTTTTGTGTCGCGTCCTTCGCGACGACGACGACGACGGTGTACAAATACGTACACGTCTGTCGTCATGATACCCACGGCGGCGCGCGGAGAAGAACATTAACGGTCGAATCGTATTTTGCGCGGACCGTGAGAAAATTAAAAAAAACGACGCGCCGATTTACTCGTGATTATAATATCGTTAACGATTTTTTACGACTCGCGCACAGTATATGAACGATTATTGTTATGATATTATTTTTAATTGGCGTTCGACTGTATCGTTCTATTTCGGAGCACGAATCCTGCGGCGGCGGCGGCGGCGGCGCACTCGCGATTGTTGTTTCGACAGACAATATTATTTACGCGACGGTAATTAAAAAAAAAAAAAAAAACAACGACGACGCCGGCTGTGATTTATTCACACGCCGTGTGAATCGAAATCGCATAAACCGTAGTCGCAGGAACAATAATATAATATACGTATATTTTCGACGACTTCTCGACGATAACAATAATAATTATTGTAAAATTATTATTATCGCCCCGTCCAATAATCCTGCCGTTCGATTCGGAACGCTACGACGTTATAGACTTTTTATGCGTCTGCATCCTAAATGGCGCGCGTTTTATTTCGTAGTTATTTAGAAAACGGAGGAATGAGACGCGCGACTTAATTAATTTCCCGAATCGCGCGACATAATATTTTATAATCTCGATCTGAACTCTCTATAGAACCGATTTTAACAACGCTCACTGTAGAATAATTATAATAATTACGAGATCGCGTCATTTCGAAACTCGTTTTTACCGCGACGAGCGTCGTTCGAGGAGAAACCAAAAACCGAACCTAACCTATAACCTATCCGCCGACCGACACGGTGTCCATTGGATTCGAGGTGAGCTGTCGGTTATAGTCCCAAACTTTTTATGACGACCACCCGTTATGATTGTTTTGCGACGATATACAAATCCAAACTACCGATTAAAGTGTTAGACAACATTTTGCAGGCGAATTCGACCGAGTAAGAAACGTTCAGGTTCGACTCCTCCCGAAACCCAATAAATTCGTATTATTTCGAGACCAAAGTTATTGCTATATTCAATAGTCGTATTATATAGTATGTAACATCACAAATTGCGTTCCTTATATGTATGAAAAACATCCCCAGGACAGTATTTGTACCGCAATGATGTCTTTCAAGAAACGTTCAACTAACATACATTTATAACATCCCTGCAACATTTATAATATTACATCACACGCACCTACAATAATAACGTATTTGGAACATTCGGCAACATTTCTAAGATGTTGCATAAATGTTTGCATAGTGTTGCATAGATGTTTTATTCAATACATCCATGCGCTGTTTCATTCAATACATCCCGGCGCTGTTTCATTCAATACATCCCGGCGCTGTTTCATTCAATACATCCCGGCGCTGTTTCATTCAATACATCCATAATAATTAATAATCAAATAACTAAGTAATTATTTAATTTTACTTTTGTAATAGTCGTCATTGCATAGTGTATCATCTGTGATACAATTATATTTGTAACTAATGCATAATGTATCATATGTGATACATGTGAAAAATGAATAAAAATGTATACTACTAACCATTAATTTGAGATAAAACATTTTAAAAACAATCTCAACACATAACTGAGTAAGAAAATATTTATTTTTTTTGTTAGTTATGATAATATTTTCCACTTTAATTGAACTATAAAAAAGACGTTTTTCTGTTGTTGATAACAATTATTAATAGCGATTTTACTAATTAACAGCTGATGTCAAAGACGTTTTATCAAATAAATAATGTGTGGGTAAATATATGAAGATGTCAACAAAAAGACCGCCAAACCTTTGTTGTTATAGAAACGGCAGTTATTTTCAATTTTCATGGTTGTATCATGGGCGATATACTTTATGCAGTGTAGGGTTATATTGAATTTCCTCTGCAAAAGCCCGTCGTCGGTTTTCCGCCTACAAACAATATTGAGGCTATAAAATACGATCGAGTGTGTACCGCGTAGTATATAACCCCGTCGTCGTCGGCCGCCGCGGGACGAAGATGACGACAATGTCGATTATTATTATTCCGAACGGGGGTGGGGGTGGGGATAAGATTCTATACCTTTACTGTCCGTAACGTTATAATGCGAGTTCTTTTAAAGTTACAACAATACATATATATATATACATGATATTAATAATCTAATAAGTATATACTTATATACTTATGTACTCCGTTATTATTATTATTTTTTTTCTTTTAAACTCGTTATTAAAATATCCAACTCCTGTCGCGGCGTCCCGCTGCAAGCTCGCGGACCGAAAGCATCGTCGTACACTACTAATAATAATATATTATGCGCGTACATAATATCAAACATTATCGTAGAAAAAAAAAAAAAAAGGGAAAAAGAATGTAAATCGTCCGAAATACACGACGATATATTCCGGTTCACTCGACCGCGTAAAGGTTTATGGCGTTTAACAGCGTATATCGACCGCGGTAACCGGAGATCAGAGAAATAAGGCGTTTATCGTCGTCTTCATCGTCGTCGTCGTCGTCGTCGTCGCGCGCGCGTAGGTCACTATTATAATACGTCGTTCTCTCGTTACCGGTCGATTGTGTGTTTTTTATTTATTCGTTTTTTTTTTTTATCGCTCGACACGGCCGACCGAGATAATTGCTTTCGAACGAATGCGCCTGTAATAATAATAATAATAATAATAATATCGTACCCGTAAAACATACACCGATCGAACTGTACGCGCGTAACATATTATAAGGACGTCGTATAAATATTATCATACTCGTATTATTATTGTGTGAGAGCAGTAAATCAGTTATTATAATATACGGCGAGGCGAGGAGCTGTTTTTCGATATGATAATTCGTTTCCAATCGCTTTATAATAATATATAGTTTCTATTAATACGCGTCACACCTGACGCGTTCGTTTCGTCGTAACGTAAATATTGCGAGGCACACCTCGCGGCGCCTGCTCGTCGCGTTTGAAAACAATGTTTTCGGAACGAAAAACTTTATTATTATTATTATTATTACGTACTCGACGTTAAACTGTTCGACAATTACATAATAATTATGCAAAAATGCAGTGCGCCAAAGCCGCGATGCAAACATGCGAACGGACGTTCGAATAATGATTTCGGTACGAAAACTCGTCTCGCTATTTATATTTTATAAAAACGAGTACTCGGCGTTTTCAATGTCGTTTCGTTATTTACGACGGGCTCGATAATTATTATTATATTGCTGTCGGAAAGGCGTTGTTTTCGCGTGCATAAAATATTATACTACGTACATTGGATCGCGAAACGCATCGACAACGATCGCGCTGCGTATTTCACGATCGTGTCGGCATAATATTTCAGTCGAACGAACGATTTTCAAACGAACGCGTTGTCGTCTGGTCGCGTTTCGTTGTTTCGATCGACTGTTTTTCCGAACATCCGCGTACAATGTAAAATACGGTCCAATACGTTCGAAAACACACGCGTTTTAATCTTTATACGGTATGGCGTAATTAGCTGCAAAGGCGCGCGTCATGTCGGAAAATCACATTCGACCAGGTTTTAGCGATCGCTTTTACAAAACGTGTTTGGACCCGCGTTTCCGTGAATTCGTTAAAAATAATTTTTTTTCAAATCCTCGCACCCGGTATCTTAATGCCCGGGGTTATTCATACGTAATAAAAACGAAACATTCTCGGGCAAGAGGCTTTGGATGCAATAAGAGAATTTATCGAGCCGGCGCGCTGCGGCGGCGTGTCAGTCCGCCGAAAATCGCGGCCGCGTCGTACGTCACAATAATATTACTATCGAAATCAAAGCGCACGGGTTTAAAGTGGAAAAAAAAAAAATCACAATGAACGCGCGCGGCGACGACGTTCTACTCGTCGAAAACGCAATCGGCGGCGGTCGCGGTTAATTGTTTTCGGTCTTTAAATATTTTATAATACTCGTATTATGTATTACGGAGATGAAAGCCGATACGCGTTATTATCCGATGCGTATCGATCGGCCCTCGTGCTGGTCGAGGGTACCCATGTGAACTCTCGCGTAAATCTCGCGATCCTCGGGCGGCGCGATAAGATAAACGGTCGGGGGGTACTATTATAGTAATATAATAATATTGTGATTTCGTACGATTCGACTTTCACACACGAAAAAATATTCGTCGTCCTACGCACAAACGCGCCGTGTGTAATCTCTACACGATTGTTTTGCCGGAAAAAAAAAAAAAAAACACCGTCGACGAGAATAATCACTTACCCGTTTGTTTTTTTTTCAACTGGCCCGCGCGTTATAATGAATATAAATATGCGTTTATCGCGTCCATCGAAATATTATATACTACTTATCATCGTCGTTATTATTTTTTTATTATTATTACCATCGTCGTTATTGGTACGCGGTCATCCCTGAGCGCGTCACGAACATTGTCGATAGTATATTACCATATACGCCACGGCGGCGGCGGCGGCGTCGAGTAAACTATAAACTTTTATTCCAAAACGGTATAACAGTAATTATTGTACGTCTGTACGTATATTACCGTCAAAAATACGTGCGTACGAGCTATACAAACACGTTACGCCGTCGTTCGACTCGGACGAAAGGGGAGAGAGAGCGGACAATAAAAAGAGTGTATACGTACGTTGTTTAAATAATAATAATATACGTTTGATAAAACGCTTAAAAGAGCCACTTTGCCGGACGAATACGACGGATATTACGTACGTCCGTCTCCGATATCGGCACGTCCCACGTATTTATAACACGCACGAGCACACAAAAGGGCGAGACGGATGGATTTTTTTTTTTTTTGAAATCGAATGCGTTTCGGATAATTCCGTTTCTCTAATCATACGGTCCGTGATGCGAAATTATGCTGTCCTCGAACGAAATATCGAATACCGCTCGTAAAATAATAACGTATAATAATATTACGGTGTATATATATGATTATATTATATTGTATTTTTACATAACGCGCGGTACGAAAACGAGCGTATTACTTTTCAGTTTTTTCCCTTTAACCGGCTGCTTTTTTTTTCAATTTACCAGACGGTTTTAAATTTCAACGTCTGACTCGTGTAAATATCGCGTCGGTTTCTTGAAAAACTAATGTATAACAATAATAAACGCTATTATTCAATGCAATCGATTTTATCTCGCACGTCACTCCGGAGTCGTTTATAAATTAGATACTATATTTCGGTCGAGACGGCGCGGTGTACGAGTACATAATGCAACTCAGCCTTGCGAGTTTGAATAATAACGATAATTCCGAGTCTCGCTAAAATTCGACTAAAAAAATCACCGTCTGCGGTATGTCATCGTTATGAAACTCTCAGAACACCGCTCTCTGAATACTCTAAATTCCGATATTATAATAATAACGATAATAATCCGATAAAACTTTAAGAAGAAATCGGTCTAGACTCTGTACGGGCTTATCACGACGGCGAACGAAATATTATAATCGAGACGGTAACGATGATATAATTATTAAAACGTATGCTGATCCCATCGCGGTGCCGCGTGTGCGGGTGAACGTAAAACGAATTTTCGTAATATTCGAAAAAGTACGTTCGAAAAGAGGTGTGGGCCGACGGGGGTCATTCCTTCCGGGCGCGTCCTTCGCGTCTCGTTTGATTAATTCGTACGTGCGTTAACTCGTCGTCGTACAAATTTAGAGTTTCTAAATATTTAAAAAAAAAAAAACAACAAAAGTACCAGTGTCAATATAGACTTTACCACGCCACATAATTGGCGTTGAGACCGGAGAAGCCCCCCCCCACTGACTACTCCTGAACGTCCTTTTGACGTTTCGAACGCGTTCGTTAATGTATAATATTATAAACACTATAAATCGGACGTATACAACTCATACGATTCATCATCGAGATTTACATCGTGTAGGTATTTTTATTTCTATAATGTTCAGAACGTGGCCGTGCGTCGGTTATGCAAACGTCGTAAAAGTACCAGGAATTGTTAATAATTAATTTGTTTCGGGAACGCAGTTCCCGGCGAATCGTCGTGCCGAGCGATTTTCTAGAAAAAAAAACCTACGTAGAAAGATACACGCGATCGAGGACGTGCGTTTCCTCACGTCAACGAGTAAGGAAGGACGAAAAAAAGAAGAGCACGCGCCGATTTCGATTGTCGAAAATGTCGCGTCTGACGAGTCGGCTCGATCCGGGCGGTGTGTGAAACGACACGATATAGACTACGGAATAAAGATCGCGCGTTTCGAAAAAAAAATGTGTTGGGATAATAATCATTATCGTCGCCTACCGCTTTTACATTTGAACTTTGACCGATTTTCAACCGTCGTGTTTTGTTTTGCAGGCCAAACGTGTGTCGGTCGCGGTTTAGAAACTACTGTTGTCCGGGCTGGACATTGAAACACGCGACTGGACTTTGCATTGTCCGTGAGTATAAACGGTTTTTTTATTAATTTACTCGTAACGATTATCGAGATTTTTTTTGTTTTTCTCGTTCTCAACGAGGTCATAAAGAACGCGCCCATCGCGAGTCGTTAAAAACGAAGCGAAACGACCGACTGTTTAAAACGATTCGACGCGCGCAATTAATTTTCGCCGAGATGTCGCGTCTCGCGGTTCAATTTCATCGCTCGTCCTCGTCGAAAGCATCTCGGGACGACGACGACGAGTTCTCGGAATACCAATTAACGCCTGCACGCACAACAAACGTAACGCGACAAATCGCGCGTTTTCCACACGACCGTATCGACTTAAGGTCGTCCGACAGATTGGAATATGAGCTTGACGTATTCATGTGTGGAACGCGTTTATTTCGTGAAATTTCCTAATAATAATTAGAAAAAAGCGGACGTTGAAAATACATTGAAATTACGAATCGATCGTTTTCCGCCGATTTCGTTTGTAAATTAGACTAGCTATGCTATCTACTCTAGCCGAGACGATAGCGAAAATTCGCCTTCGATATAATATCCGAATATTCGTCGCGTTTTCAGCCGTGTGCAACAGGCCTTGCAACGGCGGCAGGTGCATCAAGCCGAACATGTGCCTGTGCGACGAGGGCTCGGTGCGGTCCGCGTGTCTGCCCGACGACCTGCGGGACGCGTACAACAAGGAGAACGAGCAGCGGATGCTGTTGACGTCGTCGACGGCGCCGCCGGACCGGTTCGAGCAGAAGCCGTCGCCGCCGTCACCGCCGCCGCCGCCGTCGCGGTCGCGGACCACGGTCGGCGGTGAAAACGGCGCCGGCGCCCCCGGGGAGGCGCCGGGCAACGGAGGCGAGAGCGTCGTCGTCGGCGCCCGAGACGGAGACGACGCCGCGGGCGCCGGACGCGGCGGCAACGCGGGGCACACCACGGCCGCGGCCCCGAGGAACGCGTGCAAGTACCCGTGTCTGAACGGCGGCACTTGTCAGGGATCGGCGTGCGCGTGCCGACTGGGTTACAGCGGCGAGAACTGTGCCGACCGTGAGTATGAACCATACGAATAGCAAATCCGATCCCAACACCCTCCCCCTACACCCCGCATCGGCACATTCGAACGGGGGCTACAGTAAAACCTCTCTATAACGGACCCTCTGCGAGACGGAATCGTCCTTAAAAGAAACGTTATAAAAAACAATCCAGACACCTACCGAGCAGTCTATAAATCGCGAGCACGGGCTGTGAATTTAAAGCGTTTGAAAAACGTTAAAAAATGCACTCGAATAGTTGGATTGACAAAAAACGTGCGAAATCATTTTTTACTGCGTGACGACCGGATAGACAAAATGCACTTCATGGCCCTAATATTATTAGTAGGGATGAGAAGTTATAGGATTTGCATATTTTTTTCTGTATCTTCTATTTATAGCTAGGTGAGCTAAAAATCTGTTCTATAACCTAACGAATTGAAATTTGGTATTTAAATTTTGCATATATTGGTAGTTTTCTTAAAAGTTGCATAATATTCGTGTTTTTTTTGTGCATAAAAATGCATGTTTAGTAAAATTATGTGGATTTCAATACAATCGACATGAACAATTTATTACTTTATGGAATTTTATATGTTTGTAGTGAATAATCAATAAAATAAAAATGCAGATGGCAAATTTGACAATTGTAGAATTGTAAAATAATTATTAAATATATTACAAAACTTATAAAATTGTATTTTTATAATTTTAGATTAAATCACCTGACTATCAATATATAATCAATACACCTACCAATCATTTATCATCTCATATTTATAACTAGTAATAATTTTTCACCACTCAGTTAAAAATTATTAATATTTTAATAGAAAAAATTATTGCATATTATAATATATTTTTTGCATATTTTCAAATTTTTGATGCATAATATATCATACTTTTTCCTTGCATATTTTGTCTATTTTAGCTCCTATAACTTCTCATCCCTAATTATTAGCATAACGCGGATGTTCGATTCGGTTCACCTCGAGTTTTCTGTTTGTGATTTCGACGTTGGGTATTTTGGATTTTCACTACTTTATTTTCGTCCCCTTCGCTCGATCGTAGGCGGTCGTACGTGCCACCGTTAAATCGTTGATTTTTAATTTTGTTTTTTTTTTTTTCAAATACATTTACAGCGATCTGCCGAGACGGATGTTTGAACGGCGGCCGGTGCATCGGCCCCGACCGGTGTGCGTGCGTTTACGGATACGCCGGACGGAGATGTGAAGCCGGTAGGTAAATTTGTTAAATATTTGTAAATTGTATTTG
The DNA here is from genome assembly GCA_948098885.1 of Drepanosiphum platanoidis. NCBI lineage: Eukaryota > Metazoa > Arthropoda > Insecta > Hemiptera > Aphididae > Drepanosiphum > Drepanosiphum platanoidis. The sequence goes on from OX402537.1 coordinate 8,914,370, forward strand.
TCCGTATAGAATTCGCGAAGAAATACACACACCACGTGTCCGCAAAACAATGGCCGGCGGGCGCGTGTGACGTTTCGACGGCGACGCACACGACGTCGTCTCCTTGGGCATTGTCCAACTCATTATAGTGTATTGTAGTTTGTATGTAAATGTACATTATAAACGGACGATGTTGGCGAGAAACGCGTCACGGCCGAAAGTGGAAACGCCGTCGTTTCGATGGAAACAATACGGTTTAGTCGATTCTTTAAGGATTTAAGACGTTTAATAGCCCGGTAGTCGGAAATTCGACCGTCAGGTTTGCCGATCCGAATCAATAAAACAAAATGAAATCCATCGCGGAAAAAAATATTTCTTTTCGTACATTTTCTATCACATTCGTGTGTAAAATGAAATCGAATTAATTCTAAAACGGAACAAATCAACTAACGAAACTAATGAAAACTCATAAGACGGTACTATAAATGCATTTATACAGCCCAAACGATTTTTTCGGATAAAAACGCGTGTGTGTGTGTAAAAAAAATTATCGAAATCGGTTCACTCGCGCGTTCTCGAGAAAAAGTGATTGACGTAAAAAAAAAACCTCTAGCCCAGTGGTTTTCAATCTTTGCGGCTTCCGGGGGCGTCGTCGTCGGTTGTTAAAGGGGTTCTAATCCCTCGTTATCAAGGGACGCGGCGGGTGCTCGATATAGAAACTAAAAATGAAATCGCAATATTGCTGCGATTATTTTTCAAAATTTATTTAATTGTATAGAAATAAAACGGCAAATTTTCTATTGTTAATAATATAATTACTGCGCGTCGTGTTAAAGTCGGATTAAATCGTGTGAATTTGTTTCTTTTTTTAAATTATTATCGGTAAGCTAGCCGAAAACCTTCGCTGCTCAGGCCTGTTTATAGATAACGGCCGCGTTATATTATCATAAAAAAATATAATATCATACGTTTTCGCCAAACTCGTTTGCGGCGGTCGACGTACTATGTTGAATTTCGGTCAATCCTCTCAGCCCGTGCGTTTGGTTCTAGATTACCGCATCGGTCCGTGCTACACCAGAGTGGTGAACGACATGTGCCAAGGGCAACTCGAGGGAGTCGTGTGTACCAAACAGTTGTGCTGCGCGACGATAGGACTGGCCTGGGGACACCCGTGCGAACAGTGTTCGCTGAGCTACGACTGTGACATAGGTTTTCTCAAAAACTTGCACTCCAACCAATGCATAGGTGAGTGGTTTTTATTTAGTTGATTTTATAATGTGAAAATCGGTGAAACGAAAACAGAAAATAACGACGACGCACGTATGAATAATATTCTCGTGTACCTATTATATTGTAATGTTGTCTGCCACAAATAATAAATATTTGGACCGAGTTCAAAAACGCGCGTCGCGGCGTGTTGGACGTGAGACAAAACCGCAATATAGAAAGACGATGATTAATGTGCTTGGAGTGAAAAAATGATTTACAAAACAGAGAGAGAGAGAGAGAGAAAAGAAAAAAAAAATGTGCTTTTTCAGTCTATCGAAATGACGACGACGTGTATTTTTATTTTATTTTTCAAGTGCGATTTTCGTACACATCGGTTTAACGTAATATTTTTAAAAATCGGGTAAACGTCGGAAACATTTTGTTTTTTTTTTTCGCGATAACTTACTGTTGTTGGTAGTGACTCGTCCGAGTTTCGAGCCACGAGAATTTGATAATATACGTCTTGTTTTAGTTAAACGTGATTAAAATTTAAAAAAAAAAAATGTTCTCAGTATTAACGAACAAGATCGAAAAAAAGGAATATTAACTTTTCAATTTTTTTTTCGTACAACGAATTTAAGGAAATTTCTAGTGCGATTTTAACGGATTTCCAGAACAACAATAATAATAATAATGCAAACGGTTTCGAACGCTTTTCAGTGCAACAAATCCCGAATAATAAAATATCGTACATCGTTTGCGGAGCATCGCGGGCGGGGGTTTTTTAATATCCGATTCGGTGTTTACAGACATCGACGAGTGCGAGGCGATACCGGGAATCTGCAAGGGCGGCGCGTGCGTGAACACCGTGGGATCTTTCAAGTGCGTGTGTCCCGAGGGCCGCGTGCACAACCAAGTGACGAACGTCTGCGACGACGAGAACGAGTGCAAACGAGGAGACCCGAACATCTGTCAAGACGGCTATTGCGTCAACACCGACAATTCGTACTATTGTATTTGTAAACAAGGATTCGTGCCCACTACGGACCGCAAAGGATGCATAGGTAAGTGCAACGTGCACCGTTTGACGCGCAAGCGCACGCGGGGGGTGCTCGGTACCCTCGAGTCGTAAATTAGCGCGCCCCCCTCCCCCGGGGTTTATTTCGAGCCGAACAATAATTGTTTGGAGAGGATTGTTTTGCGTTCACGAGAGTGAAATCGTTTCGGTTGGCACTCCGTATTGGTAACGTATATTTTGCAAGTGTGTTGCGAATAATCGCGTCGAAAATCCGATCTCGTCGTCGTCGTCGTCGTCGTCGTGTAATAAAGCAGCGACGAGGACGACACGTCCGTATAGTGTTTTGGCTTTCGGCCGGAAATCGCGTCGGTTTCGCCATGTTTTATTTTTATTTTTTCCAGACACCCAGCAGGGCAACTGTTTCACGCGGCTCGCGTCTTACGAAGACTGCGCGGCACCGTTGCCGATGAAACTGTCGAAAAAAGATTGTTGCTGCGGTCGAGACATGGGCAAGGGCTGGGGAAACAATTGCGAGCCCTGCCCTTCTCAAGGAGCGGGTAAATATGAAATTTAAATAGTTTTAACGACGACGTTTTGCGCCGTCGTCGCGCGGAATCGCGTAATATTGTAATACTAATATAATATTAGAGCACTAGAAAAAAAAAACACTAGAAAATTCGAACCGCTTTCGACTGAAATTCGATTTTCTTTTATAAAGACACTAGAGAAAGCGAAAGCGGACTTTCTATTTTACAGTACTGAAAATTCGATATATATTAATATTCGTCGATTCGTTTTACGATGATAATGTGTTACGACGACGTGCAAAACGTAACACGCCCGAGTAGTTGTCGAAAGATTCGATCCATTTAATTATTATTATCGAAAAAAAATAATAATCTTTCCGACTCGTCGACGAGTCCTCGGAGAGTAAACGACGCGCTGGCACGTTGCGCATTTATATTTACAGCCGAGTACGTGAAACTGTGTCTCGGAGGCAAGACGAACCAGACGGTACTGAACCTGGTGGACGAGTGCGGACTGAGGCCGGAAATCTGCGGCGCCGGCGGGAAGTGCATCGACACGGTGGACGGGTACGCGTGCGAATGTTTTTCCGGTTTCACGAAGAGCAGACACGAGGACTCGCAAGTGTGTGAAGGCTAGTTAAATCTATGTGTAAATAACGCTTGAGAAAAAAACAATACGCAATCGCCACGCGCCACCGCCGCCGCCGCCGTTGTTTCTCCCGATTCGCGCGTTTCCGTTTGATTTATTCGTTTGTTTGTTTTTTTTTTAATTTTTTCAGACGTCAACGAGTGTTCGCAACAAGGCATTTGCAACAACGGCCAGTGTAACAACACCCCGGGCAGTTTCATATGCTCCTGTCCCCCGGGATACGATCTGGCGTCGGACGGCAAGCGTTGCATAGGTAAATATTATTGATAGGACACGGCGACGATTATTTAACACGTCCACGGCCACGGCACAATTTGAAAAGTCTGTTAAAAATACCACAACATAAAAAAAGATTTTTTTGTTACCAAATGACTTTTAAGTATGCACCTTGGTAATATGGTACACATTTGTGCATTTTGAAGTTTTCTTTTAAGTTTTTCAAGTGATGTCAACTATACTTGACACGTGGCCGTGAACGTGTTAACAATACAGTTTTTTAACTTCCTTAAATCAGCCGCTCACGATCTCGGGCCGAAGTCTGTTTTTTCTTCTTCTTCTAATTCTTCGCAAAAATAATATCGAATAGTGTGAATAAGAAATCGAATCATATGTTTTTCATCTTCGTAACATTTCACAGCGTTTCCGCCGCGTTTCGTGTAAAGTGTTATTTAAAATATAAATCAGAGGCGTCTTCGCGTTCGACAAAATCGACGAGACGTGGCTATCGTTCGGTTTCGTACTTTTCTAAGAAAATATATTCGACGGACGAGTTAGGACTCGTTAGGTGCGTCCTCTTCGCCGACGATACTACTGAAACGTCAAGGTGTCGCGGTAAATCGAGAAAAAATAAATGTATATACATATATTATATTATTTAGTCATTTTGTGATATTATTCTAACGGTTTTATCTATCGAACGTATGAGTAAGCGAGTCTCGGAAAAAGTTATCGAAAAAAAAAGAAAAGAATCGTTAAAATCTCCGTGTAATTGGGGGAAAAAAAAAAAAAATTAACGAGTGAGCGAAAACGGTATGACGACGACACAGCGCGAGAGCTGCGATTTTCAACGTCTCTTTTTTATATATATTTTTTTGTCCACAGACCACAACGAATGCGAGAAAAACGGCATGTGCGCCAACGGAAAGTGCTTGAACGTACAGGGATCTTTCCAGTGCCGTTGCAAATCGGGATTCGTCATGTCACAGACCGGCCATTCGTGCATAGGTAAAACGTAATTTGGTCATCGACGCGTCGTCGCTAATTACGGTAGTTCTGACGCGCGTATTTTTCCTTGTATGGAATTTTTCAATTTTTGGAATCATTCGAAAAGAAAAACGTTTACCGACCGATTCGAGAAGCGCGCCGAAACGCCGTTTTCAGTAATATAGTAGCGTTGAAATTCAAACTACGCGAACGCGCGATCTTCGGATATGCCACACGCCGCGCAATAATAGCGTTGCCATTCCGTCGACATTTACAAGTGAACACGTATAATACCCGTGTTGTTTGTATAGTTTCAAATAAAGTTTGTTTGTTGATTTTTCTGTTTCTCCGAATAACGAGAGTTGCCATCTCGTTTAAGAGGGGGTGAGATTTCTGGAAACCCGAGTGGCGCGAAAAAATATATCGCAAAACGAACGAATCGAAGGCAAACGTCCGATCGACAAACGCCGCGGGGGATCACGCGTACAGTCGAACGCTTGCCGCCGTCGTCGCTCTCGTTGGTTGCCGGCGACCGCGCGGGCCGCGGCGTTATGACGGACAATAATCGTAAACTTTCGTTTCCAGACGTGGACGAGTGCTACGAGAACCCGAGAATATGCCTGAACGGCAAGTGTCGAAACACTCCCGGCTCGTACATATGCGAGTGTCAGCCCGGGTACACGGTCTCGCCGGACGGCACGTTTTGCACGGACATCAACGAGTGCGAGAAGAAACCGGGCCTGTGCAGGAACGGCAAGTGCGCGAACACCGACGGGTCGTACAAGTGTTTCTGCGACTCCGGCTACAGGCTGTCGCCCGACCGACAGAACTGTTTGGGTACGTACCGAACGCGTCTGTCGACCGCATTCGTCGACGGGCACGTCTACGTATTATTTATCTATCTTATATTGTTTTATATTATTTTAATCGGTAAATCGCGATTTGGCCCATATTATCGTGATTTCTGAACGAGTTAGTGTGTGTACGAATAGCGCTATGCTGCTAGTCGCATAAAATTTATATAAAACAGTGCGATTTACAGTCTAAAGACTGTCTTATTTTTCAACAAATCGCGTCATTTGCCTGCTCAAAGTATACGTTGTGTTATTATCAGGGCTCGGGACTTAAAGCATTTGCTTATTTTTATGGATTGACTTAAAATGTAGTAGAGTGCTATTATAGAAGTGTATGTCATGTTACAACACGTTCAATTTTGAAATTTGAGAGTGCTTTTTTTTGCTTTTTTCAGTGATTTTTCAAAAAAATGCTCATTTCCAGTTTTTCTGATAATTATTGCTTTTTTGCACCAGTTTTTATACTTTTTTATGATTTTCTCCTGCAAAGTTGTTTTTGATTGAATTAAAATTAAAAACATTTGATCGTTCAATGCAATAATAATGACGGTAAGATTTAATTAATTTTTTTTTTCAACTATTTGTAAATATTGTTTACATTTTATTTTTCAGAAAATCCATAAAATCTTCAGTCTTGAAAATGAAATTTAATTTTTTTTTATAATATAAAGATAAAGATTCATTTTTTATTTATTTTTTAATAAATAGTTTTGCTTAAATTTAAGTTTTTTAAATGCTTATTTGAGTGCCTATAATGATGTTTTTAAGCACTTTTTTAAGCGCTTATTTTAATGATTTTAAGTGCTTTAAGTCCCGAGCCCTGGTTATTATTATAACTGAAACGTTTGGAAGAAAAAAAACACATATTCGTGCGGTGAAATGCGCACGTATATCATGTAAAAAACCTAAAAAAATGTATAGTGAAATTCCGCTTTTCAATTCGTCGTGATTCGTAGCTTCGTATTACTCGGTAAAAACATGCAAATGCACCGACTACTTTCGGGCCCTACTCGCGACACTACTCGCATACCCCAGGAGTTAGATATTTATCGTCAAAGATTACGTACTATTTGTGTTTATATTTTATATTACGCGTTCTAATCGTACATGGAATCGCTGATGACCGTCGTCGTGGACGGCGCGTTTTGATGTCGTTACAGATATCGACGAGTGTACGACGAGCGCCGGAGGACCGTGTCAGAACGGCAAGTGTGTGAACACGCCCGGCAGTTACCGATGCGAGTGCCTGGAGGGTTTCTACTTGGGACTGGACGACGGACGCACGTGTTTGGGTGAGTTCGAGTCGCCGTCGAAACGACGGACCGTCAAAAGCTATTGCGCCGAACTGTGACGCGTACAGAACTGTTGCGGACGAATCTATACAAACGTTTTTAAGTTTACGAGTTTAGTTTTCAGTAGAACGTCCACAGCGCTCGAAGATTCGTCTTGGTTTCCAAACAGTATATTTGGCGTTTTTTAAAATCGACACTGTTCGATTTCGATTGCTGTACTCGAGTTTTTTTTCCGACGATTTTTGGTCCTTCTAAGCTTCCGTCACAGTTCGCTCGCGCTCGCGTTACTCTAGAATGGACTGACGACGTTGTTGTCGTTGTGCTTTTCCAGACACTCTGCGCGACATGTGCTACGCCAACTACCAGCAAGGCTCGTGTTTGCAGCCCCTCAACACGCCCATGACGAGATCCAGCTGCTGTTGCTCGTACGGCGTGGCCGGCCAAACGCCCGGATGGGGATCGCCGTGCACCAAGTGTCCCGCTGCCGACAGCTCCGAATTCAAAATACTGTGTCCTCAAGGACTCGGGATGACGTACAACGGCGACGGTTCGTTGTTTGCCATCGTATTATTATATGTATATACTGTCGTGTCCGGCAGAGTTCACTCGAAAGCCGCAGGACTCGAAAGCGTTTTTTTTTAGATAGAGGAGGGCGTTTTAATTTTTCGTCTGTTCCGCAGATATAAACGAGTGCGCTCAAAACCCAGCGGTGTGTTCCAACGGGGCGTGCGAAAACACCATCGGCAACTACCGGTGCATATGCAATGCCGGTTACGAGGTAGACGACACGGGCAAGACGTGCAGAGACATCAACGAATGCGATCTGGACGACACGATTTGCAACGGCGGACAGTGCCGCAACACGCCAGGAAGCTTTCAGGTATTATAATATATTGTCTAGAATAGTGGTTACGGTGAGAAACGCACGGGCGGTGTGAGAAAACGATCGGTATAATCGTTGAATACGACGACGTCCCGTGTAAAAAGTACGTTATAGGATACCCGATGTTGATATCGACCGATATTAAGAGGTTTCTACACATTATTATGCGAGTGTCATATGTAGGGCTCGGATTTTGTAGCAAAATAAATCCTTAAAAAAGCATTTGAAGTAGCCGAAAAAAAGCAAAAAGAAGCATTTATTAAATTTAATTCTAAAAAAAAAACAAATTTCAATTACACATAAAATTAAATATTAAAAAAGGAATTTACGACCACATATTTGGTCGAGATACTTTCATTAAAACTCATTCTATTGGGTGCTGCAAATATATATTATATTTATACGTAGAAAAAGACATTTCCACATCGACCGATGTAATCCATGCATATTTCATAGAAACTAAATCATTTAAATCATACTGTTATGATTATTCATTACGATTTCGGCACAATAACGATAGTTATTTTATCATTCATACGTTTATTACTGGTTTTTTCACTGGTTTTAAAATTTCTGGCAATAATGATTTACAGTCCAAGTATAATATACATAGAAAAAAGTTATATTTTCAAGAAAAATATGTAAAAATTAAGAAAAAACAACCAAATAGGGGAAAAAGCAATAAAAAGCAAGTTTTGTGGAAAAAAGCAGAAAAAAGCAAAAAAAAGTTTACTTCATTGAAATCAGAACGATTCAAAACGTATTTATCTATGAGGATTATCTTTCTACCACACACACCTCTCAAAATAAGCATTTGCTACAAAATCCGAGCCCTAGTCATATGGATTTATAAGTAAATTACATAGCGGTTGTTATTCTATTAATCGGCCTACTTTTATTTTTCCAATTCGAATATAATATTATACGCGTCGTCGTCGGCCGGCGACATCATGCCTAATATTAACCCGATATGTTTTACGCGCTGCGTTTCAGTGTACGTGTCCCGTCGGAACCGTGTTGAACTCGCAGAGCCAAGCTTGCGAGGACGTGGACGAATGCGACGAACTCGGTCCGAACGCGTGCGTGGCGGGCCAGTGCATAAACACGGTGGGCTCGTTCGAGTGCGAATGTCCGCCGGGCACGATTTTGGACGGCACCGGAAGGGTGTGTTTAGGTAAAACGTGAACACCGACCGCCGCCGTCGTCGTGGCCAGTCGTCGAGCTCGGATGAAGAATGAAAAAAAAAACCATCCGTCCAAGATAAAGATGACCTTTTCGTCCGGATAATAAAACGATAGTATAATTTTCATCCGGATAATATTACGATTCGAGAAAGCTTTTTTATTCGTTTAAAATACGCGCGTATGCCAAAAACGAATTTATCTTAGTTTTTAACCGTTTTAAATGGGTTTTTTTTAATTTCATTACTTAAACAATCGATTTCGCCAATTTCGGTATGTACCGCGTCGTTTTATTTCTACAAAAAAAAAAGAAAAGACTATTTGGTTCTCTTACGAAAATACAATGAATTACAACGAGACGTGATTTCTTTTCATCTATTTATCCGGACGAGACGCGGTAGTTTTTATCTAGACGAATACTGCCGCTCGACACTGGTCGCGTTTCCGCGGACGACGCAAAGTTCGCCGACTTATCATTAACGTAATTACGTTTTGCGCAGACAATCGCCGCGGCTCGTGCTGGACGCGTTTGACCGGCGGCAGATGCGAGAACAATCTCGTGCAACTGACGCTGAAATCGGACTGCTGTTGTTCGATCGGGTTGGCTTGGGGCAGTCCGTGCGAACCGTGCAAACAGCAAGACTGCGGCGGCGAGTGCAACAAAGGATACGTGGTAAAGTGCGCGGCGCAACACATTTTCGGTCGCGTCCGACCATGTGACGGTCTATAATATAATACTTCGTATTTATACTGACTACCTATAGGGGAGGGTGGGGAGGGAGGTTTTTAGAAAGATATGTTACAATATCGAGAAATGTTATTTTTTACCCGACACGACCTAGGTCGATGTTCAAAAACAAAAGTGAATTTGGATGTAATAATTCTTGAAGATTATCGACGCACTAGTCGTTTTAATTTTTAAAACACAAAGTTATATGCGATTTTTTCAAGACGAGGATTTTCCAAAATCAATTTTATTTAAATATTTTCAAATGTGTTTTCAACAAACAGCCTAGCTGTTTTTATTTCGATTTATATCATAAGAGGAGCCGTCGATTTTCGTCGTCGATGATGTTTTTTTTTTTCTTTTTCTTTCAACACACAGTCCATGGGGAAAATGTGCCGCGACATAAACGAATGCGAGCTGAGCCCCGGAATATGTAGGGGCGGAGGCACTTGCGTCAACACGGAAGGGTCGTTCACGTGCGTCTGTCCTCCCGGCCTGACGTTGGACACTACCGGTAAAAAATGCGATCGCGCGGCACGGAACGAGAGTAGAAACCACTCGTTGACGCGTTTTTCTCTGCATACAGGTACGGTGTGTCTGGACGTCCGGGAAGAGAAGTGCTACACGGACTTCAAACACGGCGCCGGCGTGAACCCGTTGGACGGACTCTATCCGAAGAGCGTGTGTTGCTGTTCGACCATAGGAAAAGCTTGGGGCGGCGGGACCGAAGGGTCCGTGGGCAGGAGCGAGACGTGCCCCAGACGCGGTACTCCGGGATTCACGGAGTTGTGTCCGAAGGTCAGCAGTAATGCCAAAATTATTTGTCGGCGCGCCTGCATTGTTGCGCATTGTACGCGCGACGATTTTATGTTTTTTTTTTTTTTTTTTGTTTCCGCCGTGCGCCAGGGTCCCGGTTTCATCGACCGGAAAGACATCAACGAGTGCATCGAATTCCCCGGCATATGCAGCAACGGGCGGTGCAAGAACACGATGGGCGGGTTCACGTGCAAATGCAGCCAAGGGTACGCGCTGGACGAGTCCGGGATCCGCTGTGTCGGTACGTAAATCGATTTCCGGCGTTGTTGTTGTTGTTGTCGTCCGGTTTGAAACGAGCGGTGTTCGTTCGCGTTTGTTCGCAGACATCGACGAGTGCAGCATAATGCACGGCGTGTGCGGCGACGGCGATTGCCAAAACATACCGGGCAGTTTCGCGTGCAAGTGCAAGGAGGGCTACGAAACGTCGCAACTGATGCAAGTGTGCATGGGTAATGATGATGACGATGATAATAATCGTCTCGCGCGACGTCGCGTTTCTGGTCGTTAAATTTTCGTTTGTTTTCCGTCAGACGTCGACGAGTGCGAGAGGACGCCCGGCCTGTGTCGCGGAGGCACGTGCAAAAACACGCCGGGCAGCTACAAGTGCGAATGTCCCGCGGGCCACGAGCTGTCCGCCGACAAGCAGAGCTGCAAAGGTTCGCGCGGCGATCGGGACCTAACCGACCACGCACGGTGTCCGCGTTAAATAACACTAAAAATCACGCGCGTTCGAACGTTTTTTCGTGTTTCAGATATCGACGAGTGTTCGAGGACGAGCGGCATCTGTTCCAACGGCGTTTGCGAGAACATGATGGGCACGTACCAGTGCGTGTGCGACGACGGCTACAGGCAGACGGACCAGAAGTTCTATTGCGAAGGTACGATTGCGCTTTCGAAGAACGCCCCGAAAATATCGGAAAATTCGACGTGCTAAAAACGTACTAAAACGTTTCCCTTGCAACACATACTCGAAATAGTATCGCTATCGTTGTGATAGTATTTTTTTATTTTAAAAAGTAGACAATATTATATTGTAAACACGGGCGTTTGCGTCTGAAATATATCGGTTTTATCGTTTCGTTTCTACTTCGTTTCTATTACATCGGTGTTTAATTTCAAATTTGAAAAACAATGGATTTCACTCGCGTGATTCGATCTGAAACAGAAATTAGCGGGAAAATCACTACAAACGGGTTAAAAATTCTCCGAAAAACAGCGTGTCTATTTTTCGTCTAAAAAGATGCAAACGCATCGAGCCCCGCGATTATTACGGACATTTCGAGAAGTATAATAACGCCGATCGGCGAGACCGCATAAGTTTCCGCTGTTCGTTTTGGTCGTCCTGACTTTGGTTTCGTTTTGAAAAAAACCGTTACGATTATTTTTTCAGACATCGACGAGTGCGAGACGAACAACGGCGGCTGTTCGTCTCTGTGTATCAACGTCCCGGGCAGTTACTCGTGTTCTTGCAGGTGAGTACCGGCGCGTATTATAATATTATAATATTTTTTAAACGATTCCTTTCAAAAAAAAAAAAAAAAAATGGTTATCGGAAACGAATATTGGAAAAATAATGATTTTTTTCATACGTATTAATATATTTATCGTCGCATTTCAAAAGTCCTTTCGATTTCTCTCCGACCGTTAAGTTTTTTGTATTTTAATACACTCGACGGTCAATCGATATCGTCAATGTGTTGACGTCGGCCACGAAGCAAAATAACGATTATTTTTCAAATCGGCGGTAAAAATAGAAAAATAAACGACGGCATATTTTTTTCGGTTGACTTTTTTACGTTATAATTTTTTCGTTTTTCGTCCGGTCGTTCGAAAAGGGCCGGGTTCACGTTGTTGCCCGACAAGCGTACGTGCGCGGACGTCGACGAATGCGAAGAAAATCCCAGGATCTGTAACGGCGGCCAGTGCAACAACACCGTGGGGAGCTTCCTGTGCTCCTGTTCCGGCGGTCTGCTCAAAGGAGCCGACGGATCGTCGTGTTTGGGTAAACGCCGCTCTCGGCGAGACCGTATAATATAGCGTTTCGAGAAAAAATGTTTATTCGTTTTTTTTTTTGTTCTCTCTCGCGTCTCGAACCGCAGACATCAACGAGTGCGACAAAAAGGACGTGTGCGGCAACGGCGTGTGCAGTAATACCATCGGGTCTTTTACTTGTCGTTGCGAGGAAGGATACTCGGCCAAACTGGACTCTGGTCCCGCGTGCACCGACGAAGACGAATGCGAGATGGGCACCCATCGGTGTGACCTGAACGCGGCGTGTACCAACAACCAGGTACGCAATGAAACGGCGATAACGCGATCGTTGTACGCGCGGCGGACCCGACCGAACGGTGGCCGCGGGATTGGATTGTATTTTGTTCCGTCTTCTAAAAACGCACGTGAAAACCGGGGGGGGGGGGTACGCCCTAATGGCCCGGTCTAAACACTCGAAATTTTTCGAAAAATTCGATTTATAACGAAGCCATGGAAAACGAAACTATTTTATACTCAAAGCTCCGGCGAATTTTCTAATTTTACGCTTTTTACCCCCTGAGGGGTTGAATTTTCGAGACATCTATAGCTTTAAATCTTCCCCGAGACTTGGCCAACCCATTAGTGAAAACCGTACTAAAATCCACTGAGTATTTTTCGAGTTATGCGCGTACTCAGAAAAAAAAGGGCTTCGATTTTATATATACTCGTATACTCGTATCGGGTCATATTTTCTTGTATTTCATGTTGGCGATTTCCGTTAAATCGTTAATAATTTTAAACTATAATTGAAAACTGATCGCTGAACTGATTGAAAAAAGTCGTATTCTTAATTCATTCATGATCTAATGATTCGTGTGAAAAAAGTTGCTTCTTAAGAAAAACAAAGTCGAAAGTTTAACGGCGATGATCGTATTCGATAGTGAATGAAAATATGCGTCCGCGTTTTCAGGGGTCCTACGGGTGCCGTTGTCAGGACGGGTTTACCGGTAACGGATACAGCTGCATGGACGTCAACGAGTGTTTGACCAACAACGGAGGATGCGACCAAAACGCGCAGTGCATAAACGAAGAAGGCTCGTTCAAGGTACAGTAAAACAAAAAAAAAAAAAACGCGATAAAGGAATACGATCCTCTATACCAGGGATGGGCAACTGGCGGCCCGCGCTACATTTTCAAATTACTTCATATAATTTTAGCATGATGTACTTGTACATTTTCGAACTTGAAACATATTAAATCGAAGGAAAGAAATCGTTTAACAGATGAAACCTTGGGAGATTTACTAAGAGTTTCAACTACAGACATAGAAGTGGATTTTACTAAATTGTCTATTGAAAACCCTCATCCTCAAGTATCACATTAAATAATAATTGTAAATATAGATAAATAAAGATAAAAAATAAATGTTAGTAAATTTGAAGGACCCTTCTTTTTTTTTTTTGCTTTCTCCTATATGCACTGCGGCCCGCTAGATTTTAAAGTACTTAAAAGTGGCCCGCTAGTTACTTTGAGTTGCCCATCCCTGCTCTATACGATATGTATAGAACGTCGCAGACCGCAGGTTTTCGCGACAGTACTGAGCGGACTAATTTTGTTTCGTTCGCGTGAGAACCGAGCGAAAAGCGTTCGAGGGCGTTTGAGATCGCGCGGACTTTCTTAGAAAGCGCGACGATATACGTAACATTGTGAAACGTGTGTCGGCGTGTTTTTTGTTACAGTGTGTGTGCGACGACGGTTTTCGCGGCGACGGTTACGCGTGCACGGACGTAGACGAATGCACCGAAGACTCGACGCTGTGCGAGAACGGTCACTGTTTGAACTACCCGGGATCGTTTAGATGCGAATGCGAGATGGGCTTCATCAACCCGGACGACAAAAACGAAAGATCTTGTACCGGTGAGTGTTCTGTACAGTTCGTGGAAATAAAATAAAGCGCGATCTGTCTCGAGTTTCCTACGGATTTCGCGGGGCCGTTTGATTCGTTATGATTTTAGTAATTCGATATTTTTTTTACATTTTACCACGCGATTCCGAGTGAATTACGATTACTTTACCCGTGACGTGTACACGACGACAAAAATATGTAATATAATATAAATTATAATTAACGTATATTAGCATCGAGTCGGTACTTTATTGAGGTAATTTTTCGAATTTCCCGACGACGCGCGACGGTTCAAAAGTCGTACGTGAAAAATATAATACGTGAAACACGGTTTCACCCCGAACACAACGGTATAGTACTTCTCGTATATTGTATGTCGGACGATAATATTTTAAACTCGACGTTTTTGAAAGTGAATTTGAATTTTTCGTTTTCGTTCGTACACAAACTATTTGCTAAAGTAAAAATCTTGTAAATGTCGATAGATATAAACGAATGTCACATGTTCAACAACCTGTGCGTGTACGGAATCTGCGAAAACATATTCGGCACGTTCCGATGCGAGTGTAACGAAGGATACCAGTTGGACAACACGGGAGGTATGGAAATCGGCGTTTTTCCAGTCGAACAATACGCGCGATAATATATTATTGATACGTTTTGTTTTGTTTTTTCTCCCCCCCCCTCCCCAGGAAATTGCACCGACGTGAACGAATGCGAAAGTCCTCAGGCGTGTCTGTACGGCGAGTGCGTAAACAACGAGGGAAACTACACGTGCGAGTGTCCGCCGAATTATCAACTAGTCGCCGCCGGGAACGCGTGCGTCGGTGAGAGGAGACGGTTTTTTTATTACATATATATGTATTATATTATTATCTAGACGTGATGACTTTTCCGAGAGATTTTTGGCGGTTTAAAAATCTCGGACCGGGATTAACGTTGGATTCGCGTCCGTTTTAGATTCCGAGCGGATCGAACCATCTCTCGGTTTTACGACGATGGTATAATGTATTCGTTATTTATTCGGTAGTCGTTTAAAAACTTTTTTTTTCTTCGTATCCCCCCCGTCATTTGAAAACAACGACGCCACAGGATCAAGTATATACTCGTATTTCTCATCTTCCGCGGTATGAATATAAGAAAAAATAAAATAAAACAACGAAACGTAATATTTTCGAATTCGATTCGATCCGTTTAATCGATAAATTTCGATCTCATTATATATCATTTTCACAAAATTCAACGAATAACATTAAGCTCTTTTTTTTTCAATTCGAAAGATTATTCAAGATTATGAAAAAAAATATAGTTTCGCTTTTAAACGCGCGAAACCGGTTAGAAAAAAAAGTTCTTTTTCTATGAAAACCAGATAAGAGAGAGGGACGCTGCTACATGGAAGTAGAAGACCGGGGCGGCCAGAAACGATGCAACCACGAGATGGGATCCGCCGTGTCGAAGGCCACGTGTTGCTGTTCCGTGGGCAAGGCCTGGGGTCCCAGATGCGAATCGTGTCCGGAAGTGGACACGGAAGAATACAAGACGCTCTGTCCCGGCGGCACGGGGTACAGGCCGAACCCGTCCACGGTAAGTGCAAACGTCCGACATATGGCAGCGTGCCATAAATCCCGGCCAACCGATTCCTTCCGAAACGATTGACGAAATCTGCAACAGGTGTCATCAAATCGATCGACGACGGGTTATTTCAAAATAATTACCACACCCGTACCCGATGACGCCGATGGACGCGACTTATTATGGAGTTTTGTGTTTTATAATATTCTAACTCGCGATATTTGTTCGATAAATCAGTCGTTTTTTCGGCAAGGGATCGGGTTCGCGCGAAGGACTAAAACATGAATAAATAAATAAATAAATAAAAAACAGGTGATCCTCGAGGACGTCAACGAGTGCGAGGAACACGACAACCTGTGCGGCAACGGCCACTGCACCAACACGTTCGGCAGCTACATGTGCTCGTGCAACGAGGGCTACCGTCTGGACAACACCAGCACATTCTGTTATGGTAATGTAAGCAGCGCGTTACTGTCCGGGACACGGCGAGCGCGCGCATAGTAACCGTTTTGCGAATCGATTTCAGACGTGGACGAGTGCAGCGAACAGCCGGACATTTGCGGCGTAGGGTTTTGCGTCAACGAGGTGGGAACGTACCGTTGCGTCTGCCCGGAGGGATACATGCAGCTGCCCAACGGAAGTATGACTCGTTCGCGCGTCGCGCAACTTTTCAATCGCGTTTATCCGGACCGAAACGAGTAAACGACGCGCGTAAAACGTCTCGAGCGCGTAAAACGAACGACGAATGAAATATTTCATTTCGAAATCATTATACGATCGATTGAATTTCGTCGTGTGGTATTTTGTCGATTACCGACAAAGAATAAAAAACTACGCGTCCTAGTCGGCCGATTGTGTTGTCATCGCGGTCGCCACCACGCGCGCTAAATCCACACGACGAATCGCACGGCATTTGTATTTTTGAAAATTATTGTAATTTTGTAATTGGTTTATATTTCGCCGAACGCGTCGACGCTGTCAAAGGACCATAATATATATATTCGAATGTACTCGTGAATTTTAGTGAATTTTAATGAATTATTCATTTTTCAAGTTCAAAAACGATATTTTCAACTCAAGTAATATATACTGAAAAAAATGCAAAAAAATAGTGAACTGTGTGCGCGCACCTCTTATGGACGCGACGTCCATTATTAATCGTATAATTTAAAATTAATCATTCGCTTTTGTCACTTTAGATAATATCTGTACGTCAATATTAATAATGCGAATATCGATTCGCGTATGACTTTCAACCCCTTCCCCGACGCGTGCAAACGCTCGATTTTACAGGATACGAGTGTCGGAGGATTCGAATGTCCGCGTTTACACAGCAATGGCGTCCGCTCTGTGAACGAACGGTTATTGCCGGCGCGGCGTTCTACGAATCGAAGGACGAAAGTACGCGAAACACTTTTACGCGTCTCTTCTTATCTTTCGAAACGGTTCGCGTCACTATACCGACTATACTAAGACGTTTATAATTTTATCGATCGAGAACTTTTTGCGAATCGGAAAACACATAAAATTGTATTTTAAAAACATAAACAATAATAGTTTACGCGTTATCGGTATAGGTATCGTTTTATTTTTTTTGTCGGGCGGACAAAGTAATATTATTCTGTCAATAACGGCAACGCGCGATAAAAACAATAGCATTTTAAGCGCACGTCCGAGGCCCACTAACTCACGTTGTCGGTGGTGATTTTCGCAGAGGAATGCGTGGACATGCGCAAGGAGAACTGTTTCTTGAACTACACGGACGGCCAGTGCTCGGTGCCGATGTCCAACAGCCAGACGCGGATGATATGCTGCTGTTCGATGGGTCAAGCCTGGGGCCTGCCGTGTCAGCCGTGCCCGGCGTCCAGTACGAGTAGGTGTCTCGCGTAGCGGTTTTTTTTTTTACCCGACCGTTTGTTTATTTTTCCGACCCTCCGACAGAGGAATACCTGTTGCTGTGCGGATCGAGACCCGGTCTGATCATGAACCCGATGACCAACCGGACCGAGGAGATAGACGAGTGCACGCTGATGCCGAACATGTGCAACCACGGCACGTGCGTCAACACGCCCGGCAGCTTTCACTGCTCGTGCGACAGCGGCTACGTGTACGACGCCAATTCGCATCAGTGTATCGGTAATGATTTTCGCGCGGCTCGGCTAAAACGATATACGTATAATATAATCGTTATAATTAGGGCTCGGATTTTGTAGCAAATGCTTCTTTTGAGAGGTGTGTGTGGTAGAAAGATAATTCTCACAGATAAACACGTTTCGTTTTGATTTCAATGAAGTAAACTTTTTTTTGCTTTTTTCCACAAAACTTGCTTTTTATTGCTTTTTCCCCTATTTGGTTATTTTTTCTTAATTTTTACATAATATTTTTCTTGAAAATTTAACTTATTTTTATGTATAATATTATACTTGGACTATAAATCATTGTTACCAGATATTTTAAAACCAGTGAAAAAAACAGTAATAAACGACTATGAAAGTAAAAAAAAAAAAAAAATCGAACATCTAATATTATGTTTTTGGGAATCACCGATGATTTCGTCCTCGCCAGGGATTTTAAAATGAACAGTTCTTCAAAACATTTTTCTACCGACGAAAAAACACTCGTGAAAAATATTTTTTATCCATAAAATCGACACATTCGACTCGATTTACAACGGCTTATTATAG
Organism: Drepanosiphum platanoidis; assembly: GCA_948098885.1. Taxonomy (NCBI): domain Eukaryota; kingdom Metazoa; phylum Arthropoda; class Insecta; order Hemiptera; family Aphididae; genus Drepanosiphum; species Drepanosiphum platanoidis. The sequence goes on from OX402537.1 coordinate 8,932,841, forward strand.
ATTTGTAGAGATGAATAATTGATAACTTTTAAGCTTCAAACTTGATCTCGAATATCTGATAAAAGTATATTGTCGAAATCTCGGATTCGCGTTAGACGTGACCAAGTCGCGATGGAGCCGTGCGCGAAATCTATCGCGATTACAAGAAAAGAAAAAAAAAACTATCGTTTAGAAACCCAAAAAACCGGCTTTGTGAAAAAGTATTTTGAATTCATACGATAATCGTTCGAATCTCGCCCTCACCAAACGCGTATTTCCACGCGGTTATCATGACGCCGTTTTTTTTATTCTCTCTCTCTCTCGCAGACGACAACGAATGTTTGCGCATACCGCCTCCGTGCCGGGGAATCGCCCAGTGCGTGAACACCGCCGGATCCTTCGAGTGCCAGTGCCCGGAAGGATACAAACTCGGAACGACCGCCCGGGAGTGCGTGGGTAAGTCATTATTGTTGTTTCGAAACGGACGGTTGTTTATTTTTGTTTGTTTCGGCGCCGAAGACGTGGACGAGTGTTACGAGCGAGACGGGATTTGTCGCGACGGCGAGTGCACGAACCTGGACGGGAGTTTTCAGTGCATCTGTCACAACGGGTACGCGCTCACGGCGTCCCGGGACACTTGCGTGGACGTGGACGAGTGCAACCGCCATCCGAACGTGTGCAACAACGGCACGTGCCTGAACGCCGTGGGATCGTTCAAGTGCAACTGCTTCGACGGATTCAAACTGAGCCACAACAACGACTGCATAGGTATGTGTCGTAATCGATCGCCGTCGTCGATGTTAACGCCGCCGAGTTGATTAATCGACGACCGACTCGATTGTCGTTTTGTCGCAGACGTGGACGAGTGCAGGATGATGCCGTTCCTGTGCAGAAACGGCCGCTGCAGGAACACCATGGGCGCGTTCAACTGCGAATGCACTTCCGGGTACACGCTGTCGCCGGACAACCAACATTGCCGGGACGTCGACGAATGCACCGAGGTGATGATTGCGCGTCGATTACCGCCGCGACGCATATTATAGCGTTCGTCGACGATCGATGTAGACGCGTCGGGGTCGAATCGGAAGATTTCGGAAAATCCTTTGTTCATTTTAAAATGTGATTTCATCCTGAATGCGAATTCGCTAAATAACAGAAAAACAATCTATAAATAATTATGATATCTTTATTCAAATAACTCAATGATATAGCCTTTCCGACAAAGCAATAACGTACCTTTGAAACGAATGTCCGCGGCAGCACAAATGAAATATTTGTCGATTTTATTTTCCAAGTCTTGGCGAAAACGAAATAATGTCACGTCCGCCGCCGTCGAGAATACGACGAGCAGTGTGGATTTCTTTCGCACTCTCTAATTCGTATTGGATTTGTAGCGTAGTCGCTGCAAAAAAAATTAAAAAAATAAAAGCCTTTTTCAATTATATAATATTTTTATCGTTTCCGAGTAAATAATATTATTGTCGATAATTTATTATTCGCTCGAAAATATTGATCCCTATTGTAAGCTCATTTCGAGAATAACGTTTTTTTTTTTTTAAACTATTGTAATAATTATCTCTTTTATTCACGTCGGACCTACGGCGAGTGCTTTCGGAGTTAAAATATACAGTAACACAAACGTATAAATATCGATTCGAACGTCCGCCCGTGGACGCGTTTCCACTGACCGACAAGCGCAACGAGAGTCTGATTTTTTTTCTTTCAGATTCCGGGCACATGCCCGCAGCCGGGAAGATGTCAAAACCTGATGGGATCGTTTCTGTGCACGTGTCCGCCCGGATATCGACTGTCGGCCGCCAAGAACTCGTGCCTCGGTGAGTTTCGAAACGTATACACATTTCTTCGGTTTCGCGGCGGCGCGGCGGCGCGGCGGCGTTGGTTTTGCGCTTATTTTTTCCCGTCTTTTTCGCAGACGTCAACGAGTGCCAAGAGATGCCGGGCATATGCGAAGGAGGCACTTGCATGAACACGGACGGCGGCGTGATATGCGACTGTCCCGAGGGTTTCGTTCTCAGCGCCAGCGGAATGAAATGCATCGACACGAGACAAGACCACTGTTACGATACGTTTATGTCCGGTTAGTGTTTCGGGTGGTTGCGGTGTGCGCGCGGGTGGGTCGTCGGGGCGTTTTTTTTTTTTTTTTAATGTATTTATTTATTTATAATCGCGCACGTGTGCTGGCTGCAGGAAATTGTTTGGCTCCGAGGAGACAGAGGATCACGGAAAAGGAATGCTGCTGCTCGTCGGGAGGCGGTTGGGGTAAACTGTGCACGGCCTGTCCGAAGCCCGGAAGTGGTAAACGCGCTTTTTTATCGTTAGGGTTTGGATGTTTACGCGATTATAAGCAATCGGATATATAAATAATTTAAAAAATAAAACAATTCATTTTGACCGAGAAAAAAGCACCGAATATTATATTTTTTCAAATAACTTGGCTCAGATATTCGCATCGGAACCCGTGAGTTGTGGCGACTGACTTTCCGATCGATTCACGTAACAAACTGTACTATAATATTATGAAAATGTCGTAAACGTCCGAGCTCTCTCTAATCGTCGTCGTCGTCGTCGTCGATATGGCATTATAAACATTGTGTATCGGTCTTGTTTCGGCCGCAGATGCGTTTACGAGACTGTGTCCGGAGGGCGTCGGTCGCGGGGACAAGGGCGAAGACCTGAACGAATGCGATTTCATGACGAACCCGTGCGACGGCGGCGAGTGCATAAACACGGACGGGTCGTACCGGTGCGAGTGTCCGGTCGGATACGTTCTGGACTCGACCGGGAAGAAGTGCGTGGACGAGAACGAGTGCAGGATCAACGTCAACGTGTGCGGCAACGGCACGTGCACCAATCTGCAGGGAGGCTTCGAGTGCATCTGCGCGGACGGATTCGCCCCGGGGCCGACCCAAGTACGTTTTTTTCTAGACTACCTGAAAAAAAAAAAAATTAATAAATAAAAATTTCTGATACTCGATCAGGGAGAGGGTAAGGGAGTTACGTCATCGGTTAAATGTATTTCGCGTGCAGTGCGGACGACGCGCGACGGTTGAAAATCGTATAGGTTCGACCTGCTCGACCGGTAGTTTACGCGACCCGCGCGCGACACCACGTCGGAATTATCGAAACGATTTCGTATATTTGATTTATTTTTGTTCGCAAGGTGTGCGAGGACGTCAACGAGTGTCTGGAAATGTCCAACCAGTGCGCCTTCCGGTGTCACAACGTGCCCGGATCGTTCAGGTGCATATGCCCGTACGGATACGCTCTGGCGCCAGACGGCAGACACTGTCAAGGTACGTTGACGACCGACGCGGGGATAAAAAAAAACAAAAAAAATTAAAACGAAAACGCGCGCGTGTTTTTCCGGAACAGACGTGGACGAGTGCGTGACGCCGGCCAACAATTGCAAGTTCCAGTGCAAGAACCTGATCGGTTCGTTCGCGTGCATTTGTCCCGAGGGATACGCTCAGGTCGGTTCGGACGAGTGCAGGGACATCAACGAGTGCGCCGAAAACCCGAACGCGTGCCAGAACGGATTTTGCGTCAACCTGTCGGGCACGTACAAGTGTGACTGTTACGACGGGTTCAGAGCCAGCCTGGACGGGAAACAGTGCATAGGTAATAGGGATTTGTTCGAAAATCTACGCGCGACTTCACCTGCACGTGTCATCACGAGTAGCGTGGTTGTGTTTCCTGCACTCTGTAGCTCTGGGGATTTTCGTTTAATTGACGTTTCCATTTCGTGTGCCATAAGATTCCAGAGTGGGATTCTGCTACAGACATTTGCTGAACGGCAGGTGTATCGGCCACGGAGGCGACGCGGCCGCCACGGCTTACAAATCGGTGACGAAAGCCGACTGCTGCTGTTCGATGGCCGCGGCCTGGGGACCCCAGTGTCAACCGTGTCCGTCGCCGTCTTCGGACTCGTTCAGGCAGCTGTGTTTGGAGTCCGGCTACACGATCGACGGTCAAGGTGAGTTCGACGGACACTCGGTGTCGCGGAAAACGTCATGTCGCTATTGGACAGTAATAATGACACCGAAATCGCTCGCTAAAAACCTTTTTGTTTGAAAGTATTATTTTCATAATAATAACGCGTCGTTTTTCGTTTCTCAGTGTTACATTTTATCACCGACGAGGCTGGCGAAACGAAGAAAAATCACGCGTCCGCGCGTCCAGTTATACATATTATTTCATTCGATTTCGATACGTAAAAATTATTACGTTTTAGAAACACACTGCTATTTTATATGCTAATTTCTGTTTCTTAAAAATCCTCGCGCGCCGAATTTCACGTCGACTTTAGAAGTATTTAATTTGAAAAAAAAAAATAAAAACGCGCGATGCAGTCGAACCTCTGCGAATCTGCTAAATGCAGTGAATAAATCCAATAAAGGGCGTCATTATGCGCGCCTATATTAAACGAAAAGTTGTTTTTCAGACATAAACGAATGCGAGACGTTGCCGGATCTGTGCGTCAACGGTAGATGCATCAACACGCTGGGATCGTACAGGTGCAGTTGCAACAAGGCGTACAAAGTCGATCACAGCGGAACGCATTGCAACGGTGAGTGGACGTGAGGCGTCTTTATTAAATCCGGTGACTTGACAAATATACGACGCTACGCGCGCACTTTAATGATACATGCTATGCCGTCGTGTATATTATGTTGTGTTTTTCTATACGATTACGAATCTACACGAAATCATATTTGTAATAATATAACTCGACTGGACGGCGAGTTCGATTTTCGAGAAACTCCTGTTATTTTAAAGTCAAATACAGCCTAAACTTGTAGGCACGACGGCGACGCGTTAGAAATTAGAAATATCCACTGAATTTCGACTTGTTTTTTTTACTTCGAAAATATATAACCCGAGGAAATATTATAACTTTTCTCCTCGATGAGAACGAACGGTCGATATATATATATAATTCATATACAACACTTTGATTTCGAAGAGACACGTCCACGAAGCAGCTTGAAATAAAACTGCGGTTTTTTACCACAGTCGATACCGAATTCGGCTCTCGTGTGCCGGAGACCATGTTTTCCTTCGGTTCTTCTCGGTTCCCAAGTCCTCGCGCGACACGCCCGATCGTTATCGGGACTAATAACAACAATGACGCGCGACGGTTTTCCATCATAATAAACGTACGTTATTACTTGTGACGTCGCGGCCGAGTCATTGTGTTTAATGTACACCGCGTTTATTTACAACGCGGTGTTCTTTTTAATGATGACCCGCGGACACGCGGGGCATCATCGCACCGTTATTATTATGTCGTTTTCTCCCGTCGCCGTTCGGTCCGGTGTTCCTGCAGACGTGAACGAGTGCCTGCTGAACCCGTCGCCGTGCGAGATGTCCTGTCAGAACTTGGAAGGCGGCTACGCGTGCGGCTGTCCCGCCGGATTCCTGTTGAACCCGGACAACAGCACTTGCCGCGACCTGGACGAGTGCTCTACCGGCCAGCACATCTGCCAGCAGTTGTGCATCAACACCCACGGGTCGTACAAGTGCGGATGTCGACCGGGTTACCGGCAGTCCGGAGACCATTGTTCAGGTACTGCGGACTATGCGCAACAGCTATGACGATAATGATTATTATTATTAGAGACGAGATTATTAAGCGATTCGAACGGTTTGTAGTTCGAGTGAAACGCAATTTCCAATTCAAACTCGAACCATCTAAGGACGGTTCGGAATAGTCGGTCGAAAAAAATACAAACCTATACGAATATAATATTCCAATGGCAATTGGAAATGAGTTTTAGTTAATTGATTTTACTTCAATTACAATGGTAAACTTTTAAGTCGTGGTTAAGTTTTTTAAATTTTTAAAGCTTGAAAGTTCAAAAGTACGCATTTTTTTAACGCCCTCCCCACCATCGTCGTTTTTTTACGGTGGCAATTTTTCTCAGCAATAAAAACATCTCACGACACGTGCGATATGGTGACGGTATAAAAATCTATCGAGTGCCTCGCATCGGGCACTCTCTCGGTAGCACCCGCGCGCGATAACAAAAATAATCAAATCGAACGCAGTAAAGTTTATTATTTTTCATTTATTTTTTATCTATTCACACGGACGTGTTAAAAAACCGATACGACGAAAACGTTTAAGAGAAGAAAAACGAACACCGTTAGATCGGAATTTTTCAAGTTTATGTTTAGAATAATATATAGAAGCGACACTCGGTGGGGCACTGACCCGAGGGAGGTCCACTGTGTCTAATACAAACGCGCGCGCGGAGATCGGAACAATCGTGTTGATATCAGTAGAACGTCCACATCGATTTGCCTAGCTGCCCGACTGACTAATGAATCGTTTTGAATCTGTTTTGAAAAAAAAGAAAGAAAAAAAATGAAATGCTCCCGGCTAAAATTTGCCGCCCCGAAAAAAGTGTCGCCCTCGTTCCCCGTCCGTCGCCTAAACACGCCACCGGCTCGACGATTAGATTTTCATTTCTCGAGTGGGACGAAATATCCTCGAATGTCCTGGAATAATCGATCTCAGACGAAAGAAAAAAACAAATACGAATCAGCCGGAACAGAGCGTATTGTCGTGTTAAACTCGGACGGTAACGAAACTCGCGACGGCAAAACAATACGCGTCGTCGTATTGTTGATGACGTCAGCACTTTGTTGTATATTCGATATACACTCGTATAGAGTATATTATCATAATAATTGCAAGGGATAATATTCTATCGTTTCCGTGATTCTGGAACGTCGAACGCTTTCGTCGGCCGGTTATTATTTAGAACATCGTAATAAGCAATAACGCATCAGTCCTATCGTGTTTCGCGTAATACATATTCGCAATTTAAAATAGCCCCTCGCCCTCGTCCACAGATAACCTAACTCCGCGCGGGCGACACTACTATAGGCCAACGACGACGCATTGTTATTATTATTATTATTATTATAATTGATTAATTAATACGCCACGCGTGAACGCTCACGTCCCGACGTTTGCGCAGGTAGGCGGGGGGGCACAGGTACCGACCGGACTAATTGTTTTAATCAATTAAATTCGGACTAGCGTTCGCCCCCACGCGCGTCGTTACGCCAACTAAACGAGCAGTCTCTGCAGACATTCGGTCACGTCTGCAGCGGGGGTGTGTGTGTGGGTGGGGGAGGGAAAGAAATTTTTACATTTGGCGCCGAACACGTGTACGGAACCACGCGAATAGAGTGAGTGCGAACAGACGAATAATAATAACGATTGTTGTGAAATATTCTAAACTCGTTGCAATTCTCTGCGGATACGTGCACGAGAGACGGTAACCGTATACGTTTGGATAAAAATACATAATATACCTATGCCTTAGAAAAACGGTCTCCGACCTTTGTTCACGGCGGGCCGAGTCTGAGATAATATCGGCTTTGCCGTCGCGGGCCAAGACGAAAATAGAGAGCCGACGAAATCGAAGACGGAAAAGCGATATTTCATAGTTTATAAATAAAAATATAAATTTACCAAGTGAAGGGTCGTAGTGAAGGAGTGTTTTTCGTTTGCTACCCGATCGTTTCTTTTACGCGGAAAATTCATAAACCGAAAACTATACGTTTCCACGACATCGGTGTTGGCTCGGCGGGCCGTAGGTTGGATGGGGAGAGCCCTGCCGTAGAAGTTCGAAGCCGAGTTTGGAATTCGACGCGTGACCAAAAGTCATCGTGCCCAAAGGGCCGTCGCGATGGACGCCCGTCGAATCTGAAAACAATTCAATTGTACGATATAATATAATATAATAAAAACAGTATTAAAATCAATCGGCAATAATATAATACGTCGTATGTAACCGATGGCGTTCGATTTTTTAACGATCCTTAACTCTACCGACTCTGATCACTTTTACCTGCAGAAATACGTCTCCGAAAATTATTAATATCGTAAACATTCGAACGGTCGTCGTCGTAATTCATCGTTTCGAACGACCACGCGAAACCGTAACAGCGTGCCGTCATCTGGCGAGAGGTCTCGGTAGCGCGAGGTGCGGCAGTCACGGTCGTCGAACAGATGGCGCTGGCCATTACGCGTCGCACACTCGAACGAATCTCGCGGATATTTCATTCGTAATCCGTTTGAATTCGATCGACTAAAACGCGTACTTTATAAACGTATGACCCACGTTCCCGGTGCCCCCCGACCACACTTTTTGAAAATTTACGATTTTTTTTTTTTTTTTAGAATGTAAACACTTAGTTTTTTCCATACACATTTTTCGCGCATATTTTGCACATTTTTTGACTTCCGAGCGATAAAATATTATTGTACTCGTAATCCGTATAAAATACGATCGGCGTGCGAAACGAAACAGAGGCGGAACGATTCGAATACATCATTGCGAATACACATTCGGGCGGTTTTTCTGGGGCAGGGCGGGGAGGGGGGGGGGAAAGATCGCTAAACCTAATGGAAACGACAATAAACGCGATGGCGATAAATTTGTATTTCGAACGTCGGCGATGTGATCAGATCGGCGGCGCGGCGGCGGCGGTGCGAAACTCGCGATTCCGCCGACGCGTGTAGAAAATATTGTGTGTCCTGCGGGTCCGAGCTATACGTCCGCTTAAACGCGTTCAACATTTTTACGACTCGCGTGCCCGATTTCAACGTTTGTTTTTTCTCCCCGCAGACATCGACGAGTGTCGGGCGGATCCGACCATATGCCTGGCGCCCGGAACTTGCGTCAACACGCTCGGGAGTTACAGGTGTCTGTGCCCGAAACCCTACAAAATCGACGGCTCCGGCACGCGTTGCGTGGACCCCAAGCAACAGTCGAAAAACCACCAGCTCGAATGCTTCGGGCCCGACTGCGAAAACATCAACAACAACAACAATAACAACAACAACAACAACAACAACAACAACAACAATCAATACGGATGTCACGATCGCCAGGTAAAAAATAACGTCTCGATGTGTTTCGATCGATCTATACTTTCACGGAGGCGAAATGATCCGAAATGACTTGTGTGCGCGTTTTATTTGAAAATCGAAAAGTCCGAAGCGACAGACGATCTTTTCGTTTTCACTCGATCGAAAAAAATAGCCTTTAAAAGTTCTCAAACACCTCCGACAAATGTCGTCCGTTCTATCTACCGTCTCGTCGACCCGGACGACGCACGAAAAAATCCATCTATTCCACCGTAGGTCACAATCACGATCCCGAATCTCTGAAAATTAGATCGCCATACGAGTATTATCGGCCTGACGCGCGTTTATATATTTATAACATACACCCGCGATAATCGCGTTTGATTGCAGGGTTCGCAAAACGGCACTTCCGGCAGCACATCCGGTGGCGGTAGTTGCGGCTGTCCCAAGGGTTTCCGGAAGCTGGGCCACCGCGGCGAGTGCGTGGACGTCAACGAGTGTCTGGAATCGCCTTGCGACCCCAACCTGAACTGCATCAACACGCCCGGCGGTTACCAGTGCGTGTGCTCCGACGGCGGGATTTACGATCCTGCGACACAAGGATGCGGCGTCGGTGGCGGTGGCGGCGGCGGCGGTATTGGCGGCGGCGGCGGCGGCGGCAGAATACCGTCGATGTCGCAGGTACGCGTGTTGGACGACAAAAAAATTATCCGGATAACGACAACAATACTTGATTTTATCTGAGATAAACAAATAAAAACCCATCATCGATAAAAGATAAAAATATGAATACAATACGATAAAAAATTACGAGCATTCGTCGATTATATAAAATATACTTTTATGGATTTATCTATTGTACGACATTCGGTCGTATTTTCGACGACAAAGAGAGTGAAAATTTAAAATTTTCGTTTCGGACGGTTCTGATCATTTTTCGTCGATAAATAAGAGATTTTACTATAGATAATTGATAATTTATTTCGATTTAAAATTTATCCTAGACGAATGGAATATTTATCTAAAATAAAAATTTATAAAAAATACTTGTAAATTTATACATATACTCGTATTAATCTTAGATGAAAGATAAATAAATAAATTTCTGGATAAGTCCCAACACTCATACGTAACCTGACCGCCGCGCGGTCGTGTAAAGATGTGAAACGTTCCGGTACGAAAAAAATGTAATTTCAAATTTGCCAGTAGAGTAGCCTGAATTCGGTAAGGTTAGAAAAAAAAAAGGGTAAACGAAAACTGTTCGCGAGTTTCGTATCGATTCGTTTGAGTTTTCGAAAAAAAAACAGTATTTCGTGTTTGAATTGATTTAATGTTCGCTCACACGGTTAAAACTTTTCCCGCCGGTACTTAAAATCGTCGAAAGAATTAATATCGTTATCGAATATTATTACGTGTCGAACAATAATTATCAACAAACACTATTAGATTTAAATTATATTTTAAAAATCGTTTGTATTTTTCGCAGCATATCGGAGGCGGCGGTAACGGTGGCTTCGGAGGCGGCGGTAACGGTGGCTTCGGAGGCGGCGGTAACGGTGGCTTCGGAGGCGGAGGAAGCGTTGGCAGAGGATGTTACAGCAGTCCGTGCGCGTTCGGTTGCACTCCGCTCGGACAGAGCGGCTTCTCCTGCGGATGTCCTGCGGGATACCAGCGAATCGGACAGGTACGCGCGCGCGAAGGAAAAACTCGTCTAAATCGTCGTGGGACATTTGTCGCCACTCCGTCACGGTTTTTTTTCTCGGTTTCTTTCTTCTTTTTTTCACTCGCCGCGGCGCTAAAGCCACCCGATTGAATACTAATTCGGCGCCACGAGGTCGCTTTTTCGGTGCAATTTTTCGGGTTTTGCCGGACGACTCGGCGTGAGACGTAGACCGATCACGACGGTTTTGTCGACAGGCGGCGGCGGCGGCGATTATAAACGAACGACCGACAGTTGCCCGACGACTCGGCTCTCGAGGAGTTAAACACATACTAATCATAATATTGATATCGAAATAACGTTTATACGAAATCACGTACAGACGACGGTCGGGGCGGGGAGGGATTACTTCGACACGTCGGAGAGTCGATCGAGTTGTGATGCTCGATTGTTAATATGTTGTATGTGTTTTATTGTATTTTTGTCGCGCAGGGCCACTGTCTGTCGACCATCAGTCCAATCGTCAACGGGCCGAACGCGCGGCCGCCAGATCTGGGAGACATCCCGACGTTTGCCATCGAACCGGAACTGTGGCCCAAGAGCGCGGGCGGAAAAATCATATCGACCGAGGGTTGTTTCTCTTGCAAGGTACGTGTGTAATGGACAGTCATAGCTGTACAATCGCTGGCTAACTAACCGCCGCCGATATTACGATGACGTTGTGTGTGTGCACAGATAAACGGCGACGGCAGACTGCGGCACAGGAGGACTGCGAACGTTTCGTCGGAAATTCGGCACGGCGAGCACGACGGACGGTGGCGAGACGAACCGACGCGTGTCGGCCAAACGGTAAGGACATTTTGACGTTTGTTCAAGTATAAAGGGGGGTGGGGGGAGTTATCGAATTATCTATCGAACAAATAATATAATATTATAATAATGACAACGTACGACATGATATCACGTCTTGATATCGACAAAAATTCGTCATGCAAACATTCTTCAATCCTCGCCGATTTTACCGATCTCGTTATTTCGTCATAATTGTATCCCCACCTCCTCGCTCCGGCCGGGAACCACTTTCGCAGGACTTATTTTATCCTTGTTGTTACATGTGCGCGGCGGATGGATCGCGATCCGTCTCCGATCGTCGTGTTCTTCGTCGGCGCGAGCAGACTACGGAACAACACAAGCACAGACACCGGCGAGACGACGGGGCGCACAAGACCATCAGAATGAAAATGTCGGACGCCGTGCGGAACACTCGCATTTTGAAACTCCTGCCGGCCGTCAAGGTGAGTGGATATCACGCGGTGGTCACGTGCATTCCTCGTCAACTGCAGTCGCTGCGCATAGCGTAGACACTGGAACCTTTTCAAAGTTTTCGATTTCAGTTTCGATTATTCGGTTCGCAGAAAGTCAAAAAACGTTCGGTTCTATAAGAAGAACATAATTTCGGTTTCGTAACGGTTCTTAGAAAAATATCCCGAGTCGAGGGCAAGTAAAACGGTCCCGGGTCTCGTCGCTTTCGATTTCTAAATTTTCGATTACATTCCGATTCCAAATCCGGTTCTTTTCGGCACAATCGCTGCGGACACAATGCCGTACATACGATGTGTGTTTTCTTTTTCTTTTATGTCGACGCTCCGACGTTATCGCGTACTTCTCGTTTCCAGGACAATTACAGTTATTTCGTCGTGCCGTCCAGCGACGCGACCAACAAGTTCAAGATCAAACGCAACTCCAAGGGCATTTGGGGCTTGCACTTCCGGCGGAACCCCAGCAAGCCGGCAAAGTATCACCTGGCCATCGACGGGCGGCGCGCCGCGGTCGGCGACGGCCGCGCGGACCGACAGGCGATCCCCATTCTGCACGTCAAACTGATCGTGTCCGGCAACTGAACCAAAGCCACCCGTTTCCTCCGGCCGACCGACGACAGCGCACACATATTATACGTTCATACGCATATACGATCGCGTGATTACGATTCGCAATGATGATGATGATAATAATAATAATAGTAGTAGAAAATCATTGAAAAACGGTAGCTAAAACGGCGTATTTATTTATTTTTTTCGTTTTCACGCCGTACTTTCATCGCATCGAGCGCGATTCCAAAGCGTCCGTGTTTTTTTTTAACGACGACGTCGGGTTTATTTTCATTCGTTTCAAAACGTATTATTATTATTATTATCATATCACGTGTATATTATTATTTTAATACGTGTGTCGTCATAAAAACGTATTCGTTTCGTCCGTTGTAATATTATGGCGCGCGGCACTCGAGCGCGCGGCGCGATGTGTTTAGTTTATAAAACGATATTTCGCTTTTCCGAGTCGTCTCGACCAACTGAACGCGGACGATATTTTTCTATCATTATAAAATTCATTATTATTATTATTATTATTATTATTATTATTAGTCATTCGAATAATTAACACAACGTTTTAATGTACGCGAGCGCGTAATATAAACGCGTATCCGCCGCCGCCGCGCCGTCTCGTAGGTTTTATTTTTGTAAAATATATACTTTATAATAATAATATATTTATATTTTAACGTGTAATCCGATAAGTTTTAATCGCCTATATTTTACTTACTCGTCGTTATTATTACCGCATAGTGCGTAAGGACGTATTTCATAATATAGTTTTAAGTGTAGTTATAATAATATACCTAATAATTAATAATATAATAATATATACGATAATATTATGTACGATATAAAATGTAACGAAAATATATACATATATGTACATCGATTTCATCAAACTACGTTGAGTGTAATCTATATATATAAAAATGGAGACAAAAAATTGGAAATTGAATCAGTTGAGAACGGCTGGGCCGATTTGGCTCAAATTTCTTTTAAATGATAGAGAATGTCGGGGAGCGGGTTTATAGCATAAATTATGGAGAAAATTAACTCAAGGGGGTTAAAAGGGGTAAAAATGGAAAAAATCCTGAGTCAATGGAGCTTTGTGGTATTAAATTTTGTCAATAGTTTCATTTAATATATCAGAGGCCCCATGGGAAAGGATTTTTTGAAATTCGACCCCTAAGGGGGTTAAAAGGGGTAAAAAGGGTGAAACTAGAAAAATTCGCCTGGCTGGAACTGCTGGAGCTTTGAGTATGAAATTTGGGCAGCAGTTTCGTTTTATATAGTGGAGACCCCATTGGAAAGGATTTTTCGAAATTCGACACCTACGGGAGTTAAAAGGGGTAAAAGGGGTAAAAATGAAAAAAAAACTGATAAAATAAAAAGTTATACTGCACACGGGCGAAGCCGGGTTATTCAGCTAGTATATTATAATATATTTTATTGTCGTCCGTAACTGGCCGACGACAAAGTGGAAATTACTGTCGACGAGACAAATGTGGCAACCGTTACGAATCGATCGTCGTCGGTCGATACATAATAATAAATATATTACTGTGACTCCTCATAGACGCGGATAAAACGGACGCGTAGACAACGATTATTATTGTTACCGATGGGTATTTAATTCGTACCGGCTCGACACGTATATTATACGCGACGTGCACGCATTTTAGAGTTCAGATAGAACAATTAATATTTGTCGACGTTATTTTTGCAATTCGACGTTTGGATATTTGTTTTTATTTATTTTTTTTTATCGACGTCCGTCGTTTACCTATACGCGTTTGAAATATACTATGTAGAATCGCGCGGTCGAATGACAAGAGAAAAATAAGTCAAATAAAAAACGAAAACGGTACTGCTGTTTATACCGGCGGCGGCGCCGTGCGGGAAAAACTACCGAAAACGAACCGGAAACATAAAAATTAAAATATTTTTAACACGATATTATACTCTTTTTTTTTTACGTCCGTTTCATCGTCAAAGTTTCACGTTTTTATTTTATTTTCATTATTTATCAGACCAAAGTTTCCTTTTTTTTCCTTTCTTAAAACCGTTTGTCGACATCGCTCGCGCAATATAGTGTAACGGCTCGATTTGTTTCCGGCACTTAAATTCGCGACTTAAATGCGCGAGTTCGATTTTACTCTCGAGACACCGCTAGATGATGGCGTTCCCGGTAGGTGGATTATTTTTGTTGTTCAATCATCGTTATCGAACGGACGCGAAAAATAAAAACTACAAAACTTAACCGTCGCGGTCGCCCGCGGCATCCGGGCCACCGAAACTCTTTTAACTTTTATCGTAAAAACTATACTCTAATATAATGACGGCGACGATTGGCCCGGTTTTTTTTTTTAATATCGGCCGATAATTTGTTTGAAAGCTTTCGGTCATAAATCATGGGGAAAAAAGGTTGACGTCCGGCGGCGCGGCGGTGCGATATTCAATTTAGTAAACGGAACAAAAAGATAAATTATCACACTTTTCCAGTAACGATTTGGGGACCGCGCCGCCGCCGATCGCGCGGAAAAATTCACTGCCGCGCTCGGAAAAGTATTTTCGGATTATTAATGGATCGCGGTGTATACAACACAATACAGGTGTGTGGTACCCGCTGACGGAGCGCCGCGGCCGCTGAAATTTACGAGCAAAAGTTTGCGAAGACGGACGCGACGCGAAAAACGAGCGTTTCTTCGGTGCGGTCGCCGCGGAATCCGAGCCGTTCGGATGATGGTCCGAGAAAGCGACGGGACGGAACGGCGCACGACGAAGCAGGTCTGTTCGGCACTGTTGTCGTGTTGTATTCGAGTACACCTGATTAGGTTTTTGTGTTTATTTGGTTTTGCAGTAGATTATCTTGACGGCGCGGCGCCTCTCTATCCACCTTGCGCACACGATCGGAATCGTGTGGCAAACGGCAGTTGTGTGTTGTTGTGTTTTTTTGCAATTTGAATTTCGAGTTTACGACGCATAATTTGGACTACTCGAGTCTGTCTATATGCCGGCCGGGCCGTGAAAAATATTCATTCGCTAAATATTTCAATCGCGTCGTTCGCGCTCGTCAGCGGTGTTGGGAAATATCGTCTAGATGAGTTATATTTACATTCCAACGTCCGTTTTTGACGTTTTAAATGAAATAAAATCGATTGGTTTTTGTTTTTTTCAATTAAATAACACGCGTTCGCGACGAAAATAAATACAAACAGTTTTGATTTTCGAACGTCCAAAGCACCGGCGGCGACAGTATCATTGTTGACGCGCGCGCAAATCCGCTCTTATTGTTATTTAATTAAATTATGTAATCGGTGAATGGATCGGCATCGGTCATCGTTCCATATCGCGATTCCCGAATGGATTTTAAGTAACAGTTTCGTTCTGTTCTCTCACTACGCGTTTTTCCTTCGCACAGTTCTAGTTTTGCGAAAATAAATAATACTTTTTCCTACGTCCGAAAGAGCGTTGTGTTTTTACAAAAAACCTATGATACAGTCCACTAGAAAATTTATATGATATTCGAACCAGCGGCGTAGGAGGAAAAAAAGGTAAGGTTGTGGTGTTCCTTTAAATGTATTAAGTTAAGGTCGAGAATCGTCTAAAATTCGTACCGTAATCGGGCGATATACCGCTTATTATTATTATAATAAATAATACTTTTTCCTACGTTCGAAAGAGCGTTGTTTTTACAAAAAACCTATGATACAGTCCACTAGAAAACGAAGCGAGAGTTAGAATAATGTACACATTCATCGCGATTAGGATGAAACCGACGACTATTTTCGTATACGATTGTAATTCCGAGCCGGCCAAGACATAAATACGTATGATATACAATTCGCCGTCGTCGGTTTCGAACGAAAACGCGACGATCGCCAAAGGTCTCTCGCGCGCGCCGCCGCCGCCGGCGTCTCTCGCCGGATTCCTCGGCTATCGCCGTTCGTGAATCTCGCCGGCCGCGGTGACGGCGCGAAACGCATTTTTTCTCCCTTTTTATTTTTTTTTCCTCGCCGCGCCCTATCGACCGCGCGTTTATTGCAATACGTTACGGACGACGCGGGCCCGCTACGGAATGTTATATCGCGCGGCCGAAACGGAAAATCTCGCAACGAATACGCGCGCATATCGCCGCGTGACCGCGGAACAACACAATACAAAACGAATACGTACAGTTTACAATAATACAATACATTATAATGTATCGGTGATCAGTGACGACGAATTTCGCGCGATAACCATTTTTACGTAGTAAACGTATGAAAACGAAATAGGTCTCGCTTGTACGCTGTATAGAAACGATTTCGCTGATTTCGCAATATTTACCAAAACGGTCGAAGCCCTTTCGTTTGTTCCAATCGGACGCATCGGAGGACCTACAGAACCCGTAGGTAGAACGATATTATATTACGAGATGATTTATCAGAACGCTCACGCCGCCACCTTTACTCGACTGGCTCGGAGGACAATTATTATTGCAGGATCAATAGAAACGGAATACGAGCGCTCGTATTTTGTTCCTCGCAAATCCCCGTTCGACCCGATTATGCCAAGAGGGTGCGCGAGACTAATTATTATTATTATTCTTGTTTTTCCCATAAAAACGTTACAACTATAGTAATATTTTACAATACGTTACTCGAAAAAAACGGCCCGAATTTGCACCGGCCCGGAATATTATATTATAATCAACGATCGGGGCCATTTTTTCGTTTGCCGTATACGTAATACGTGGCCGATTTACTACAAAAGCAGTCGGTTTTATTTGCTTTGCGCGCGACTTTTACTACCGCGGTGTCGTTTTCGGGACTACGAAGACGGCGACACACGTCCGACGACTTTGTCCGGGCAGTGATTAACGACGCGCGCGCAATGCGCGAAACGCGGGATTCTGCGCGCGCGCCCGCGGTAGTGTTTGTGCGCGCACGTCCGGGTGACAAATAGCCGTCGTCCGTGGAAATAATAAAACGGCCCATTGACAACGGGAAGATTAATGATGACGAAAAGACGCCGCCGGACGTATTATTAATATCGGTAAAGGTACTGTTATTTCCACACCGTTGTGTGTGTGTGTACGTGAATATAAGGTTTATCGTGTGTTGTTCGCGACTGTACAGTACGTATACAATAATAATAATAGTAAGAGATTTAAACGGAATAATAACGATGCGTCGTGCGATTTTCACACGGCACGTACAATACGATGTTGTACGCGTAGTATTATATGTACGTCGTCGTCGTGTCGACAATAATTAACGACGCGCTCGCGCCCATTGTCCGACGACCGAGAGAGAAATCCTGCCCGGAGGAGAAGGAAAAATTCCGGTAAATCCGACGCCGCGCCGCCGCCGTTGTTGCATATAGAGACTCCGATTCTCGATTCCGCGGCGTTTGTATCAAACGGACAAACGGTTTTCCAACTCCGCAGGTTTCCGCGAGCGTTCGATTCGTCGAAATAGACCGGGAAAAAAAAAAAATATCGGCGACGATGACGAAAAGTTCATTCTCTGCGCGCGATAACCCGAGATTATACAACTACAATGACGATAACGATAATATTATAACGCGTTAGCGCGGTCTACGAGAAACCATTCGGGGACGGCGGATACGAGACGAAACTATGTGATAATAATCGTCGAAACTATCCGAGACTCTATAGCGCTGTCGACACAATTTGCGCGACGCGAAGACGCGTATTATAAATATGATATTCTATTCTCAAAGGCCTCGCGACCGTTGCCGCGGTGCGAAACTGTCGCGTTTCTCGTTCGCGTCACGACGCAGCCCGATGTTCGTGCTCGTCCCGCGATCCACTATAATAAATCACCTCTCTTCGCCGGCCATTCTCCGCCTGACAATCGAACACGTCGATACACAGCGCCCGCGGTGTAGACGCAGCGCAATCCATCATCGAATGTATAATAAACTCGACGGAGAACAAAAAAAAAAATTCTAATACATGACGCGTCGCCGCGGGACGTCGCCTCCCCGCCACTTCTGTCGCCGATATCGTTACGATTCACACGTCCCGTTTACACCCGTCGTACGCGCGCGCGTATTAGACGTTACGTCGTCACTTGTAGCGTTTTGAGATGTCCGAGAGACAGCACGTTGGCGTGCTAATACGTCGAGGACGAGAAGTAAAATATAATCTTAACCGAGGATAATTATTATTCTAATCGTTCGCACGCTGTTCCGTGATTTCCGTGACGAGACTACGTCGTCCTGACGGTCGGTGTTTTCCTTCTTCTTTATCGATACCGCGTTTTTCGAATCTATCAGTTCGATAGTTCGAGTTTTTTTTTTTCGGAGACTTTAATCGATTTTTTGTCGGCGGTAGGTTTCTCTAGTGCGGTCCGGTTGGTGGTCGTTCGCAAACCATCGACGGCGTCGTCGTCGATAGACCGGCATCGGCATGGGTAGGTCGAATGATTGACTCTGGAATGCCGCAGGATTAAACGGAATTTTCGAAATACGAGTACATTGGTCATTGTAACCGTAGTGTAACAATAATAAATGTCGACTGGAAAACGCGCGTGGTATACGTATATTTCACGGGCGGTCGCGATCGAAACTCGGACGAGTCGTATTTATTACGCGGTGGCACTCCGAGTGACGCGTCTCGCGGGTTATGTGCAGCGCTCCGTTCGCGATCGACAGCTGATAAATAAATGATAAGAACGTGATATTTTGCCCGGCGGAGCTGGGTGTAATTTTACCCCGAAGACGTCCAATTAGAAATTCTCGAATTGATATTTATTTCGCGTTTCAACCGTTGCGACGAGGAGAAGCGGCTCGTACGAGCCGCACCGCGGTACAGTATATTTCCGGCGGTTTGTGCGGATTTATGGTCCGGCACAAATGCAAAATCCACCCCTGCGATTGAGGAGGAGGAAAAAAACGCACAAAGGACTCGCACGTATATATATATATGTTTTATAGGTTTAAAAGGAGACAAATTGATGTTGACTCGGCCACCGCCGCCACCACTACTCTTCCGATTGATAAATGGTCCGCGCCGAATCGCGTTGCGGCCACTACGCGCGTGTATAATATAGGGGGCCAGGCAGAGAAGAACAGAAATAATAGGGATTTCGGACTGAGATTAATGATTGACCCCGCGGTCGACGCGGACGACGAGCGTGTACGTCGGGAATCGCCGGGATCAATTTCCCCGGGAGTCGTTCTTATATACATGTGTACACATATATAAACGTATACGTATAAACGTATATAACGTTCGGGGTATTCGACACGTCGTCGTTTGCTGTGTGCGCGGCGCGCGCGCGCGCGCGATTCCGATGTGAAAATTTATCCTCCCAAATTGTCGGGCTAAAAACTATATAATATAATGTGTACTGACCTCGTAAGCCTGCAGTATGCGACGGAATTTGAGTTTTTTCAAAATATTCGTTTTTTCGAGGCGCGTCTCTTTTGATTCCTCAGTGAAGATACACGCAATATAGTAAAAAGAACGGCGGCGGTGCGGCGGTTATAGAAAGAGGAAAAAAATAAAATAATAGCGCGCAAATCTCCGCCGCCGCGCGGACGGTAATCCATTCTGGTGCGGGGGCAGGGGACGGAGAGAAAAGAACGGCCCGAGGACGTGCGCGCGCGTAGTGTTTATACACGTCATTATTATTATTATTATTATTTTTATGTGCTTCGGCCGAACGAAACCCTTTGGCGCATGAAAATCTCCTCGCACAACGAGGCGACGACGGCGGCGCAATAAAAAAAAAAAATAAATAAATAAAAAATTATATAATATATTCGCAGCACACTTTAACACCTCCGCCACGCGCGCGCACAAGCGCATTGTATTATAATATTATCGCATTGTCGCGCGGCCATTGAAAACGAGTCGTTCGTAAACGGCTCGCGCGCCTTAATCGGATGAAATCGATCGCGCGGCTGCGAAAAACATATTATTATATTAAAAAAGGGTAGCGCGAAGAGGAACGAAAGAATGAAAAAAATAAATATCGCTATACACGAGCGAGGAGAATATTATATATTTATAATATTATTATGTATAATAAACGCGCATATTATAATGTAGTGGTGGGTAGCGTGTACGCGCGCGCGCCCGGCACCGGGTTTGTTCCGGTCGGATGCCGGATTTGCGGACCGGAAGCGGCGGCCGGGAAGGGTTGTCTTTTGAAACGCGGCGCGGGAGACCGTGAATCTGCCGTGCGCGCGACGGGCGGGGGAGGCCGCACGACAATGCGCCCGCGACGACAATACGCTCCGGGTTCCGTGACAAACGCCACCTGACGGAATTAATTCCGCAGCGTCCTGCGCCCAGGATTTTGTCCTGTCCCGATCTTTTTTCCGTCCCCCTCTCTCTCTCTCTCTGCCAGGTCTCTGCAGTCGTCCGCGATCACGCGTGTTTATAATATTATTACGTCTCTGCGCGCCTAATAGTCCTCGTTCGTTTCCTCCCAGCGATCACTTCCGGCGGTGTATAGAGCCGTTGCGCTTTTAGGACGGAAAGGCTGACGGGGGGAACACCCTCGGCCGACGTAACCTCGACGGCGGCGTATTTAATAAAGTCGTACTAGCGTTTTTCTGGGAAAATCCTCCGACCGGCCGAGTATTATAATCGGAAATCGTTCGCGTCACGTTTTATAGATTCCGAGCGAAACACGCCGAGGCGTTTTCCATTGTCGAATAAACGTCGTCGTCGTCGCGCGCGTTATTGTTTTCGGTTATTTCAATGAAAAATTCGATTGTGTGTAGTAGATCGACCGAATGTGCGAATATAATAATATATATAAAATTGTAAGGGGTTTTCTACGACCGCGCTAACCGAGAAAACTACTGAACCGATTTGGCTGAAATTTTTTTTGGCTGAGACACTCCGCTGAAGGTTTTGGTACCACTTTTGTCAGTAAAAAAAAATCCATAAAAGTTCATGAAAAATTAAAAACAATTGTACGTATATTGTGCGGCACGGCACGGGATAGATAGTTATTATTAATAAAACTAACGTTGGTTACCATGAGTATCACCGGTGTTATTTTAATTATTACGAGCATAATTCGTGCTTAGTTTTTTTACCTACTTTTTGATTAGTCTTATGAAGGTTTATTTGGCACGCTAATAGAGTTAAACGTCGGGTAAGTGGCCATCACCATCAATTCAACTGTATTAACTAATCATTTACGTACAAAAAATGTATTACATTTACGGCATTTTTATGTTCCCATTTTGTGACGACACTATTTAACTTTTTTCCAATTTTTTTTCCACAGACTTTTTCCAAATACCTTTCCGAGTGTCGTCGCGTCGCCCGATTTTCAAAATTCCACTCCTACCGGGGTTAAAAGGGGTAAAAAGGGTGAAACTAGCAAAATTCGCCTGGCCGGAACCGCTTTGGAGCTTTGAGTATGAAATTTGGTCGGCAGTTTCGTTTTATATAATGAAGTCCCCTTGAGAAAGGATTTTCCGAAATTCGACCCTTAAGGGGGTAAAAGGGGTAAAAATGAAAAAAATAAAAAGTTGCACACGGCCGAAGCCGGGTTATTCAGCTAGTATTTATATGAATCACGTGGCTTTTTTAACATTTATATTTATTGGAATTATTAAATTTAATCGAAATTTCATTATTAACATAACATGGTATACATATTTAATCAGGGTTGTCTTTTATAAAAAAAATTGCAAACCGGGACATTATTATGAGAGAATTTTTTTAAAATCCTATATTGCCTATAAATAACATACCGCGTCAGTTTTTATATACATACACCGGAGTTGCTGCGAATCATACAAATAAAATGAAAAATCCGACAGAGATGTATAACGTTCTCCATTTTTAACACTTTTTAACCCACCTTAGAGTTTGAATTTTGAAAGATGATTTGATAGATTTTTTTATTATTTAAATAACAAAGTGTGTATGTTAAAATAACTTCCTACATTTTACCCCTTTTAACCCCCTTAGGGTTTGAATTTTGGAAAATCCTATCCTATAAACGGGTCTCTACCGTGTGAAAAATAAAACTATTGACCAAATTTTATACTACGAAGCGGTTCCGGCTAGGCGATTTTTTCCAATTTTACGTTTTTTTCCTTTTTAACCCCCTGAAGCGACACTAGGCGGAATATTATTTGTTTGAATTTAGGTTTAAATAATTGAAACGCACAGTACCTTTTATTGTGAATTCGGTGCCTTTATTTTAACTTTTATCATTGAAGGCTTGCCGAAGACTGGTCTAATCAGAAGCCGTGCGGCGGCGGCGCCGCCCGGTCTCGATCAAATCTCAGTCACGTAACATTAGATAATTTTAATGAATACAGATAACAATTTTGGTATTGAACACCCCCAAGGAATCACGCTGAACATTTTTAATAATTTATGATCGATTTTAATTAAATTTTAAAACGATAATATATAGTCCAGTCATATTTCAGACGAAAAAAGAGGTTCAGCTCGGAAAAATTCCCACCTGGCTGAATTTTGGTACACTCGACATCGATATCATGTACGCGTTAAAGGTTATCCGAGGTCAAAGGTCACGGAATTGGCATTTTTTTTTTAATATCTCGCTTTTTATTAGTCATACGATGAAATAAAGTTAATAAAGTGAAAATCGCAGAGGAAGTAATTATCTACAAAAAAGGTCCTGTGACATTTTCACGTTCACAGCGAATGTGCCAATAAGTGAAGAAAAGTTTCTTTCAAATCGAGGAAATAAAAACAGATTTATTTCTACATTGACGCAGAAATTAGAAAAATGTTACCATTATTTCAAAACATGCTCAGGACGATGCCGGCGTACTTATTATAGAAACACCATTATACAAGTCATATATATTATATACATATGTATACATGTGTATTATATATATATAACCATTTTGTAGATAATTTTGTCCACTACAATTTTTGATTAAAACTTTTTTTCGTACGACCAGTATAAAGCGAAATATTATCTCAAAGACTACTTTGTTTTTAGCGAAAAAATGATATTTCATTAACTGTGTATACTTTGTCGGCCTCATAGAGAGCGCAAAAACTATAATTTTCACGTGAAAATGTCATAAGACCTGATTCGTAGATACAAATCCTTCCTCTACAATATTCGGTTAAAATTTTTTATCGCATGACTTGGATAAAAAGCGAGATATTAAAAAAAAAAATGCCAATTTCGTGACCTTTGACCTCGAATAACCTTTAACGCGTACGCGATGTCGATGCCGATTTTTTACACGTCGTTTACGACGACGTCATAATAATACTCAGCTCGGCGGGACTTTTTTCGCGCTGAAAACCTACTTTGACTGGACTATTATTAGTTGTAGAATTTAATTTTACGTCCAGGTGAACGTACGACCCCTCGGCCTGATCGTCTCGATGTGTAACGACGGTCTAGGACGATGGCCCGCCCGTTTGACCGGCGGGTATTCTTCATTTTCGTCCGGCATCGAGCACGTCGATGTCTCCGAGCACATCGATGTCGCCGAGCCCATCGGTGTCACCGATATGAGCTGTTCCTGTTCTTCCTCCAGCTCGTCCTCGTCATACTCATATCCTATGAACTCTTCTTCCTCCTCCTCGCTGTAGTCACTATCTTCATCCTCCTCCTCGCTGTAGTCACTATCTTCATCCTCCTCCTCGCTGTAGTCACTATCTTCATACTCCTCCTCGCTGTAGTCACTATCTTCTCCTATGACCGCTTCTTCCACCTGCTGTTCGTCGCCGTTCTCTTCTTCGGCTGTTTCTCCGGCCGCTTCTTCGGCCCCTTCTTCGGCCCCTTCTTCGGCCCCTTCTTCGGCCCCTTCTCCGGCCGCTTCTCCGGCCGCTTCTCCGGCCGCTTCTCCGGCCGCTTCTCCGGCCGCTTCTCCGGCCGCTTCTCCGGCCACTTCTCCGGCCGCTTCTCCGGTTGCTTCCCCGGCTGCTTCTCCGGCTGCTTCTCCGGCTGCTTCCTCCGCCTCATTGCCGCCGTCCTCTTCGTCCTCACCGTCCTCACTGTCTTCGTACTCGACCTTCTGCGGCCGGGCCACGCCCTTCCACTTCGGGTACAGGATGTCCTCCGGATACTTGACGCCATCCAGGGCCCTCTCCATCACTGTCGCCACATTCTTCGGTATGGATCCCGGTGTCCAGTTTCGGTGGATCTGTTTGCGGACACGGTCGTTTAGTAGTATTATTTGTAGTAGTATTATTATGTAGTAGTATTTGGCTACGTAGCGCATAATATTATACAGTCGAACTTGGTCAACTCCAAGTTTAAGGGACCGGGAAAAAAGTTGGAGAAATTAAAATTTTTCAAAACAGTACGAAATATAATATTAATTCCCATGTGTTTATTATATTATATGAACTATGTGTACATGTAATTTTAAAAAGCTATGTATACGTACGTATGTGTGTGTATAAATAAAAATGAGGTTAGAAAATTATTGAAAAAAGGTATTTGTTTTTGTAGTGAATCGTTCTATTTTATTTAAATCTTCGAAAAGTTCATCGCCTCGATTCGTTATCGTCATCGTGGGAATGGAGGCGGAGGGGGGTTCGATACATTAATAAAACTCAAAACACTTCCGAGTTATCCGCGAAAACATTCGCGTTGAACGAAGATTTTTTCAAATAGGAAATAATTCTAGGGACCGGAGAAAAAGTCCCGGAGACGATTTCGACGAGACAATCAAGTTCGAGATGACCAAGTCGGACTGTGTATCGTGCGACGAACGAAAGTGTTTTCGCGAAAACGATTTCGCGGCGCTATTATTAATTACCGTGTAGCCCAACTGGTCCCGGACCGACCACAGCCAGCCCATATTCTTGGGCATGACGATGGGAGGATGGCCGAGGCACGAGTGGTGTCCGCGGTTCGCGCCAGGATAGGTGGTCTGCGCTGACTGCACGATGGCCTCGAATTCCTCGGCCGGCAGCCGGAAGCTAGACGTCGACGACTTTGCGGACGATTGCCGGAAGCTTGTCGACGACTTTACGGACGGTTGCTGGAAGCTTGTCGACGACTTTACGGACGGTTGCCGGAAGCTTGTCGACGACTTCGCGGCCGGTCGCCGGGAGTTTGTCGTCGGCTTTGCGGCCGGTCGCCGGGAGTTTGTCGTCGGCTTTGCGGCCGGTCGCCGGGAGTTTTTCGTCGGCTTTGCGGCCGGTCGCCGGAAGCTTGTCGACGAATTTGCGGCCGCTCGCCGTTGCATGTTGCGTTGCATCAACTCGCAGGAACAATTTTTGTAGTCCGCGAAGGCGTTTGGCGGTGGCCGTCTGTTGCGTTGCATCAACTCGCAGGAACTATTTTTGTAGCCCGCGAAGGCGTTTGGCGGTGGTGGCCGTCTTTTGCGTCGCATCAACTCGCAGGAACAATTTTGGTAGTTCTCGAAGGCGGTTGGCGTCAATGACTCCGACGACGAGCCAGACGGGTTCTTCTTACTCGAGGACGACGAGCCAGACGGGTTCTTCTTACTCGAGGACGCCGGGCCAGACGAGTTCTTACTCGAGGACGACGAGCCAGACGATTCCTTGCACGAGGTCGACGAGCCAGACGAGTCCTTGCACGAGGCAGACGAGGCAGACGAGTCCTTGCACGAGGACGACGCGAGAATCGAGCTCAGATTCAACATCGACGCGGCGGCAGTCCATTTCAGACTCAAGAGCGACACGCCAGACAAGTTGCGAATCGAGGACGACGAGTCAGACGAGCTCTTACTCGAGGACGACGATTTTCTCGATTTGTTATCGCACATGATTATGATCGCGGTTGACGGGTGTTGGTTGGCGGCTCTACGATGTTCTTCTTCTTTGGTTATTTGTTAGGTTAGCGTTCTTTGCTCGCGTACTTTTGTTGAATGGTATTATTAATGAATGATTATGATGCGCGTCGTCGTCACCGTAGATACGCGCGCTGCTTTTGATTTCGGCAAAACATGCGTGTAAAAATATTCCAATACTGTCCGATTACACTTGGCCAGCGATTTAATAATATTACGTTGTTATAAATATACAATATTATATTTAATTATTAAAACGCCCAGATATTTTGATGGAAAGGGTTGTTACCGAATATACCCGATTACTCGTATACAGATTTAATTTAAAAATAGAATTTACGCGATGAAATATTTTATCAAACCGATGTGTTTTTCACAGGTTATCAAAACATATCGTACGATATCGAGCCTGAGATTTGGACGCGTTATAGTTATTTTTTTGATAGATCATTTTTAAACGAAATAGATTTAAAAAAAAAAAAAAAACGATTAAAGTTACCCCGTTTTGACGGTATATCGTCGTGATTTAATTCGGTTCTTTTCGTATTGTCTACGAAAAAAAAAAAAAAAAAAAACAGAAGCGCGAACAATGACGTAGTATTATGCTTTTGCCCTAAATTAATTCGACATTGTAATATCATAATAATTATTGTAATCGACGTATTGTTCGCAAACGTATTTATTATTTTTTATAATATCGCCGTTGAATATATACGTATACGCCTGGTACATATTTCATGAGCTCCGATTATTTAAAAAAAAGTTACTTGTTTATACAAATTATAATATTATTTGGTTGTTTTTAATTCGTTCGGACATTTCGTACGAAAATAAAGGGTGATAATTATTATCACGGCGCGCGATCAATGAGAAATAACGAGCAAATTCTAATCGGCCGCACTGATGACAAAAATATATTATTCACAACCCAAACGTGTACGCGGAGAAAAAACGGACAAAGACTAGCAAATCGATAAAAGTAGAGTTGTTTTGAAAAATAATCAGACTTATAAATTGAAATATTTTATCGCAAGTTTCACTGCAGTGACGGCTATGACGATCATGCCCGTTTTCCGATCGCGTCATACGTATAATAGTGACTATGTCAATTATTATCAATTATTATATTGTAATATGCAAAATCGATTTATGCAAATGCGTTCGGCGTGGTACGATAAACAAGCACGACCGCCGCCGCCGCGGCGTGTAGACGCGCGCGGAGACAAACAATTATTGTTAAATTAATTAGTTTTAAACCCCAGAGAGGTTAAAACGCGAGCGGCCGCGATCCCGCGTTTTCCCGCAGAGCCAAAGCCTCCGCGGTGAAAGAGCTGCGAGGGACACGCGGGATTATATCGCATTATACACGATAATGGTTTACCTTCGTCAGTCAACACACAGAGAGAGAGAAAAAAAAAACCACAATCATCTGTCTGGGGACTTTGGCCGGCGCGCGGAGGAAAGTCGATCGTTGAAATTGTTCAACGCGCGTGTTTGTTTTTAATCACGGCGGCGCGGCGCCGCGAGACTGTGTGAGCCCCGTGTGGGCTGCTATATTATTGTGCGGCGCGACGAAATCCTGCCAGTACAGGTCATATTATTCTTTTTGGTTTTTTTTTTAATCAACGAACTACACAAACACGCGGTCGGTTATAATATGTACAGAGTATTACATAATAACTAAGGCTCGGATTTTGTAGCAAATGCTTCTTTTGAGAGGTGTGTGGTAGAAAGATAATAATTCTCATAGATGAATACGTTTTGAATCGTTCTGATTTCAATGAAGTAAACTTTTTTTGCTTTTTTTACGCGCGAAAATTAATCGCGATTTTGGTAGTTAGATCTGTATAATTTCGATAATCCGAATTTTTAAATCGCGGCGGTAGTTATAACACAACATTGTCGATATATTTTTCGATTAGTAGTGAGCAACCGTTCGCCAGATTACGACCGATCGATCGACGAAATGCAATGCCCAGATCGACAAAAATAACATGTTGATTATAGACTTTAGTAAAATTAGTTTACATAACTTTATGCAAGGCGGGGAAATTGTCCCCTCCCCCCCCCCGAGTTTTTAATTCCATCAGCCCAAATGTTAGTTAAATATTTAAAATAATCATATTTTTATACACTTTTGACCCGTACATAGTATATACGTATGCTACGAAACTTATATACCTAGATATAATATCATTAAAGTCATACTTAAACAAATTATAATTTTTTTTTTTTTTTTAATTACCTTTGCCCCACCCTGTAAAAATGTCTGCAGTGGACGCCTGCTGTGTGTCTATTATTTTGCGTATCGGGCGTAGGTCATAAATCATAAAACGCGTTAAAGATCAAAAAGAGAAAACGCAATAAATGCTATTGAAAAAATTATCAACGATTTAAAAACATTAAAAAAAAAAAAAACACTTAAAATAAGCATTAAATCGCGCGCCGCCGCTACGAATAAAAACGTTACGGTACGATAAGAATATAAATAATCGACGAAAGACTAATCGGCAGGCGTTTCGGTAAACGCGTACAGATTTCGACTTTTTCAACAACAACAAAAAAACGATCTGAAAAAGAGAAGAAAAGCCGTAGAACGTCAGAAAGCTCTCGTAAAAAAAGCCCGTCGTTGGAATGTATAATAATACAACGTGTCCTCCGGATCATATATTATAATGTTCGTATCTGGAAAAACGATGCGAATCGGAAAACGCGAGCGCCGGTAATAATAATAACATTTATATATAGTGTCTTAGACCAGCGGTTCTTAACCTTTTGTAGGACACGGATGAAAGATTTTTACAAATCGCGGACCCCTACCAATTTTTTGTCGAATTTTATAATTTTATATGAAAAAAATAAATAATAATCCAAAAATATTGTAACAATGCACTCATGTCACGTATTGACTTATGTTAGGTGTTAAGACTGCCGCGGACCCCCGACAAGAGTATTGCGGACCCCCAGGGGGCCGCGGACCACAGGTTAAGAACCACTGTCTCAGACCAGTGTTTCTCAAGCTTTTTACCGCGACGACCCCCTTTTTGAATTTCAATTTTTTCTAGCCACCCCCTACGTATATTAATTATTAAAAAAAAGGTTATATTACTAAGACTTGGACGACGACGACGACGGTTGAACGAATCGACCCGCACAAGCTCGGCGTCCGCGTCGGGGGTCTCGGTCGGCGCGAGGCTATCGTATAAAGTATAATAAAAAAGAAAAAATAAATATATATATACGGCAACGGACGCGAATCGATAGCCAACAGATTTTCCGCGGAAAAAAAAAAAAAAACGAGTTGCCCGAAAAATCGCCTCGTTCGCCGCCGCCGTCATCGAAGTGAATTGCTTTGATAACGGAGCCGAGGGGGGTATAATAAAACGATATTTTCGTCCTGCCGATATATCACGCGAGCGCGAAGGGAGCTCCCCCCCCCCCGCTCACCGCCTCCGGTCTCGCTGCATCCGACGAGACAGATCCGTACGAACGATTACCGCTGATGAAGCGAACATTCGTCAACTGTCATATAATATCTCGGCGGTTCCTCCGAGGTTTTCTGGGCTCGCGTTTTTTTTTCTGCTCTCTCTCTCTCGTTTTTTCACCCCAGTTCGTTATATATACGTGTGTGAAGTAGTACGACCGAGAGCGAAGTGGTTGTTTTTTTTATTTATTTTTTTTTTTTTTTACGCCCGTTATCGGTCCCCCGAGAGTGCCGCCGCCGCCGCGCTAAAGCCGGTTCGTCCGTTTATTTTCCGACGTCTACGATATAATATAGACTATATTATATATAGTGCGCCGCACATGTACACGTGTATATTTGTCGAAGCTATACAAAATACGCGTCCGTTCCGATTCTTTCCGCGGACGACAATAGACTGATAATAAACGTTATGTTGTTATACGTATATTATCATCTCCGCGGCGGCGCGCGTATATTGTCCGCGGGGAAGGACGAAGGACTCGCGTCCGGTCCTCCGAACGAGTTTCGGTGTATAATCCGAAGGATAAGATTGGGGAAAGGGGTCGTTCGGATTAGCGATTTGTTCGGATTACCTATGGCTTTAAAAAAAAAAAAACATAAATTTTATTGTAATTTAAATTATGAAATTTTATTTTCATCCGTATTAATCGTGTAAAAACTCGTAATTTCAAAAGACAATGAATATATATGAAAATATTAATAAAATTACGAGTATAATATTATGAACCATGCTATTTAAAATATTGATTTATTTTTTTAAGGTAACATGCTTACGTGGAGCCATTTCGAGAAAAATACGCAAATAAACGTTACAATACGCAGTGTAAAACGATCTTTATGCAGTACGACACTCGACTGACGAACGTATGTAATCGACGTTCATATCTAAACGGCGACGCGTGCGATTACGAACATAATCGAAAAATTTTATTACCGGAAAATATTATTTTTTAATACATAAATTCTCAAGCCCGTTCGGATTACCGCGTCTTTCGGATTAGCCTGTGTTCGGATTATCGAGACCCAACTGTACATATACTATAATATAGCCGCGTGCGGCTCTTTAAAATCAGTTTCGTGCGGCTCTTGAACCAAATTTAGACTAAAACTAATAAATATAAAATTCTGTTCGAATCATTAGAAACGTGTTTTTTCATTGCCGCCGGTTTCGTTATCAAGACGTGTTTCGATCGGTAAGGTAACACACACTGTTTTCCAGTAGTTGAAAACGTATGTAATTTGGTTTCGATAATCGAGAAGAACCGAGGAAAACCGACAATTTCTGAAAATTGTTATTCGACGAAACGTTACAAACATATTTCTGCATTAGCGAGGTAAATACGTATAATAAACTATAATATCGAGTTTATTATGATCGCGTGATTAGGTGCATCGATTTCTAAACATTTTCCACCGAAACACAATCATTGAAATATTGTAAATTTCCAAAAGTAATAATTCAAAATTAACTGAAGAAATATAATAGGGTTATTCGTTCGTTCGTCCTTTCGTCCGGTGAGAATCTTTTTTTCGAATGCCACGGTGCGAATGAAAAACAAGTAATAAGTAAATCGGTTTTAAACTATTGGATTGTTTTCAATGCTTTTCACCCCACGAGCACAATATAATACAGCGGTCTGCACATACACGCGAATCGTCGCGACGATACGAGATCCCGCACAGAACTGCACGACCTACGCGCGACAAAACGAGCGCATCACCTACGCGTTTTTTTTTTTTTTTAGTAGATTCGTTTTTAAATTTCCGACGACGACGACGAAACGTTTACGACCCGCACGTCATGACAACACCGTCCGTTATTCTATACGTGTTTGTGAGCGCGTTCGTCCGCCATCACTCGCGAGCGCGCATAAAACCACGACGCGTACAAATCGAACAAACGTGTATTTTATTTTCAAGCCGTCAGGAAACGGCGCGTATATTTTTTTTGCCGGCCCGTTAAAACGTAATAATATAGCGCATAAAGCGCATCTCATTAAGTCTGAATGATGATAATTAGACAACGGTCGCGCGTAGAAAGTACGATCTGTATATTATACGTTCGACGTCAACAGGTTATTTTTATTCAGGTATTATATTTCGTTTTATTGCCGAAACCAACTGATGCACTCGTTTGAACAACGCGCACCGTAATAATAATATAACAGGAGTAGTGACCGTGTGACGTACGGTTAACATCGACTGGTCGCGATTAAAACGAACAGCTACGTGTAGTGTGTCGTGCGCTATGAGATGTGGTTACTCTGGTCGTCGTGCCCGTGTCGTGAACGTTACCGCATTGAACAAAACCGCGTGCGGCGTGCTCGAAAGAGAAAAAAAGAACAGTGTTTAACGTGTCGATTCGACTAATGGCGGGACTTGCAGCATTCGCTAAATTTTTTGGATAAACATTAAAAAACTAGCGCTATGGAAACTCATGTCACGTTTCAACGATCTCAAATATGAATTTTGAAAGTCTTTTTTTTAAGCTTTTTTCTAGTTTTTTTTTTTCGATTTATTTTGCTTTTTTGCATACCTTAGCTCAATTATAACACGGGCCGCTGACGAAAATTCAGAATTTGTAGTCATTTAAAATTGTTTTTGTCAGAAGCTACAAATAATTTTTCGCCTTCGAATTATAATATTATCATTTCCTGGTAATAATCACCGGGATTTGTGATTTCCTCGCTCGTCTACTTGTCGGTTAGGTCCTTGCTATGGTCACGGAACAATTGACTAATCGCATACAGTAATAACGCTGTAATATCATTGTAATCCGATTCAATTTACGATGAAAAAATAAAACATATTTTATTGGAAAAAGTTGTGTTTTGATTAGGATTTTGTAATATTTCTTTAAGTGCTTTTTTCAGTGCTTACAATCAAGTATTTTGGTGATGATTAGACGAGTGCTATAAGTCCCGAACCCTGCGGTAACGTGGAACGAACGAAATCGGTTCCGGTATTTTTTCCCGTCGGGATTTGTTCGCGATCTCGGTCTCGTTTCGGCCGCGGAGTTTTTGTCCGGGTTCGCACCTGTACAGCGGGGTGCCCGCGGCGACCGGGTAATACCGATCGGAGGCGGAGAGCCGAGCGCGGAAGAGGAGTAGGAAAAAACGCCAATGACGTGGCGGGCGCGCGCAACGAGACGGGGGCGAAAGGTCGCGCGGGCGGCGCGTATACGGGAGCGTGCGTGCGCGCCGCGGGTCACGCCAAAGGTCACGCCCGACGCCCGAAACGCCGGCGGCGTACGGCGCGCGCCGCCGACAGCCGCCGCCCACAATAGGTCCTTTGCCGTTCATCGACGGGCGCGCGCGGCCGTCAGGACGACTGCTGCGCGGATATCGGGAGGAAACGAGAACGCGCGCGATCGCGATCAATAACCTAACCGTCGGAAGGAAGGAAGGAAACGTATCGATTTTTGTAGTCCAGAGGCTGCCGTGGGTTCTCGTGGTGGTTTGCGACGGTGACGCGATAAAATTCAAAACGAAGGGGCGGCAATCCCACCACGCCACACCTATCGTAGGCGAGAACGCTAAATATCTATGATTGGATCGTGTGAAATGCGATTGATATCACTGATACGATGTTATGTTATGTTTTATCGAGCAATTCGCAGTCGTAAATACAAAAGCGCAAGTCTATATAAATCGATATCCGCGCGCCGCGGCTGTTCTCGAGATCGCTAATATACTACACAGTCCGGTTCGACGCGAAACCATTTATTCGGCGTTGCACAGAGAACCGTCTATAAATTGATTTTACGCGCTAATGATTAATGCGCGCGTACGCCGCCGCCGCCGCGACGGCGCTAAGAGACCGGAATTTCTAAGGATTGCCCGGAGCCCCGCGATCGGAAAAAAATCCCGGCCCCCGGGGGTCAGGCCGGGCTGCGGCGAGACTGGTCTCGAGAAATCCGCGTTCGATTTACCCGCGGTGGGATGTGCTCGATAATAATAATAATAATTAAAAAAATAACGAGTTTCGAAAACCCGAGTTGATATTATTCTCGTTCGGTCGTAAATTATAATATAAAGAATAATACGATTCTCGGACACACACGGTACCCAATCAACATATTATGCAGGGCGAAGTTTACCGAGTATTTAGAAATACGTAATTCGTGGTTGTTAATATATTATTATTTTCAACAACTAAAACAGTTCGTTTATTCTCGCAATATACATCGAGTGTGCAAATCAAATAGAATCGCCACTAACCCAACTGCAGCGAAAAGAATCAATTTTCGAGCCCGAACTTTATTCGAATTATTATTTTTTTGATGCCGAACTTTAAGAAAAACGATTCTTTACGATCGATTTCGGAAGAGCGACGTTTATCGTCGTCGAATAATGAAAACCCAATCAATGCGTGCGATTGACGTATCTACACGTACCGCACGGGTGTGAAAATGAGAATCTCTGATGCCAATCGATGGCCTCGCGGGAACCACCCACTCGTCCGATCAAGAGTATATATCGCTCGTTTATTAGCGAGCCTATTTCCGATTCCAAAAACAATACCGACTCCCGCGACCCCACCTGAGCGAGAGAAATAGTAATTTTTAAAAAACGCCGCTCTCAAAAAATTGACGACGACGACGGGACGGCTAGTCCTAAAACTATTATAAATATTTCAATAAAATGTATTAAAAAAAAACAAAAAAGAGGGAAATTAATATTTATTCTTTTGAAAACACGGCATCTGCATATCGAAACCAGAAATTTTCGGATTCGGCCGAAAAAAAATAAAAAGCGCGCATTATAATACCACTGCTCGAACGTTGACTTCGGACTACTGTAGATACGCGAGATCGTAATATACGTCGGATCAAACGAAACGCGATATTTTATCGGCCTATTTTATCGATCGAGCTAATAAGAGTACTCGTAGACGTCGTCGTAAATGTGACGTGTATCGACGGTGTCCGGCGAGAGCGCGTTGTTAATTAATCGACTCGTTCCGGACTCGCGTGCCGCCGCCGCCGCAAATACGCGAGCGTTAAATATTTATTGACTACGATCTATCACGGCGTGCGTACGTATTATTATTACGCGGCGGTCGCGGCAAGGATTTATTTCAACGTACGTTATATGTATACGAAACGTATACGGCCGACACGCGAGAGGTCATACCTACCGCGTAGACCGCATTAACCACGATCGATCACAATACGTCCGCGTTCGATTGGCGGTTTATTGTTTTTTTTTTTTTATTTTTAATTATCGAAATACGCACGTTACACACCGTTGTAATTATCGACGTATATCGAGCGAGATTGATCGGATCGTCGAGCGTTCTCGGGACGCGAATCGATTGTCCCGTCATCGGCCGGTCACACGATGTATATGAATAAATATCATCGTCATAATATTATACTCGACGACGGTTCGACGATAAAAAAATTATTATTATAACTCCGTCGAAATCTATTCGTCCGTTTATTTAGCCGTTTCGTTTATACGACGATCGATCGCAGTTTTGATTTCGAAATTAAAACAATAATTAATCAAACGGTTGTTGAAATAAATCTGCAGAAATAACGGCGTCCTTGTTTCGAAGGAAAGTCCGATTCGTCGAGAGGATAAAAAATATACGGACGACTATAATAAATGTAAAGGTATACGAAACCCCGGGATTGCCTCCTACTAAAAGAATGTTTTATCGTTTTATTCCGCGCAGTCGTAGTCATTGTCCGAGGGCCGATTCATGTCGAGTACTTCCGGAGACACGGTGAAAATACAACACAAATAATACACTACTCGGACCGCCGCCGCCGAGGATTTCTTTTAAATTTCGATTCAAGGACCAAAGGATTCGTATAGAATAATAATAGAGAGAGAAAAAATGATCGTAAAACGTCCGCCCCCGGGTGTGCGCGCGATCGCTCGAAAATACGGGTCAGATACTTGGCGCGTCCATAAATTCAACATTATATTCACGCAATGAACGAATCGATAACACGTCGTGTTTACTAAATAGACGAATAAATCATTTTACTCGTTGATTGAACAACCGCGGTATACACACAGAGGTCGTCGCAGCAATGAAAAGAATTCGAGCGGTTTAATCGTGCGCGCGTCGTAAAGTCTCCTTATGATACTGCTGAAAAAAATAAAACTGTTTTCGCCAGGTGAGAAATCGTTTAAAACGACCGTTCAAAAGCCATAATGGGCTTCCGTCGGCGTCGTTCTCCGAAGACAATAATATAATATATATTTTATACACTATACCCACTGCATATTATTATCGCCTTCGCTGCTCTTCGCGTCCCGAAATCGACGCCATTGTTAAACGACACACCTATTACGGTCGCACATAAAACGCGTATTATACGCGTGCTCGTTCGAGTGCGAACGACGCGACGTGTGTCGCATTAAAGTTCACATTATAACACATACCCGTACGATTTACGTGTATATTATATAATACACGTACGACTAGTACAAAACGATATATATATACTTATGTATATATATATATATACTTATGTATATATATGGTCGGCGGAGGGGACTTGACGCGCTTTTCAGTCCGATTGTCACCGGGGCGAGGGCGCGAGGCCGTTAAGGACCGCGCGCGGGCGTGGACGACGACGAGAAAGGAAAACGGGAGCGTAGAGAGATATTACTAATGCATGTATGTATATAAGCGCGCGGGCGCGTTCGACGGGCCCATTGTGCGGCGCGCGAAACGTTGTAAAACTCAATTTGGACGTTTTTGAATATTATTGTACGCGCCGCGCCAGTCGTGTATATATACAGATAAGTGATTTTCGCGGCGCGCTGCACTCTCCTTTTGTGTAACGCAATAATGTAGACGTCGCGCGCCGTCCACGCCGCCCGCCGCAGCCGCCCACACCCACACCCCATTCGGATGTGCCCGGGAAATGCACTTTTTCCTTTTTAACGCTTTTTTATTCCGGCCCCGCCGCCGTCCGGTCTGCGAACATTACACGTATATCAGTGGGTTTTCGCTTCGGCGACAATAATAATTATTATCGCGCAGTCGAATATATAAACACACACGTACGTATAATATAAAAAGCACTCTTTTTCTCTCGACGCGCGTCCATTGTCACACCACCGGCAACGGTGTCAATAACAATAATGCTCCAAGACCACGCGATAAAAAATATTCGGTGCGTCCCAGAAAAGAAAAAAATTCCAATCGCGACGGCGGCGATTTATTCATTCATTTATTTATTATTACGTGCGTATATTATTTGTTTTATAATCAATTTACCTATAACTGTCGTTCGAGCGAGGTTACGAGTTAAAACTATCGGTTTATTGTATCTTTCGTTAGTCGAATTTTGTTTTTCGACTTAAACAATAGTATAATAAAAAATAAGATTACCCAATAAAAGGGTTGATTTCTCGGCGACAAAGGACTAAATACCAATGCCTAAATATCCAAGAACCAAGTGTTACCCCGTCGTTACCACACAAGACCTACGGGGTACTTGCAGATGACATTTTATTTGTATTGAGTTTAAAAAAAAACACTTGATGGATTTTTCAATTAATAAGTGTAGAAAATTACAAGGATCTAATAATCTTACCATAAAATAACATGGGGATGCATAGCGAATAAATAAATAAAAACGATTAAAAAACACCTTTTGGAAAGTCGAAATCCGTATATAATTGTAACTACTATATTGTATTGTTGTCGACAAAATTTCGCGCTATAGGTGTGTATGACGATAGTTAAGACTTTAAATTTAAGCTTTAAAAATATGCGATTAAACTACATATTTTATTGACGAACGCTTATGGAGATCTCGCTAGGTTGTCCAAGGGGAGGGAGATTGCCTTTTCCGACGAAAATGTTACCGTCTCTCGCGAAATTCGACGTGTTTCCATAACGATGTTCGACGGCACGACAAGACGTGTTTGTAAACGCGTTTTCGGCCGTATAATCTCGCGGGGATTTCACGCGCGAATCGGCTCGATAATCTCCCTCGTTTAGATTCGCTCAGACGAGCCCCGCGTCGCGCTCGCGTTTTATTTTCTAAAATCCGAAGTAATTGCGCGCCACGTCAACTATTGTCGCGCCCGCCTACTACGGTTGACGTGCTTCCATTTCCTTTTCCAAATGTGCCCGGGCACGATTCGTATTTTTTCGAGGGCTCGCGAGCGAGGCTAATTTTTTTTTTATTTACATATCGATTACAAACAAAATACATCGCGTCAATTTCATACTGAATTCTACTTGTATCCGACAAACGTTACCGAATTGAAAAGTCGTTGAGAAATATGAAAACGATGAATATTCAGTCGACGGACTCGAACAGTATCGATATACATATCGGCAGGGGGTCCCTATTTTTTTTTCGACTCGATTATTTTTAGTCCTTAAACTAAAAATAATTTTGGTAAAATTGTCACCCCTTTTGGTGCCGAATCGCGGTCGAAATATGGCGATTGAGGGTTGTTTTATTGTTTTTTTCAACTACAACAGCACTCGGCATAAAAATGTACAGAACTCTCTATGTATGAGATCTAACGACGACGCCTACGAAAAAGCATATTACAGGCGTGTTCGTGATTTCAATATTTTCTAGAATACGAAAGACAAAAAAATAAAATAATTTTGTTGACGATAATATACGGTAACGATATAATAATATATAGGGGCGCTCGGTTCGTGCGACCGACGACGATTATCATCGCGTTTACGTTTTATTTTTTTCGCCGAGGAAAAACGCCGCGCGGAAACTTTTTCGGCCGATTAACTTTCGGCGCGGAACACGCCAGAGAAACGTTATTGTTTCAATTATTATCGTCGTCCGACGACGAGGGTATTTACGTATTTTAATTCGCTCGTCTCGTTTCGAGCCGCGCGATTCAAACGAAAACTATTATCGCCGCAGTCGTGTACAATATAAAGAGAGATCCGGTCGCTCGCCGCGTCTCGGCACCGTTAAAGGAGTTTTTCTCCTTTTCGCGCGCGCGATATAATATTATATACAGTAGAAATCACTATAACGAGCATCGCTTAGAACGAGATACCGCTTACAACAAGCAAAACGTTAGGTCCCGGCACGAGCCCATATAATTGTATGTTAAAATATACGTCTACAACGAGTATGGTTATTACGAGTTATCGGCTATTACGAGTAAAATAAAACGAACTTGACTAACGACCTTCCGGTTACTACGAACAGGTACCTGCAAGATAAGAACTTTTGGCTATTATTTAGGTCAATTAATCATTAACATACATTATCTTTAGCCGTGTAGATATGGATTACTTATTCATAATAAACATTATTCCTACAAATTCTGGTGTTTTCAAGTTAATAAAAATTACAAATAGCGTCAGTTGTGTGAAAACGTTCCACCATGTCGCGTCGTCAGTTTACGTTGGACGAAAAAATGGGAATAATCGGGCGGTTAGAAAATGGAGAGACAAACAGCGTGATCGATCACAAAATAATTTGGCACCTCTTCGTGTTTTGTAATTATATCTAAGTAATACTGTAATAAAAATAATAAGTAATAATGTATCAATATAAATAATTAATAATAAATGTCGTCTGTGTTTTATTTTTGTATTTCCCGCTTTTAATCGGTTAGGTAACGAATGCTCGTTCTAACCGCGTACAACGAGCTACCTCGTTTTATAACGAGAAAAACTAGCTGGCCCTTGAAACTCGTTATAACCGATTTCTACTGTAGTTTTCTCGGGACTCGGCGCGGGCGCCGCCGTCGAGTTTCACGCGATCCGTAGAAAAGTTTTCGCGACACCGCACCGTAATAATCTATATAGGTGTTATATTATACGTCATATAAAATATTTGGCATCGATTACGCGCGGCCATTGTCTGTCGAACTCTCCCGCGGGTGGGTACGGACGAATAACGCGCGACAATAATAATAATATATATATATATATAGACCTATATATTCGACACGACCTTCTGCCACTCCCTCCGGCCCGCCGCCGTACATAAAACATGCAAATTATTTTCCGCCCGTCAATTTCTGTTTCGCACCTCGCGGGTGACGTATAGATCCTTCCGGCGTTCGCTCCCACTCTCAACCCCGCCTAATATATATATATATATACGTATGTATAGATCCTTCCCGAGGGATTTTCCGGGTGACATTTCGATTCCCCCGTTTTCTTATATTTTTTTTTCTCTTCTCCTTCATTGCCCACTCACACGTGTACAGAAACGGTATACCTACGCGTGTATATATATATATATATATATAAGGACTCGGTAGCGATAAGGACGATGACGCGCGCGGTGAAAAAGAGGAAAAACGAAATGTTCCGCGTGTCACGGTCGTGTGACAGTTAGTTGCGACGACGACGACGACGACGTATTCGTATATATACGTATATACGAGTACCCGCGTCCCGTGATTCTTTTAAAAGCGTCTCTGCTGAACCCGCACGGCTGTATACACTATACCGCTGGGACGAGTGTGGTCCTATACAATATGATATCGACAGGATCGAAATTAAAACGGTTTTATTTCCCTCCGAATAACCGCGGCGGCAGCGACGATCGCATACGCGCGCGCGGCCGTCCGTCGAGCACGCGTCGTCGACAGCTAGGAACGCATCGAAACAGGGAAATCCTATCGAAATGAAAAACGCCTTTTTTCATTTTAGGCTCAATCAGACTACCCTCTCCAACACCGATACAATCCCGAGTACAATAATAATTGTAAAAGTATATTAATTATTTTATGTTACTATAACATGGATTGTCGTAGTTTTCGAAAGAAAACGCGTTAAACATTTTAAAATCAACACGTCGTACACATCATACGTGAATATGATATTCACGATGTCCTTAATGTTTTTACGTCAAAGACGTGTGCCGGTCGCACCCTCCCAAATTACGCTGTTTCCTCGAAAACTGCAGTCTACCGCCCGATAACAATAATATTATAATGGACACGCGCGCGAATTCCGAAATCGAATTCGATTTTCTCCAAAATTGAGCGCATAGTAAAATAAAAACAATCGCGGTGCTGTCGCGTTCGACGATTTCGACCGGTAATATCCGATCGACTCGGCGCGGCGGCGGTAGGAAAATGACGATTTTTCTATATTTCAAAGAGGTTTTTTTTTTCATTTCGTCTCGTTATAATGGCGCCTTGCTATCACGTAAGCCGAGTCTAACACGTTCGGTGATTCGACGGCACAGGTGAGAATCGGTTTGACGCTAATGCATCGCGACCGAGGCGTAGACTATTTGGCGCCGAACTTTTGCCTCCCCGTAACGCGCGCGCGCGCGATTACGATAAAACATTCGCCGACGCCCGCGATAGCGAAGCAAAATAAAACGACGACGACGAAATCGTTTGAATCGTCGACGGTCAAGCCGCGCGGAGACAAATCGACGACGGCGAAACGATTCCTAAATTGTACGTTTTTATTTCTCGTTCGGAACCGCCGCGCACCAAACTACCGTCGCGCGGGCAAAGGGGGTCGAAAGATATATACATAGTACGTATATGTATGGTATATATACTACGTATATAATAATAATATGTATTCCGCAGCCAGTCGTTTATGCATGCAATCACGCGCCGTTATCTGTACACGCCGCCACCGCGGCCGGGCCAAAGAATCGCTTTACAATCCTCACCATTAACCCCGTCGTCGCCCATCCTATATACAACCCCTCCGGTCGCGACTCCGGCGGCATCGCGCGTCTTTTGTTCTTATCTGCCCTCGTTCCACCACCACCCCGCCGTCACTTAATCCGCATGCAAAACCGTAGCGCGTTCAAATTGCCTTTTAACATCGCCGCGGTCCCGTGTACCTTTATATCTGGAATACAATGTGCGTGTGTATATATAAATAAACCGACGACGACGACGACGCCGTAAACAAAGTGCGTATCCGAAACCGCGCTCTTTTCGCCCTCTCTCTCTCTCTCTCCGTCTATCTTGTCCGTCCATCTCGATCGACCGCGCTCTCTCGCGCTCTCCTCTATTATCGACGAGCCGGCGGCAGCCATTCCGAGCGCGACACGCCTGTCGTCGCGCGACCCGTTATCCGCGCACATCATCGCATTGTTATCGCAAGTATTTCGAGAAAAAAAAAATAAATACATTTATTATTCGACCCTGCGCGCGACCGACCACCCGCCCCCGCTAGATCCGTCGCCTCGCGAGCGAGATAAAAGCGCTCCGTCGAATTTAAATGCGACAATTTATTATTTCGTACAACGCGCGTGCACAACACATACGTACATGTTATACATAAATGTGCGTGTGCGCAAATCCTTTAAGACCAGGACGAACGCGACTCGGCAGCGGACCGCGTATGGACTTTTTCGATGGAGCGATAAACGCGCGGCAAAAGGCATTGTCGAGCGGGTTCGCGTTTTATTTGATTTTTTTTTTAAATAATATCGTTTTCAACGCGCGCCGAAATCCTCCTGTTCGCGTAGTCGTCGGCAGGTAATCCTTTTGCGCCGCGGGCGCCGCGCCAACACAGGACGTTTAGTTTCGTTTTTTACCGCGGGCCCCCCCTTCGCTATTTGTCCCGCGTCCCCCGACGCAGAGTTTCCCCGGCGCTAGCAAAAACGACCACATTTGAAATTAACGCCACACTTTTAATATTTGAGGTACTGAGGTGGAAAAAAAAACCAGTTTTAGCAAATTACTGGAAGCTTTTTATTGAATATGAAAAAAACTTATGTGTGAAACAAAACGTCCGACAAATGGCGTCCGCGCATGGCGATGCATTCTTGGAGGCGCTCACTAAAGTTTGTCACCACTTTCTTCAACTTTCCCGCTGAAATCGATGCAATTTCACTTCTAATTGAATCTCATAGATCGGCCAATGTTCGTGGCTTATTCACATAAACTTTTGACTTCAAATACCCCCACAGGAAGAAGTAGTAGGGAGCGAGATCGGGCGAGCGAGGTGGCCCGTGAATGTCACCGTTTCGAAATTCCGAGTGCTTGAGCGCGATGTCTCGTTGACCGTCGAGGGCTTTCTTCAACAGAAACTTGAGCACGTGCTATATTTTCTGGTGCCACTATATGGGGAACACGTCTTGGAATCTTCGGTGCCACACTACCATGTTCCCAAAAATTTTTAACCCAATCGGCGGTTGGAAACGTGGAGAAAGTCCGAATCGCGTGCGGATTGCGCGTTGCGTAGTCACGATTGACTCATTGTTTCGGAAAAATGTCTCTACGGCGAACGAACGATGTTATAAATACTCCACTGCGCCTGTGCAACAAAACTTCCCGTCACGTACTACATAATGAGACGATCCACGATATTGTGTGACAACCACTCCCAAAGTTACGCTTATCTCAAATGTGGTCGTTTTTGCTCCGCCACCCTGGTATATTCGAATACGACATGTCTACAACGCGTCATCGAATAGAGCAGCGGTTCCCGGGGTACGCGAGATGATCTCAAGGAGTGCGCGAAGAATTCGTTAACGGCGCAATTCGTTTCGTTTAAAACTTTCACGCAATAAATGTTATTACTAATCAGACAAACTACTTAACCGTTATAGTTGCTTTTTCGTCGGACTTTTTGCTCTCCTCGCGACCAAGGCCGGGCGTTAACGAGTTTAAAAGTTTAAGTTACGTTTGAAAGTCAAGTCAATTTTAACTTTTTAACCTGATTTTGCAAACTATCGACTTGATATTTTTCTTACGCCAACTTAATAGAAAAAAAAACGAGTTGCTCTTAATTAAATCCGAGTTAATCGAAAAATAATAATTATCATCGCATTTCATCCCGTAACCGTGGGCGCGAAATATAATAATATATTTATTATAAAATTATTTACGATTCGTCGGTCATTCGATGTAAACATTTTAATTTCCAAATAATCTCGCCGCCCGCGGCACTCGTGTTTATCAGTCAATATAATATTTTATGGTAGGCTATTTACGATTAGAT
Source organism: Drepanosiphum platanoidis (assembly GCA_948098885.1). Classification (NCBI taxonomy): domain Eukaryota; kingdom Metazoa; phylum Arthropoda; class Insecta; order Hemiptera; family Aphididae; genus Drepanosiphum; species Drepanosiphum platanoidis. Next base: position 8,976,400 of record OX402537.1, read on the forward strand.
TCTAAACGTATGACTCAAATTAATTATAATAATAATAGTAGGAAAAACGTTTTTCAACGACGGTTAATAATTGTTTTCCCGTGATTTTGGACTTATCATCAATAAACGATACCTTGCGTTGAAAAAATAAACCTCGAGTAAACGAGTTGATACGTTTTTTCGAGTTAACTCTCGACTCAGCCTAGTCGATGAAAACATTCACCCACTATATTAAATTTTAACTTTAGGGTTAACAAAAAAAAATGTCATTGACTCGGCCAGCCTCGTGTTACTACTACTTTACTCGCTTGCCGACGACGACGCCTGCCGTAATAGTAATAGTATTATATTCGATCCGATCGAGCGAGATTTACCCGGTCCACATGTTGTACGAATAATGCGGTATAAAAGTCGAGTTGGTCGTCGCGTAGTGCGTCACGCGTATAACGCCGCGCGCATAAATATTTATTAATTGTACGCGCGAGTCGAGTTTTATTGGAAACAATTGGTCCGAAATAACGATAAATCGTATTAATCTATATATATGTATAAATGAAATCACCACTATATTATTAATCACGGTGGGACGCAGTCGTCAATAATTACGCGCGCGCGCGAACGACGCAATAGTTAATAATATACGGTTATTATACGATACGGCGGCGCAAACGGATTGTCGTCGTACGACGACGATGATAATAATAATAATAATACTCGTCGTATCAATTAACGGGGTCATCGAGCAATTTAGGGCAATCAACACGTCGCGAGGGAAAAAACAACAATGACCAAACTCTCGTCGCGGTCGACGATGCAGTTCTCTCGCGCGCGATGGGTTTCACAATATAGTATAAAATCGATGTAAACGATAAACAACGACAAGCGCGCAAGTCACCCGCGGGGCGTAACTATTCATAAACAATAGCGGTCATAGTCCCGCGTGTTAGCCTAACGATTTTTTAAGTGGTCGCAGATTTTTCGGAACGCTTGTTAAAGTCAACAATAATTTATGATATTATATCGTGTTAATAATTATTGACAGTCGAAAAAGCAACGAAAAAACGTCTGAACGCGTGCACTAATATTTCAAAAAAACTAATGAAACGAGTAACAGTTGTTTAGCCGCGATCTACGCGTTTCGACTTAAAAAAAAACGACCGGATCGAGTTAAAGTTTCTTTTCTCGTGTTAATGTTACATTTACGTTAATAAATTAACGATTTTCGTAGTTCGGATTGGAACTCGGACAATAACTCGAGGTAGATCGTGACGGAGACGACGAAAATCGAACGTTTTTGTTAATTTTTGCGCAGACGACATGGACGGCGAAAACGATTATCTCGTTTTACAAACAATACGACGCATAAAAGCGAGTTTAAAACAACCGTCGTCGTCGTCGTAGTAATTACACTACGTATAATTGTCGTAAATAAATTGATTTTGCGGCGCGCGTTCGGCAAACATTCGTTTTCGAAACGAAATGAATATTCGGCGTTCGAGTGCGTACGCGCGATAATAACATATAATACGCGGCGACGACGATCAAATAAGGAAATCGAGTAGAAAAGGGTGAACCGCGAGAGAGCGTGTGCTCGCGTTATGGAGTGAGTCGTCGGTGGCGACGTTTACACGCCGACGACACCACGAGGGGCAGGACTGCGCGGTGGCGGCAAAAGTGAAAAAGCCGCGTGTAATTAAAGGACGCGCCCTTTGTGCCGCCGCGCCGGAGCGAGAGCGGACGACACGTATGCGTGAGGGGAAAAGGAAAAGGATAATGACGAGGGATCATCGTCGCGGTCGTCGCCGCAGTTTGCCGCTGCGACGGCGGTCGGTGTTTGGTTTGTTCTAATTAAAAAAAAATTTCAAAAAACCCGACCGGATTAACCGATCACTGTGGCTCGCCGCGCTCCGTCCTCCGAATAAATAGGACCATGTATATACAATTGTACAAACGCAGTAGACGTTTTCGCGTGTTTTTCGATAATATTATTGTAATATTCGTCGCCGCCGCCGCGAACGCGACCAAATTTATATTACGCGCCCCGGGAGAGAGATCCATCTCGTCCGGGAGTGGAACGATTTTTCGCCGGAGCGAATAAAAAATAAAATAGGTTTATGATTATTATTATCGTGCGAGAGGCTCGCGCGCGGTTGTATACGTGAATAATCTCGAGTGGCGCACTACGTGACGTTGGAAATTATAAAATTCGCGGCGGGGGACGTCCCCGTTTAATATTCCGTCGGAGCGAGGGACGAGGATGTCGATTATATATACGACGACGATTTCGCGACATGAAAACGAATGTTTTTTTTTTGTCCGTTTTATAATGTTATAATTTCTCGCCGCGGCGACGACGTTTCGAGAAGTTTTACTAAAAGAATAAATAAACAAAACGCATCGACTCGCACCGACGTTTATTGCGAAAGCGACCAGCAAAGAATATAATATGTATTGCGCCGCGTGTCCGACATGATCTTTTTTTTCAATTGATTCGACTAATTTTCACATTTAGATATAGTCTGAGAAAAGTAAATTTATTTCATATACCGTTTAATAGATATATAACTATGGCTCTGATAGTTTCTTTCCTAGATCATTAAATTTAGCAAATCAAATTGTGAATTATTATGTAGACTTTTTTTTCATGTCACGTATTATTTTTAATCGTAATGTATATTTAGGTTTAAATTCAATTGCAAATTAATTTTTATATTCGATTTATCATTTGTTATTATTTAAATATTTTGTTATTATCGCATTATTCTTGATTTACTGATATTTTTATTGTAAATCTATTTTTTTATTATTATTGATTCTATTTTATATTCATCTTTCAATTGTATGAAAATAGTTTATAATATGTTATTACTGATAATTACTAAATATTATGTCATTCACTTCTACTGTATTTTCAAAAGGGTTATCCCGTTTATTATATATAAATAAATAAATAAATAAATAAATAAATAATTTTCACATTTAGATAATATGATTTTATTGATTAAATAATAATTGTTTTCGACAAAGACGAAACACAAATGAAAAATGAACATGAAACCTATAAATCCACGTTTATCTAAATAACGTTTTTATAACGCGTTGAAAATGCCATTTCTCCTGTCTATAAATTCTCGGCCAGCCGTACAAAAACCGTTTAAAAAACCGTCCAACGGCACGCGGCGAGTCTGTCGCAAGTCTACAGCTCGTAGAAACAATAATGATCGGACGAAGGAACCATAATATCGTCGGGATTTCGTCGATTCGGGCGATTTCGAGAGAAATGTCGACATTTCGAGTTTCGCAAAACGATCGGCAGCCCGCGGCACAATGGATTTTGATTGACCTCTCTCGATGTTATTTAAAATTCGCGGTGTGCAGGTCGCGGGGGAGTCGCAAATCACGCGTCGCCGCCGTTACACCCCCGCGCGCGGGTGACCGGAAGGGGACGAGAAGAGTCTCGTTTGTTCGCCGCGCGGACGTGCAGTTGCGGTTTCCTTTTTTTTTCAAGCGTCGGAAGCAGGTGCGCCCCGTCGCCGCGGTTCGCTTCCGGGTCGTCCGTCGCGCGGCGGCCCGGGGTCAGGTGCGAGGAGGAACATGGTATAATAGTGATTCGAAAAACGAGTGGCGTGTCTTGCACCTACCGCGCGAACAACATACGAGTACGCGATATACGGACGCGGCGGTTCCGATGAAAGGGGTGTCTCTCGTCGCTCTCGTGTTAATTACGCGTACTATTGTGTGCGGATTCGATTTCAGTCGCCCACAGCAGTAATAATAACGATATCCGATTCGTATTCGCGCCGCCGCGTGCATTCGTCACCGCGCGTTATGCTCGTATATTATATTTCAACGGCGTGCGACGTTTTATATTTTTAACGGTCGTGTAAACACACCGCGTTATTATTATCATACACAACCCGCAATCGAGTTACGGACGTGATTAATCAAATCCGCTCGTCGGCCGACCGACGACTGCCGCCGCACTATATATATATATTATATTATATCGCGCGCGGGGCAGAAGGGTCCCGCCGCCGCGGCGAGCTGCGGTTATGATCGCCGACGGTTATTGTTATCGTTATTATTATTATTATTATTTTTTTTTTTAATTTTTAATCTGTTTAATTGGCAAACCGGGTCCCAGATGCGATACGGCGCGCCTCCCGACGTTAGCTCCGCGAAAATTACCGGCCGCAGCTGATGGTCTCGCGCCGCGATGATTACCGCTACCAAATACTATATACATATATACACGACGAAGACGCGCGCAGATGATGATGATGATGATGATGATGTTATATTCTCGTCGTCGTCACTTGCCCACGGCGACGAACCCCAAGGGTCTGATTCCTCTTCGTTAACCGCCAACGACTGCGACAAACTTTCGCGGGTAATAATAATTATTATTACGACGACGACGAGGAGTTATACGCGCTCGCGGTCGCGACGACGATTACGAAATCACGTTATTGTTTTTTCGCTCTCGGCGTTTTATCAGCCGTTCGATACGAACCCGTCGTTGTCGTCATTATTATCATTATTTTTTTCTTTTTTTTTTACTATACGAGTCGCCTAATGCGTTTGTCCGAACGATCAGGGCGCACGGATACAGTTTAATACCGTCGTTTACGATATATCCATTGGCATTAAATATTATTTATATCCATTCCTCGGTGCTTAAAATATATATTAAAAGTCGGTAAACGAAAAACGCGAACACATCTTTACTTTCATTTGAATATTGTATAATCTTAATATTACTTATCGACTATAAAATAGTTTCAAAATCAATTTAAACGCTTATTTAAACTCGATACGCAGTGCCGGGTTAAGGAATATTCCGACTGGGGGCAGATTTTTAAATGTCGCCCCTAAAAACCCAGAAAAAATACAAATAAAAACTAACATTTTTAGCAGCAAACTATTTTTAACGATAAAAATACAGTGTTTTTAGAAAGTGTACAGCTTCGCGTTTCTAGCGCGAAGATAATACAATCGTCGATGTCCAACACGGCGGCGGTGCCAAAGTTATTGGCGACCGTTAAATTTATGAAATTCGGCGGACGACGACGGGACGAGTCATACGAGTTCCGGACAAGAACAGACCTTCTCCAACGGGCGCCGGTGCCTGAAAACAATCGTCGGTTCGCCGTTGTGATATCACAGCTTATATTATAATATAGCACTTTTTGGCTCTCAGTAGATAAAACAAAAAAACTGGTCGCACTACTGCCAATGATGCATCATCGTCGGAATCGTCGTAATATGATTAAATCGAATGTGTTGTTATTATTATCGCGTGGTCCACGTGTCGTCCGGGCGACGACGATCGTTTGCAAATACAATAGACTCGAGCGACGTCTCCACCGGCGTAACACACATAATATTATATTATATATTATTATTATTATTATCATAGAAACGCGCGCGCGCGAGAGAGCAAGATGAACGAGTCCATCGGGAACGGCGAGATGATCGAGTGGTAGCGGGGCGAGCACAATAACGCGACATGGGGCATTTACGTACAATGTGTATATATATATAAATATTATATCGAACTCTCGCGTCTTCGCGGGGTTATTCGGATATTGATTCGATTCCTCGGGGGCCGAGAGTAGGCCGCGGTCAAGTTTTCTCCCCCTCCCCCCGCGGCCGCGGTTAAAGTTTAGAGGGCGTCCAAGTTTAAGCGCCGCCGTGAGTAGCGACGATACCGAGCGAGGGGACGACGAGTGCATAATATTGTTGTCGCGGCTCGCGAGCTCTCTCAATCAGCCGGCGGCGCGAGGGCCAAGAGACGCGCTACATAATAATAATAATAATAATAATATTCAGTTTCAAAACGGAATCGAATTATTTTTTTTCCCAAACCCTACGGACGAACCGCGGACACGATGACGTGACGGGTTCTCGTCGGAAACGACGCGCCGTAAACATGCAGTTTTCGAACGTAAAGTGTTTCGTAGGATAATATAAACGTCAAACTCAGAGCCTATTCGCAAAACGTTTTCAGTTTTGAAAAAAACGAAAAAAAAAGAGCCTACACGATAATACATAATATACACGTAGTGTTATATTTATGTGAATATTCGATAGTATTACACATTTACGCCCTCTCGTTTTATAGCCTCGCGAGTAAAGACTTTACTGATTTTCGTTAAATCGTTGTCGGTGGTAAACGCGCGAGATTTCATCCAAAAATGCCGACGCAATGGTCAAAACTTACATTAGTGTTTTTTGTCCGTCGCGGATAGAACATTTATTGGATAAATAAAATACTGAAATTGTAAATTGTACAAATAATCTAGTAGAGGACGCGTCATACCGGCGGCGTACAAACGTACAACGTGGCAAATTTGCATTCAGTAGAACCGATTTTGTGCGATCGGTAGCTTAAAAATATTTTAGAGTGAAATGACTCATAAAGGCAAGAACATTATCTCGTCGGCTAGTGAGCATTTTTTAATATTAATATGTTACATACTCTCGCTTTGAAACTAAATTGTCGTAAAAAACCGACGAGAGAACACCGGATAATGTGCTGAAAGACGGGGACAACGCAAGCGGGCATGACGTCATCTCTTAAATTTGAATCCGACGGGTTAAACCGAACAGCTTAAAGAAACGGTTCTATGAACGCAAGTCGGTGTGTAGTGAATTTCAACTCTAAACACGCTTATGAAACCTAATCGCGGTCGACCAGATTTTCACGAAATCGACAAAATAAAACGTCAAAAATTAAAAAAAATACTCGTATAAACGAGTTGTGAAAACGTCAAGTCAATAAGATCGTTATTCTCAGAGTAGTAGTAAAATAAGAAACCAAAACAACAGCACGCGATTTCACCGTTTTTCGTTATTAATCGACGGTAAAAAGTTTAACGTAATAATAATATTATGTTTATCGACCGATTAAAAAATAAACAGATTTCAATAATTATCTTTGGGGCTCGGATGTTTATGCGCATAAAAATGACCTAATATGCACAAAAAACCATAAAATATATGCATTTTAGCTAAAAAAAAAGAAAGAAAAACACTAATTCATGCAGGATTAAATTATTTTACCTTTAGTATTAAAAATTTATAATTTTAAGTATTTTATTTTTATTAGTTGTTTTTTTTTTAATTCGATCGAAACCGCGCCGAAACGACTACTTTATCTTATAAATTATTAATATGTCATAAATGTAAAAATATTATTCGTGTACCGTTCGCGTTTAAACGCTATACGTACTAGTGATGCACATTGATATCGTATTTCGAACCATTTTACCGATATCGATGTGACTAATTTATTGAAAGTACATCGATAATCGATAATCGATTCGTTCTATTTTCTATTTTCTATTTATTTAAGTTTTGACAGTAAATCAATATCAAAGAACGATAAATATTAAGCAATACTAAAACGATAAAGCCCTCATAATGAACATATTATTATATCGCAATACAATTTCAGTCTCGTTATTTCCGTCGATCGTCTATGTCAATTTTAGGCTCTAAAGTGGATACCAATGGTATAATTTTAAATAAAAAACAAGTCCATTGTCGCGCGTATCGATATATGTGATTCGATATCGATAATTGAAAACATATCGTTGTGCAACACTAATACGTACTACGTATATACAGCGCGTATTCTATCGATAGATTTTTCAAATGTTTTCACCGTCGGATTTCACTTACGTGTAAAAAAACTTTCGTGTTAAAAAACGTCGCGCACGCCGAATTCGTTTGCCACAAATAAATATATATATATAAGCTATATAGGGTATATACCGTTTAAAGTTGGCGCGCGTATACATACACGACGCCCACGAGTACGACACGCAGTATTTGTTCACTTAATTATGAACGACTGTTTTCCGGCCGGGCTTATACATTTAAACGCACACGATTAGTGGGGGCTTACGACAAAACCTTTTCGCATGGGGTGGATGCGCGCCGCAGCCACCCTTTTCACTCTCTATCTATATACGCGTCCCTCCTCTCTACGCGCCGTCTCCTCTCGTCCTTTTCCTCCGGTCCTGTTCGATCGCTCTCTCCCGCGGTCGCCAAACAACCGCCATATACCGTTACAATATTACGTGTACGTATACGTATATATATATATATACCGACTTGGCGTAAAGTCATGTGCGACAAACCGCGCGAGGGTGAACGCGTGGGACCGGATTCGTGGGACGACCTGACGAGGGCGATAAAAGTTTTTACGACGACCGCCGCGCGCATATACATGGACGCATTATACGTTATGTAGAGGTATACCGGCCGCCGTATTGTATGAGTATTATTTTTTTTCGCTTTTTTTTCTTTTTTTTTTTTACCTCCCGGCGGCTTTGATCGAATGGAAACGACCGCGACCGGCTCTCGCAGGTACGACACACGTATAGGAAGCGCGATATTACGGCGCCGCGCGCGTCGACCGCGTCCATAACCAAGTTTTCCACCGATTTTCGACCGAAAACCGAATAAATCCAACGCGCGACGAAACAGAGACGACAATAATATTATTGGAAAAATACCTACTGTCGATACGGAAAAACATGCGCGCGCGAGTGGCGACTTTGAAAAATATTTCTCCGTCGCAATAATATGTGATCGTAATTTTATTACGAAAAAAAAAAAAAAAAAAACGGTAAATCGATCATACGTAATATAAATATTATCATGACCTATTTAATCGTTAATCATTATTATCGTACGAAATCCGATAAATCGTTCAACAATAATCGATCGAAATCACTGCGGGTCGATTGTCGGAACGTTAATTTTTCAAATCGAAAACCGTAACCTAATAAAGTAGAAAAAGGACGTTTCTGTTTTTCAACGACGACGACGGAACAAAGTTATTTGTCCTTGCCGTTTCCGCGAAACGCTCGTGTACGAGAGATTTATGATTAATGAAAAACCAGCCGGGCCCCTATTTCCGACGTGATAACATTTTCCTATTTCCGGAACGATTATAATATATATATATAAGTAACGCGACGGGATGACATCATACTCTCTGGATACGAGTGAAATAAAAAAAAAAAAAACGGGAAAAGATCAATCCATAATCGGTCGTTTTTCCGTCGTCCACTGTACGTAATAATTATATCGTTATAATACGCGCTTCGCGATGAATGTATTATAATAATATAAACATACGCGATTTATCGATCGTCGACGACGACGACGATAATGATATATCGCGGTCGATAATAACGTTCGTTGGCCGTTGTTTTACAGTCGTGGGCGAAAAAAAAAAAATCGATCGCGATTTTTTCTCATTCGCCAACATAAATCTCATAAATCTCGATGGAAATCGGTCGTTACATCATAACACGTCCGGACAATATAGTTACGTTTGAGTTATTATCGCCGCGCGTAATAATATATTTATCGCTGTGTATATATTATAATAATATGTAATAACGGGCCGCGCGTTTACCTAATTATATATTGAATTATCACGTCGATCGTAGATGGGGGAAAAAAAAAAGAAGGTGAAGGGGAAGACGCCGGATCTATCGCGCGCGTGCGATAAATCACGCGCGTTAACCGTGATATGTATTGTTCTCGATCGGATCGCCGCGAAGTCGAGAGGACGGAGATCGCGATCGAGCGAGCGCGCGGGCGAATCGAGAGCAACAATAAGGGTGTAGAGTAGTCGCAATAAACGCGCCGGATCGACCAGATGTCGTCGTCGCGGGTCTACGATTATTATTTTTACTATTATTATTATCATACGCGCGTACGACGATCGTTGCGAAACGCCGCCGTTTGGTTTTTCTCTCGTTTCAGTTAAAACATTACACAACTCGTGCGTGACCACCCACGTCATCGGTTAAATACTATTAGTACGAAAAATCTTAGGTCCCGGCGCTTTAAATATAATATTCGCGTACAAATTGAAATTTTCATATCATAAAAACATAATATCCCAATACACGTATACCGTTATTTTTGCGTTATTATAGTGACGATAAATTGAAAAACGCGCGTTCGCGAACAGTCGTTTAAAATTAAACCGTTATGACGTGCAGAGCAATACGTCATATTGATCTAGATCGGGATGGTTTACACGTATAATACCTTAAGACTAAATTAAAATCACGTATATATATATGGTCGGTGTGCTCTCGTTATCGTATATAATCCGAAATATTTTAATAGAGACGAATAAAACAGATTTGCACTAACCTTTGAATCGTTGCGCCGCCGTCGACGTGGAGTCGAGTGTGTTCGCTATCTGGCACTGGACTTGAGACGGAAGAGTTGATGAACACAATGCCGGCGGCGGCCGCGGTCGGTATCGTCGAAAAGAAATAGAAACGCCGAAAAGAAATAGAAACACTGAGAATATTAAAAAAAAAGATTAACACTCCGAGAGACGACGCGATACGGCGCGGCGCGATCGATACGGCGCGGCGCGATCGATACGGTACGGCGCGGCGCGATCGATACGAAACGCAGCCGCGCCGTTTGGTTTTTCTCTCGTTTCAGTGAAAACATTACAAACTCGTGCGTGACCACCCTAGGCGCCACGTCATCGGTTAAATACTATTAGTACGAAAAATCTTAGGTCCCGGCGCTTTAAATATAATATTCGAGTACAAATTGATATTTTCATATCATAAAAACATAATATCCCAATACACGTATACCGTTATTTTTGTAGTTTAAAATTAAACCGTTATGACGTGCAGAGCAATACGTCATATTGATCTAGATCGGGATGGTGTTTACACGTATAATAGCTTAAGACTAAATTAAAATCACGTATATATATATGGTCGGTGTGCTCTCGTTATCGTATATAATCCGAAATATTATAATCGAGACGAATAAAACAGAATCGCACTAACCTTTGAATCGTTGCACCGCCGTCGACGTCGAGTTGAGTGTGTTCGCTATCTTGCACAGGACTTGAGACGGAAGAGTTGACGAACACAATGCCGGCGGCGGCCGCGGTCGGTATCCTCGAAAAGAAATAGAAACGCCGAAAAGAAATAGAAACACTGAGAATAATAAAAATAAATTATTTACACTCCGAGAGACGACGCGATACGGCGCGGCGCGATCGATACGGCGCGGCGCGATCGATACGACACGGCGCGGCGCGATCGGTACGGCGCGGCGCGATCGGTACGGCGCGGCGCGATCGGTACGGCGCGGCGCGATCGGTACGGCGCGGCGCGATCGGTACGGCGCGGCGCGATCGATACGGTACGGCGCGGCGCGATCGATACGAAACGCCGCCGCGCCGTTTGGTTTTTCTCTCGTTTCAGTGAAAACATTACAAACTCGTGCGTGACCACCCTAGGCGCCACGTCATCGGTTAAATACTATGAGTACGAAAAATCTTAGGTCCCGGCGCTTTAAATATAATATTCGAGTACAAATTGATATTTTCATATCATAAAAACATAATATCCCAATACACGTATACCGTTATTTTTGTAGTTTAAAATTAAACCGTTATGACGCGCAGAGCAATACGTCATATTGATCTAGATCGGGATGGTGTTTACACGTATAATAGCTTAAGACTAAATTAAAATCACGTATATATATATGGTCGGTGTGCTCTCGTTATCGTATATAATCCGAAATATTATAATCGAGACGAATAAAACAGAATCGCACTAACCTTTGAATCGTTGCGCCGCCGTCGACGTCGAGTCGAGTGTGTTCGCTATCTGGCACTGGACTTGAGACGGAAGAGTTGACGAACACAATGCCGGCGGCGGCCGCGGTCGGTATCGTCGAAAAGAAATAGAAACGCCGAAAAGAAATAGAAACACTGAGAATAATAAAAATAAAAGATTAACACTCCGAGAGACGACGCGATACGGCGCGGCGCGATCGATACGGCGCGGCGCGATCGATACGACACGGCGCGGCGCGATCGGTACGGCGCGGCGCGATCGGTACGGCGCGGCGCGATCGGTACGGCGCGGCGCGATCGATACGACACGGCGATCTACACGGTACGGCGATCGACACGGAACTGAATCGTCAGCACGAATAATAATTGCATCATAGTTTTTAATTTTTTTATGACAATCGTGATGCGCGCGCACCTCGGCAGTTGTTGGCCGAGTTGTTGGCGCCGAAAGACTGCCATAGGCCGGCGCGTATACGCTGCATTATATAATAATCATACCATCGGCATTGTGCACGTGTTGTTACGTAATTTCACAGACTATTTTTATTTATTTATTTGTTTTTTTTTTTTTCAAACGAAACAAAGCCCACGGTATCGATCATGGCACCGGACGAAAAATTAAAACTATTACATAATAAATATTCAAATTGATTATTGTTCGACGGGTTATTATACATAATATGGTTACGAAGGTCGGTGTATTTTTACAATAACACGAGTGTTAAATTATTAAACGTTATTTAATTATTAAATTAGTACCCTTTACAATTTTATCGAGGCGTTTTATAGTATATAGGAACAGTATGGGACGGAGAAATCGTAGAGGTTTATTATTATCCATAATAGCAGTTCACTGCTAATATTTGCGGGCCACCCGGGGGTTTGAAAAATAGTTCATGTCCTATTCTCAGAGCTACCAAATATTATAATTTCATGAAAATCGGCCGAGCCGTCTCGGAGGAGTTTGATAGCAAACACTGTGACAGGATAATTTTATATACATATATGTGTAAGGTTTTCATGTAATCGAACGCGGAGGTTTTCTACTCGGCACAATAATTTATCGGTTTTCTTCCCGTCGCGCACGCGTACGTTATGCATAATGCGTACGTACGAGTACGTTATTAATATTTCTAATAATATATCGTCGCACCGTTGAATAAATATATGAAATATACTTATTATAATATATAATTCTATGCCTTTTGAATTTAAAAAAAAAATACTTGGGAATGAAAGGATTAATATTAAAGGCTTGGTATATAAATATTTATTTCTTGAGTTATATAATGAGTTGCTATAATTTTATTTTATATCTAAGCTTTATATATATTAATCTATGAGGTTTTATTTGTGTATCTTAGACTAATATGTTTATTCTGTATTTCTTTTTTTATTATGTACATTTTCTTGATAAAATTTTTAAACTATTTTTGTATATTTAGCTTTATACGTACGTAGAACTTATACTCTATATCTTGTAAATTCTATAATAATAATAATTGTATCATATATTATATAAAAACTCTCTTTCTCCAACACAAGCTTTGCTTGTGAGAAAATGTTACTCAATAATAATGTATGTATTTATGTCTTTTTCGATATTTAATAAATAAAAAAAATTAAAAAAAAAAACAAACGTCGGCGACGACGTGAACTAATAATAATAATGATAAACAAGAAAAACGATAGATTATGATATCGGAGAAAAAACGTCGACGGATCTCGGGCGCGATCCCGTCGCCACGTATATGATAAAATATAAAATTAACGAAAAAAAGAGAACGACTGTGCGCGCGCGGAAAAGGTATACTCGATGCCTACGTAGGTATGATAAATCGAGCGCGGCGACGGACGAGAGGAAAACCGCAGGACGCAAACAATCTAACAAACATTATACGTTAATATTGTTATTATGAATAAACCTCTTGATTGCGGCGCGTACGCCGTGTTTTTCGCGTCTTTTCGGCGGCGAGACAGACTCTACAATATTATAATACACAAAAGGGTTATTTTTATTGCGGCAAACACTTTATACGCGCGACCGCGCTCTCGTCCGCACCGCGGCAACGTCTGTATACGACGCACGCTTGGAAATACATCCTTGTTGTTATTATAATAAGTCAATTTATAATAATTAGAAGAAGAAAAAATTACGCGGCTCTTGAAAACCATCGCGGCCGCCGCCGCGCCGCCGCGCGACACGAGAAAAGTCGAGAAATTAAATTAGCGGCGCGCGAGAGGGCTATAAAGATTAATAACCCGAGTGCCACGTCGCGCCGGGGAATCCGAAAAAAGGGGTTACAACCGAGCAATAACCCACATCCGCGCAACCCTTTCCTCGTTCCTTTTCGCCGTCGTATATTATTACGACGACGGTGACGCCGCCGCGGTTTTGTAATAACAATAATAACAATATAATTACCTACTATTATTATTATTATTACTGCGACGGGGAATATATTCGCAATCAGTCGGCTCTCTCTCGTCGTATAGGTATACAGTCTGCGCGCCTTTTAGTTTTTCATCGACCCTCATGTATATACGTATTCGTCGCTGTACACGTCGACGACTCGGAGTAGTAAAATTATAACAAAAACAATACACGTCGAAAAATGTTTATATTATGTTTTAAGAGAAAACAGATAAAACGAAAATCTACGTGGAAAACGAGCGCCGCGAAATTAAATAAAATATAATTTTATCGTGCGTTCTATAATATAATATGATACTTAATATATTATTATAGTTCGCGCGCCTCTCTGCGATACGTTTTTGTCGTCGATTTAAAAAGAGAGAGAGAGAGTAAAAAACCGATCGACCGACCGAAACAAGGGCCGACACGGTATTCTATACATATATATATTATAAAATCGAACGCGTTTACACTTAATATAATTTATGATATGTATGCTGTCAGATAGATTCGACATAATGTACGAATTCAATCGGAAACATGACAAAGCTTTTAAAAAAACAATCGCCGGGGAATATTGTTTATACCAAATCGGAAATATAATACACGAAATCGATTGTACGGCGACCGCGTCGCTTACAAAAAGTGAAAAAAAGTCTTGAGAAAACGACAAAAATGCTAAACTAAAAGCAAAAGCGAAACTATCACTTTCAATCATCGCGCGGCGGTCGCCCGAGAAAACCGCCGTTTTATATACGTATTTATTTTTTTGTTCGTCGTTATCGGCTATTATTTCCGACGGCGGCGTACGTCATTGTTTCGCGGGCACTACTCACGTTTTCCGCAGACATAATAAGACACTTCGGTCGGAACGAAGTCTCGTCTTTTTAGACGATATATATTTTCCGCTCTTGCGAGATATCGACGCGTCGCGGCCGTTATGATTTCGGAACGAGGACGAAATATTTATACCTGGAACGCGCTGCAGTTATCGTCATCTGGAAAACGAGAACGAACCGTCGAAAAGTAACCGACGACGCTTTTATAGCAATAACAGCTATCGTTGTCCGATAAATCTACTGCGCAGTGCAGTACATTATGATATTGGTATGAGCGAGCAGCTCCGGTCTCTGAAAACGGCATCGCGTTTTAATTTTAAACGATTTGTTTTTACAAAACGTTCTTCTGATTGTCGCGGAACGATGTTTTCACGTTTTCCCGTATGTTATATCGTCCTATAAAGCGATAAAGTCGCCGAGCGTTTTTCAGGGCGTCGTCGTCGTCGTCGTCGCGTATCGTCTCTTTTTTATTAGCTCTCTCCCTTTTTTTTTTTTTTTTTCGTTATCCTCTGCGGTCGTGAAAAACACTCGCGGACCCGACGGCGGCGGCTCGCATATCGCATTACCCGCTCGTTCGCACCGGCGGCGGCGCAACACTACTATCGTATCCTGTTCATATATTATATTATACGACGAACCACGCGTAATAATAACAATAACGACGGCGCGTGGTACGTGGCCGTCGACTTAATGCAGACGTAAAAGGAGAGAGAGAGAGAAAAAAAACCGAACCGGGGGAGAATACTTACGTATGCGCGGCCGTACGTGTCGCGGTCGGGGGGGGGGGTGAAATATGAAAGAAAAACACTTTATGTGCCTCGTCCGTGCCGTCCGACCTGCGAGAAAACCGCGAGAGCCGTACGCGATTTGAATTTCCGACCGAGAGAGAGGGCCGCGCGCGCCATTGAAAACACGGCCCGATCGTTTCTTCGACGGACGTTTCCACACGCGCGCGCGCCTTAAGGATTTGTCTAGATAAATGTATAAAACTAGCTGAATAACCCGGCTTCGCCCGTGTGCAGTATAACTTTTTATTTTATCAGTTTTTTCATTTTTACCCCTTTTACCCCTTTTAACTCCGGTAGGTGTCGAATTTAGGAAAATCCTTTCCCGTGGGGTCTCCACTATATAAAACGAAACTGTTGAAAAAATTAAATTTTACATGTACGTAATTTTACGTAAAACTTAACTTTTGATACCATAGACGCGCGTACCACATAAAAAATAACCACATAGAGTGTATATTATATATCTCCATGGCAAAACAATAATTGTTGAATATCGTGCGTGCGTGCGTGATTAATATTGTACACTTAAGAGGCGATAACTCCGGAACCACATATCGCACAGCGTACAAACTTCACAGAAACCATCTACATATCTATCTTAATATGCCCTAAAATTTTTATCGAAATCGGTTCGGTGGATCTTGAGCTATAAAATTTATTAAAATGTACATAGATTTATATATATATAAATAGATAAACGAAAATAATTGGGCGAGAAAATATCACGGGGCCCATGAAAATAGCCGATGTAAACGTTTTTAAATATTAGCTACGTTATACGATAATTAAGTACGCTGGCGAGGGGAAGAAAAAATGTTTCAAATACAGTGGATTCCGCTCGTTGTGGGCAAACAGATCTGGTCCCAATACAAATGTATATTAACAATGTTAAATAAAACCGCTTAATATGGGCACTCGATTCGGTTTATGTGGGCAATTTTATTTTATCATAGCGTTACAATATACACATATTATTATGTATTTAAAAACGACAAATTTGATCGGGTTTCGTCGTATCTATGAGATTGTGTTTATCGAAAGTAATAAAAAGACGGCACGCGTCAATACCCGCATTTCAGTTTTAACGTGAATTTCAATGTGACAACATGTCGCGAAAAGATCTCTCCCTCAAGGAAAATATCGAGATCTTAGGGATGACTTCAACCATATTTTCAAACTGCAGGCTGTATGAATGGGATAAAGAATTGCAAGCAAAATCTAGGTCCATACTAAACTTCTTCTTCTTATTGATAATAATTATTGTGCTGCACATCCAAAAAACGTTCAACTCAAAAACATAACTTTAGAATTTTTGCCACCAAATAGGACATCTTTAATCCAACCCTTAGATATGGGTATTATCAAAAATCTCTCAAGGTGAGATAGATAGAATGAAACTTATATAGAAATTTTTTTTTTTTTTTTTAACTAATTTCGGTTTTTATGGGCAGCCAGGGCAAACAGGGGTGGTGCCGACGTGCCCACATTGGACGATGTCGGCCGGTTAACATTTACACTGCCCGTGCATCGCGCAGATGCATCGACGCTCTTTATTATTATTATTATTTCCCGTGACGTCGAACAGGTCCTGCCGCGAGAGAGCGAAACGCGAATTATTCCCGTCCAGAGAATCGCCTCGTGTCGGGGGGCACACTCGTGTATATAATATCATTATTATGTGCATATTGTAGTCGGACCGAATCGGTTTGTGTTTTATGTGAGGAAAGGGCCGTCGTCGCCGCAACAATCTACTTAACTCGTCCCGGCGAAATACTCGACGAGGGAAAACCGCAGCCCGCTCTGCCGCGACGGCGGGTGACTCGGACACTTTTAACAGAATTGCTTTCCGACTGCGTTCTCTCCGCGCGGTATATATTATATTATATCGGGTATTTTTTTTTACTCTTTTATATACGTACACACACGCGCGCGCGCGTATTAGGTACTGTACGCGAACGCGATTTTTTATCGCCCAACACATTACGCGCAGGCCTCCGGGGCTATTTGTCCTGTCGCCGCCGCCGATCCATTTAATAATACGTCCCGGGGTGTCGTTGCCAATTTCCTACATTATTCAATAAACCCTCTGGACACTCGTCCGCGTCTCCGTATCCTGCGCGCGCGCGCGCGCGCACACCCGACACACTCGCGTATTATATCGGATTCGAGTCGTAAAAGAACGGAGAGAGGGCGACGACGACGCGACGTGCCCGCTTCCGATTATTCCGTTCGGCCCATGAATATGTATGCGTATTGCCGCGCGACGCGTTTTTCTACGACCCCGGATTTTTTTTCTTCTCTTTTTTTCTTTCTTTTCTCCTCTCTATATACGTCGGACGAAAAAAATTTATCGTACACGGGGCGTTGTATATATATATATATATATTGTACGTATATTATGTACAACGCATTTAATCTCTGCCGCCGCCCGATCGTTTCTCGGCCAGTTGTGCGTTATATTATCGTCGTTATCTGCAGCGGCGGCGGTGTTATTTATTTACGCGCGCGTGTAAGGATCGGCCCGAGGAGGGCGAGCCACCTCCATGTCGCGTTCACTAATTCGACGGCGAATAATATAGAATTTAAATTTTGACAAAAATCCGACACCTCGAATACGGTGACGCCTTCGCGGTCACGAAAATCATTCCCAAAACGGAATACCAAAACGTTTTGATCGGCGAACACGGTTATGTATTATCAAATGACAAATCGATGTGTCGACGTCGTCGTCGTGACGAAGTCGGCCGCGGCGTAAGCAACGTCCGTCTATAGTATAATATAGTAATATTTCTATAGTAAATACATTTTAAAACTTAATGAAATATTATTTTGCTTGAAAAAAAATTATATTTCGAAACTTTAAGCATGAGAAATTTTAAGAATCAAATTTATAAGTTTGTAATGATAGGTAAGAAAATGTGTTTATAAAAATGTTATAACAAAGAAAGTTTATTTTATGAAAGTTATTATTCTCCATAACGAATTTAATAAAAACGAAGCAGAGAAATACGTACATTAATCGATGAAAATAGTGCTGCTTGTGTTTCATGCTTGTGTTTCAACTATACTCCAGATATTAAAATGTTATCTTCTAAAAAACAACAACAGAAATCACATTAATAAACGAAATAAAAGTTTACAAATAAATGTGTACCAAATAAAATGTGTCTAATTATTGCATGCTTTTTATTTTCATCTTACCTAGTTAAATTCATTTTTTTTTTTTTGGCGGCACGTGACCTTTTTTAAAAAAACTTGATTTTAAATTTTGGCACTTGACCCAAAAGAGGTTCGCCACCCCTGGTCTATACTATTATTGTTATAGACTTTTTTCAAAGTTTTCACTATTAAAGTGCCCAATTCTTTGAATTCACTTGCGCAATTAAACAATCACTCGTTTATTATAGATTCGAAGTTCGATCGACGACGCGCAATTTATTTCACATTCATTTCTATACTACGACCGGATATATTTTATTATCAACGATTTGCGATGGCTAAAATGTAATTCATCTGTTCGTTTGAATATCAATGTGTTTCGGTGCACTACATGAGTGTAGACAAACGCTTACACGTGTGTTTAGACGCGCCACGACGACGTCACTACGGCGAATCGTTATGATTCACATGATACATATAAATCAAAGTCAACTACAGTCGACTACTCGCAATAAAGTAGTCTCTCCGCCGCCGAGAGGCATTTACCATCTGTCGTCGCGTCTGCCTTTTATCCGTATAAAGTTATCACTTTATCAGTGTACAGATTTATATTATAAACAAACTTGTAAAAAAAAAAACCTTGCAATAAAGTAGAGACGGTTAAATAATGTAGACAATATTGTTGGCTGAAATAATGTTATTTAGTCTTAAAAATCGAAATAAACATACGAGTATTAATACGAATTTACGTTCGGGCGTGTACTAGTGACTAAGATATCGTGTTAGTTTACAGTTAAATTTCAAATCTCCATTCAAAGTCAATGTTTCATCACAGTGTTAAATTAATAATTATTTCGTAAAAGTGTTTTTAAGTTTTTTTTTGTTCATTATCACGTGAAATATTATCCTTTCAAGGCGTTTGGAAATCAACGGAAGTTTCAACGGACTTTTGCTGATCGACCGCGACAGCTCGACTGCCTAGAGGCGAGCGATTTACCGAAAAGTTATAGTTAACAGTTGTAGTGAGTTATGGTCGTGCGCCTCTGTATTGTTTGTATTTGTAGCAGTTATTTTTATTTTTGTGTTCACACATTTATATAGTAGTTTTAGTTTTGCATGTTTGTATTTGTCTTGTAAGTGTAAATAATAAATGTGGATTAGGCCTATCGGGGACACCACAGTAAAAAAAAACGCGCCGTGTGTAATACCTCATGATTATTTGAAGTTAAATAACACTGCGGTTGTTTTAATAATAATATCTAAGGTGGTGCGGAAACTTACACTGTCAATGTTTATATATAATTATATGAACATATCACACGCGTATTGCGTATGTAAATTGTATGACTTGGAAACCCGTCCCGACGACAAAACTATATTAATATTGTGTATAAATTGCGTTACTCGACTACGGGAACAATATTCTGATTTTTTTTTTTTTTGCTCTGGGGGAGGGGGTGAAATACCCCCAGGACCCCTCCCCCCCCCCGTAAATACGCCACTGGTTATAGCTGCTGTCGGGTTTCGAAAGCGTTTTCCGTTATCGTAAAAAAATAATATCAAATACTATTAAGGCGTCCGACTACCAACGCGACTCGTAAAGTCACGTTAATTCCAACGTGTCGATATAGTTTTGTTACGTAATATTAATTTGTATTCACCTATCGTTTTTCGTTATCGTTCATCCGGCGGCATCTTCCCCGGGGGAGCAATATTGTTTTACGACTGCCGGTGTGTGTTCGTTCCCCGCGAATAAAATATTCGGCGGCTCGAGATTAGTTTTTATTCCGTTTTTCTCTCGTGAAAACCTGCAGTAGATAATAATACGAATATGCAATACTCGGCAGATCACGTCGTGATATCAGTGTAACGCACAATAATGTCCTGATAATGATAATATTAATAATCGTTATTCGAAACGATTTCGGTTTCGGTTTTCGGTTTTTTTCGATGTCATAATATCGGGTAGTCGGTCGGAAACTCAAATATTGTATAGTAATTGTAATGTAGAATATAACATTATATTGTATATCGTGTAAGTATATTTGATGGAAGATCAAATCCAAACTGCGGCCGCGTCAAAGTAAAAAGGATCGAACGAATCAGACGGATAATAATAAAAAATAATAATAATATGGTAAAAAACGAAGCAAACAACGATCTAATCGATTTTTATTCTTTTTTTATTTTCAACGCCGCCGGTCCGACTGAACCTAATCCTCAAAAAGTTCGGTTGAATTTTTCCCGTCCGTCGTTCATTCATCGTTTTAATTTCACGAATTCCTAATTTGAATTTTTCGCACGCCACGTGTCAATATAATAGCCATAAAATATAAAACCATACTTGCACGACTTGCGCGGATACTCCGACGGGAAACGTAAAGTTTTCGACGACGAGTGCGATGTGACACGCGTCACGTATCACCGCGCGGGTCGCTAGCGCCGCCGCCGCGCCGTATCGGGCCGGAAACGGCGGGATCGGTGCAGTTATCGCGAGCTTAACACGTCGGCGAAACCCGAATTGTTCGCGAGTCGAAAGACGGCGGCGGGGAGCGCTCAAAATACGATATCGCGGATATACCATACGCGTATTATATACGAAGGCACGCGACAAATGCTTCCCAATCTTTTCAGGACCGCGATTCGAATCGTCAACATTTATCGCGACGATGGTTTTACATTTTACATGATGAAAAAGTACCTCTGAATAAAACAAAATGTCTACATTACTTTTACTACTCATTAAGTTATTATAATGAGTAGGGCTCGGATTTAAATACCCTAAAAATATCAAAAAAAATGCCCTATCAAAAAATGCATTATTTATTAAATAAATTCAAATTAAATTATTATTAAAAAATGAGGAACAAATAAAATTCTAATGAAAATTATAAATTATAAATTATAATACAATGTATAAAAGTTTAGTTGTGTGCGATAATATCGGCTAATTGGATGGTGTGAAATAAAGATTGTAAAAACCGGAAAACCTGATGTTAAATTAGTTAAAATAGTTCAAAATGAAAATAATTTTCTACGTAGTACTTATATTTCAATGAGGTCAATTTTTTTAGTCATAATACGACAAATAGGTCAAAAATGTCCTAAAAAATTCAAAAGCGCATTAAAACCGTCAAAAAATGCCCCGAAAAATTATTGTGGTTAGATCGCCAAGTACTCGAAACATATTTGTAGCTTGGAAAGCATCGCGTAAGATATCCCAAAAAAAAAAAGATGCAAATGCATTGAAATCCGAGCCCTAATAACGAGTATTGAGATTTACAAAATGTATATTTTTTAATAACTCGGGAGTGCGCGTGAAGTGTGCGCTATTGTTTCCCGTAATGGTTGATGACACGGTACGGTTGGAAAAATCCTCCTCGTAGTTTGAGAAACTCTGCTTTCCGCCCTCTTCCCGGGTCCGCCGCTGCCGAATAGAAAAATTCGTCTCGCGAGCCTTAAAATCGCAAATTCCATTATCAACGCAAATTGTAATGAAATTCGTCTCGCGTTTGGGCCAATCGCACGAGCGCAGTATCGTTTATGACATCGCCGCCGCGGCGATATAAAATATAATATAATGTAGATCGCATAACGTTTGTATGGAAACAGCAATAACGGGGTCCGGCGACTGCGGTTATTGGGAAACACGATACGCGCTCGCGTCGTAGTATATCTTACACTCTGACGGACACATAACGCCCCGGCGAAAGCGGTCCTGCAGGCCGCCGCCGCCGCCGCGAGAGGAGGGCGGCGAGCGGATTTATGGCGATTTTTCTGACGTTTATATCGATAATAACGCAACGCGCGGGACGAGTATACATACGTATATACGCGCGCGCGGTGTATATTATATACGAGAATTACGGGCGCGCAGGTACGTTCGATCTTATCGAGATTAAAATCTTTTATCGATATGCACATTATTATTACAGCCCGCGCGTATATATATATACACGCGCTCGTTTCCAGTCGTTCTGCGCGCGGTTTTTACACGCCGCCGCCGTAGATTTTAACGACCGCCGAGCACTTCGTTTCATTCCGCAGAGCGCGGTGCCGCGCGTCGTTTCGTTTCGCTTTTTTTCTTTTCTTTTCCCCCGCCGCCGCATTCTACCATAGATCGACTTATAATTTGTACGCCGTACAATGAGAACGCCGTCGTAATTTATATAATATTCGTCGTCGACGGTTTCGCGAGACCGCTCGAACGTTGCCGAGTCGTTTCACAATAGGTATAGATCACATACATCATGGAGAAAACTCGCGACTCACTCCGTCGTTCCGAGGAATTATCCCCGGATATCTCGTTTATACATTGAATATAAATCGATAAAATTTACAGAATAAGGACATGAATAACGTCATGTCGCAACATTGTATTATGGAAATTAGCGTTAAAGGACCAAACGAACTAGAAGAAAAGCTGATAAATGAAGTCGTTGGCACGAAAAAAATCAGCATCGAATTCGAATTTTTTTTTACATACAATTTTAATAAAATAAAAAACGGTTCGGACGCCGACGGTTCATTGAAATGTACGCAGTCGAGTTACGAATGGCACAACACGACGCGTTATCGGATGATCTGAGATCGAAAAAAACTACTATTCGTTGCGCGCCGGCGCGGCGCATCGGAAATTTCGAGCCACGCTCTTTTGAAACGGATAAAACTAACGCGATAAACTCGATAATCATTTCGTAGTATATAATTTTTACAGTTCCGTTCGCGCGTTGTCCTGCAGGACGCGGATACGACGCGACGACGGACGTTTTTATATCGCGGTCGACGCGTTCGTTGTGCACGTCACGCGCAATAATATTCTCATGACTTATGCCGCACGCCGCTGCTGTGCGTGTAGTTTAAAAAGAGTTGATTTATATCGCCGATATTGTTCGTCGGATCGCCTAGCCGTGTATTTCGTATAAAATAATATGTATACACTTCCGTTCCCGCGGGTCGACCGAACCCGTATATTATACCTGTAGCGGCGGCGGCGGCGGTGATATATATTAACAACGCGTAAACACGCGTATCGGTTGCGCACGCGATACGCTCGTAACGATATCTCGCAGAAGCCGTTAAACTCGAGTCTAGAAAAGCATAAAAAACGAGAGCGTTCGGATAAGCGGATCCCGTAACGCGACCTTCCGAGGGGGCACCCGCTGCAGCTGCTGAAAGACGGCCCGAAGACGATTACTGTCGTCGTTTCCCCGTTTCCGTCGTCGGCACCTTCGAAATATCGTATGGCAATAATAGACATACGATATGACGTAATATCGTCATTTCAATAGTATCATACTTTATTATCCGCCGCGGGCGGAACCTGCCTCGTTTTTGTTTTTGTTTTCTGTTACTCGCGGTACGATCGATTCTCCGGGACGAGAGACCGCCGCGCTGCCCCCATACAGGGCGTTTCATTTTGACACTGTCAATTTTCACATGATACATATTATTTGGCGAGTCGCGAAACAAACGATTCAATATCACACTTTCCACGAGCCGGTTGGATTTCGATTTCGATTTTCATTGTAAAATCGACTTAGTTTTACGATCGATCGCACAGATTCGAAGACTCGCGACAATTATTTTTCATTCGAAAACACATCGTAAAGTTATATAATAATATTACGTAATAGGCAATTTTGACACCGCGTCAAAACCATTGTACAAAATCAGAGGACCCTACTGGCCGCTCGGTTTTGATTATTCGTCGGAACGTTTCAAGACGCTTTCGCCGCGGAACGACCCGGAGCATAACGAAAACAAACCATGTATAATATAACGAGCCAGAGCGGAATGACTATTCGAAACCGAGCCGCGAATCGCCGTCTCTGGGCTCAGACGAGCACGAAGGACAAGTGAAGTCCAGCAGCAGGATATTAAAACAAACCGATATTCGAACGGATGAAACAATTCTACCGTCGCGCGTCGTCTGTATCGTACACACGTTCGAGTACAAATAATACGTGTATACGTGGCGTAGGCGCATTCGCACGTGCAGCGCGAATAGTAATAATAATATTATAACGTACACTATATTTTAATCGCGCGCCATCTCTTTTAACACGCGCGACTGTTGGAGCGCACAATAATACACTTATATGTACACGTGTTTATGCGTAATAATAATACGGATATCGTATATCGGTATCTCCGTGAAAGTCTAAAACACAAAACAAAATACGAAACAAACGGTTTTACGACATTCTCGAGGTGTTGGCGTACCAACGACACACCGCAGTGTGCATATTATACACAATATTATAATATACGTATATATAATTGATAACGCACGAGTCGACGCGCGGATTATGTACTATTATAAAAAAAAAACGCAACGCGTCGTCGTGCTCGAAAACGTTTATATGTATGTACGTACGGCGGCGGAATAATCACTCGCGACGGAAATAAAAATAAAATACCGCAATAAACACGTGTGTATAGGTACGCGACGATGAACGAGGATGCGAGGAACAATAATACTACGTATGCGTTTACGTCGCGTGGGCGGATAACGCGAGAAGGTCGTGTCGGACTTGATATTTTATACGTTCGCAATAATATATTTCTCTGCACATCACATTTAAGTGTAGGGGAACGCGGGGGGGGGGGGAAATTAGTCTCCCGACACTTCTGATCACACCTTAGGCCAGCGGTTCCCAACCTCGGGTCGCGACCCAAATAAGGGTCGCGGAAGTTTTCACGGCGGGTCGCGAAAGCGTTTCTTACAATTTACATTTTATATTTTTATTTCCATTTTGGAAAAAAAATTCCCAAAATATTCCGATGGTAAAATTATCTATATATTAAACAAATAATAAAATCTTTTTTTATAACATTTTAAAACGTAAGTCACTTATTTTTATTAGTTTTTTATTTGTATTTTTTTTTTCACATAAAAGGTTGGGAACCGCTGCCTTAGGCCCTTGAATTTTTTCCTGTACTAATAATAGGACACCGCGGGGACGCTTGAAATTCAACACGAACGATAGTCTCTCCCTTAAATCATAATATGCGCCGAAAGGGGGTAGCGACTACCCCGCCCACTCCCCAAAATGTGTACACTAGGTAGAAAAATCATATTTTTGCCACCCCGTGGAAAAAATCGTGATTTTCACGCCGAAAACGTGTTGGCAATCGCGAACAGAACAGTTATTATAGTATCCGATTATGTAACGATACTGTAACGTGGTCGGGGAACCTGATTACAACCTTATTAGTTTATCCGGGCAAAAGGGTTTCTGGTCCTTATGGATACAATTTCCGTAGCTGGGGGTTGAACGCACGCGAGAGGATTTCTAATCGATAATAATTGAAATACTTCAAATTTTTGCCATATATTTCTAGGGAATTTTGTAGTATAAAAAATAACCAACTAATTGTACGTACACGAAAAGTACATATATGAAACACGTATATTATGTTTTTTAATCGAAAACGATGGTGTCTACGATTAACTATAATCACTAAAAAATTGAAGTACTTAATCGTGAAACACAGGATACTGATAATATTTTTTTATTATTGTACCCACATTTCACAATATTATTATGAAACACGTGTATGTTTTTTAATTGAAAACGATTCGCAAAAAAAATGTATAAACAACGATAGCGGTCACTATATGGTTACAGTATACGTATTACGTACGTATAAAACGTTAAATTTTTAAAATATTCGCGGTGGGCCACCCTCAACACCTAGCCGGGTTGATTTGTGAATCTAAACCATCCAGGGCGTCACCCAAACGAATGCAAAAAAATTCACTCAAATCGGTCCAGCCGTTTAGGACGATATGTATATATATACTGTGTGAATAATAAAGTATAAATCTTATAAAAAATACTATGTACCTATTATATAAGTTTTGAAAATCGCACTTACCAGAACGTCGAAAACTTCCTGAAGCTCACCGTGGTTTCCGCGTCTAAAAACATATTATAAACATGTACGTTAAACAATAGTGTTTAATAATAATAATAAATTATTCACATGTTTTTGATAATATATACGTATATCGTTGACGGGCTTTAGTTTAAAATATGCCATAGACCAATAGTTAATTGAAATTAATAATGAAAATAATCAAAAAAAAAAAACGTTAGCAGACATTCCGAAAACTAAAAATAATAGTGAGAAATGTAAAATATTGTCTTATCGCTTTAATTATACTGCCACGGACAGGTATAACGTCGCGGGCCTTTGCTCGCGAACACGGGAAACTTTTAAAATCACGGTAAAAATTAAGATTCGGTGACGAGACCCGAAACGTCTCCAAAGTTACGTCGTAAAAAGAATTCATCGGTTCCCCCTCGAGAGAGAGTGACTCGAAAACGTAGTTAAAAAAAAAACACCTAGCTATCTGCCCCGGGCACTCGAACGCATACGAAAAAAAATGCATTCAAATCGGTCCGGCCGTTCAGGAGGAGTTCAGTGACATACACATCGTACAAATGTTAATATTAATTAAATAATTAGTTAATAATTGTTGTAATGCTTTACTATAATGGTCGAGATGGCTGTCAATGATAGTATCCGAGTCCGTTTGGTATGACGGTAGGTGTCGAACCATACGTAGTCTGTGTGTTGTCATTTTAATATGTTTCTATATTTTGTGTAGAGAGTGGTTGCAAAGTTTTTAGCGCGTGTGTCTAAAGCTGGAAACGCACCGGCTGCAACATTATGTTGCAAAACGTCTCGCAACGTAGTTCAATGTTGCACGTTCCGCATTTTCTGTAGAATCAAATGATACTGGTGCACACTGCGTGCAACACTGACTTGAAACGTTGCGCAACGTATCGCGACACGAGGGCGCTGTTGCGCTGCCGAAGACCTTACTTGCATCAGTATGTTTGCAACGCCAATAGAGCATAGTACACGTTTATATACTTAAATATGGATATTGACGCGGATCGACTGATCGTGCTCGTTGAAGCTCGACCCGCCTTATAAAAATGAAATATTTCTCTTCTGGTCGATTGGGTGAACCCAAAATCTATTTTGTTTATCATTTTCCAATTCCAAAAACTCCAAAAATTGCCACAGCAAAATATTCACCTCTACTTCTTTATCCATGTTTGGAGTAGGGAAACAAACTAAACACTTGTAATAAACTTAATACTTAAACTTAGCACTTGTTACTACGACTGATAATCATGTACTGAAATAATCGTGTTGTAGTAAAACAATTTCAAAACGTTGTTGCAGTCGGTGCGTTTCCTTTTTGTTTCGCAACATATATTTTGCAACATTATGTTCCGATATAGTACGTAATAACAACAATGACTATTATATGAGCGTGTGTTGCGTAAGAGTTCGCGTGGATATTACGTGGGCGACAAACACGGCTAATGAGAACCGGGCTGCGCGCGCCACCCGGCCAATGACGGCCGAGCTGTTCGCGCAGCCGCGGGACCAAATACCGATCGGATGACGAGCGAAAGTGCGTCAGTTTACTTACGCAACGCGTGTGCGTGTGTCGACGGTAGTTCGGAAAGTTCTTCTCGGTTTTAATTTTAATTTCGCTCCGTAATAGTGAATCGTGTCGTTATTATATAATATTCGTCTCGTCGATCAAACTCTTTTAATCGTGACTTTTGTATAATATTCCGTTATAAATACTATTTCACAAGGCGACACCAACACCCGCCGCCAGACCGTAAGTAGTACCATTGATTATATAATAGACAGATAGCCCACGGTATAGGGGTTTTTGGTGACTAAAATTATGTTTCTATTGACTGCCAACAGGTAGCGTTGTATCATTCGACAAATAATATTTAATATAATTTATATAATACAGTTTTTGTTCTTATCTTAATGCGAGTTTCCTTGGCGGTGGTCGGTGTATTATTAAGAATTGTATCAAACAACCGACCGTCGTTATCGGCTTGCCAAACCGGTCCAACGCAATCCCATGAACAGAACTAGCTCGTGTTTTATTATTTGTGAATCGTATGTTATGTTATGTTATCGTATTTCCAGATAATTTTTAATACAAATGTCGATGAAAGACAGAATCAGAATGGATCGACAACGAATGCCGAGCCACGCGAGGGATCCCAGCTTAAGATTTTAATGATTCTATAAAATGTAATTATACTAGCTGAATAACCCGGCTTCGCCAGTGTGCAACTTTTTATTTTTTCCATTTTTACCCCTTTTACCCCCGTAGGAGTCGAATTTTGAAAATAGGGCGAAGTGACGACACTCAAAAAGGTATTTGGAAAAACTCTGTGAAAAAAAATTGGAAGAAAGTTAAATAGTGTCGTCAAAAATGGGAACATAAAAAAGGACTGTCCTTTTATATATATAATAGATAATAGCATTGATACTAGTATTTATAATCAATGATAATAGATAGATTATAATATTATTATATTATTGGAACAAATTCTATTTATAGAACGGCAGCGACCGTCCGCCAAGAGGCGATAAGCTACCACCTCCACCAACATTGCATCCGAGCTACACTAGCGCTCCCTAGTTAAGTTGATCGTAACCCCGGACAGCCGATCGATTACAGTGCTCAATAACGGCGGCCAGTCTGAGATCGGCTGCCAATTTTTCCTACAGCGTGGCTTATCTGTCTATTATATAATCAATGGTAGTACCGATTTTATTTATTTACAGACAGTGGGTCATGGCGACACCGCCGCTCCCCTGCCTTTTTTCCGCGAGCTAACGAAATCATATTTTCGCCACGAAAATCGTTATTTTTTACGTAAATAAAAATCGAATTGATCTCAGTCATTATAGTTGGTACATACTTTATTATATCGTAACGATATAAGTAGGGCTCGGATTTCAATGCATTTGTATCTTTTTTTTTCGGAATGTCACACACGATTCTTTCCGAGCTACAAATGTGTTCAAAGTATTCCACGTATAGTAATCACAACAATTGTTTGGGGCGTTTTTCACGTTATTTGACGGATTTTTTATACTTTTTATGGCATTTTTTTAATTTTTCAAAACATTTTTCACTCATTTCTCGTATTATGACCAAAAAAAATTTACTTCACTATATAAATATTTTACTACGAAATATAAATCGTTTTCATTTTGAACTATAATATATAATATCAGATAATCTGGTTTTAATTTAGACAAGGCTGAAATTTATCTTTATGTCAATCCAACCAATCGGCCAATTTAAATGCATACAACTTATATTTACATACTTAAATTTATAACATTAATAATATACATTTAATGTGAAAAGCAATTTTTAGAGTTTTTAGGCCATAAAAGCATTTTTTTGATATTTTTAGGACATTTAAATCCGATTCCTAGACATGACCTTCTATTTCTTATTTTTTATTGCTGTCGTAATAATTCGTAAACATCTTCTCCATCGAGCTCATTTTTATTTTCAATCAATTAAATTAAATCGAAAATACGTATAACTGTTAATTTTTATTGTTTTATAAAAATTTTTTAATTTCGTTTTATTATTATTGATTATTTATCTATAATATTATTATCAGTGTTAAAAAAAGTCGTACGAGCTATTTAACAGTTTTAAAATAATTACACTCTATTAATCTCTTATTTGATTAAAAATATGTTTACGATTCATTTATTTCTGGAGGTTTTATAATATAATGTCATAATTTCATGCAGTTTTCGTCACCCTGACACCGTCCTATAGGAAAATGCTGCATAGTGGGATTTCGGTTAGGTTACACACAATTTTCGAACGTTGTTACAAATGATATTACATGATTCGGAGAACTATTTTTTTTTTGAAATTCTAACGTGGCGGTGACGGACCTCCTGCTCTCTCGTTTTCAGCGCGCGGTGTTTACGTCATGTATAGAATTTATATCGTCGTCGTTTCACGTGTTCACAGTCGAAAGTGTTGCCGTACACGTTATTTCGACGGTTTATTACCATCGGCGACCATAATGATTTATCATTTATTCCCTGCGCCCTGCTCCGAATTCAAAGCGATTACCACCGCCGTTGCGGAACCGCAATAACGTCGAATTTCGATAATAATTATATTTACATTTTCAAATAAATAACGGGGAAAAACACGCGCGCGCGCGCGCAGAAACGCCGGTCATCGTTTCAATTCGTTCGGGTCTCTGAATAATCGGACCGTATACGAAAACAACAAACAACTAAAATAAATATAAAAAAAAAAAAACAAACCGAGCGTTTTAAAGAAAAAAATATTACACGCTGCGCACGACAAAAACCGTATAATATTAATAATAATAATATATATTTATATGTGAAATAATCAAATTCACTACCCTTTTGTCTGTCGTCCTGCGGCGCGCGCGCGTCCGGTTTAGACATTTGGGGTCGAACTTCATCCCCCACACGCGCGCGCGCGCGCGCATAAATATACGCGAACGATCGTAAAACGTTATTTATATACTTTAAAAATAATAGTTATTTCATTTTTGTGGAGTAAAACGTAAAAAAAAAAATACTCCATATTCGGTCAACGGATCATTTGTTCCGGGTATCGGCGAACGACTACTGTATATTAAACCCTCGGGAGACTTATATACACTTCTAATGGTCTGCCGCCGTTACGGTAATAATATTATGTCTTGCCGAACGCAAAAAAAAAAAGAAAAAAAAGAACCGAAATTTCAAATTTAACTGTTCGGAATGAAACGGTTTCGGCCGGGTATAATATCGTCGTTGCGGCGAGGGCGCGAGGAGGGGAATGCCCCCGTACGCGAACCCATAAAATAAATAATATTTCTATAAACGAATTGAATTACTATATAATATAATATACATGTCACTATTAAACGGCGGCGTTCTGGTATTTATGTGATTTTTTATATATACTATACGTATATCATATTATAAACGCGTGGTTACAGTATACAGGACGATTGTTTTATCGCAGTCTATTATGTTTTATACGCGTCTATTCGTTTTTAAATGTCGAAAAATAACTTCATTAGTACTCGTTTGGTGAACTTGCGCCTTTGCTCTGTAGTGGACGGATTTAGTTTGGGAAGGATTCGCAATGAATTTAATATTATTGTCATTAGAAAGTAGTTGGTTCGTTCGCGTTATCGTATGAGTATTCCGTTTGGTCGAGACGGAGGGCAATGAGTTTTGGCCAAGAGTCTGATGCGATTTTGGTCGGAGAAGGAGGAGTTTTTACATTGTTTTGGATTTGTCCTGCCGTGTTTTGAACGGATTCGATGTCTGTTTGCGTTTTGTACATAGTAGACTCCCTCGAATGGGTAGAATGTCTGGTGATGGCGATGGGCAGTGGGCATCGGAGGCATCGGCCGTTCACTATACTTGCGCTTTTGCTCTGTAGTGGAAGGATTTAGTTTTTGGAAGGATTCGCAACGAATTTAATATTATTGTCATTAGAAAGTAGTTGGTTCGTTCGCGTTATCGTATGAGTATTCCGTTTGGTCGAGACGGAGGGCAATGAGTTTTGGCCAAGAGTCTGATGCGATTTCGGTCGGAGAAGGAGGAGTTTTTATAGAACATTGTTTTGGATTTGTCCTGCCGTGTTTTGAACGGATTCGATGTCTGTTTGCATTTTGTACATAGTAGACTCCCTCGAATGGGTAGAATGTATATAGAATGTGTGTGTGTGTGTGTGTGTGTGTGTGTGTGTGTATATACGTGTAGAATTCCATGTACAATGGAATTTTGCACGCGCCGCGTCGTCGGCCCGATCATTATGACAATATTTTACAATAATATATATTATGTTTTACGACGTGGCGAAACGTCGCCGATTTAAAGTGCATACGCGCGCTGCATTATAATATATATATAAACGTATATTTTTCATACGCGCGTGTTCGACGACAATGTAACGTTTTGAACGTCGTCGTGACTTATATTATTATTATTATTATTATTATACGCACCTCGTATTGCGCGAATCGTGTCGAACGTGCACGGGTATCCGCGAACGCGCGCGGACGGACCGTGGCGTATTGTACGGTCGTCGATTATTATAAACACTCGCCGCTAAAAAAATGTGTCTCTTTGTTGCGAAGAATAAAATACGAAAACGTAATAAACGCGCGTGCCCGCCGCTGCGATTCGCACAACTGTACGGAGAGGCTATTAGACGATATTGTACTCGTATAGTTTGTACTTAAAAACCGTCGCGCGAGCGCGCGAGACCGTAAACCGGACGACATTTTTCCAGAGTTTTCAATAATTTTACATTTTACATTTTTTTTCCGCGTAAAGAAAAACAAAAAAAAAACCATTTAAATTCAATTTGTAAATTAAAATTACCATTTGATGAGTTTTATCGATTTGAAATCATACCGAGTCGTATAATTATGATCGTGATTTCATAAATCCGGCCGAGTTTCAATCCTCGAAAACGTAATCTTTCAGGCTATGATGACGTAACCGTTATAGGATATTATTCGAATACGCGGAGAACGTTCTTAAAATTAGTCGGCGTCGTCGGCCAGATGAAAATCCAAAGTATTACACAATATATTTTAGAAAAACTAATAATTCGACTAGTTGATAATTTTTTCAAACGCTCAAGTTGTATATTTTTAAACTTGGATTTTTTTATTTTTTATCCATTTGACTTCTTCCGCAAAAGAAATTGATACGATCAAAAATAGGGCAAATATAATGGTCTCGTCGAAATAGATTAAATACGTCTACTAAATCGTAAGTCGTTTACATTTTCTTTTAATCCTCGAAAACTCACCTTTTTTCGATTGCCGTTGCTTATTTTTTAAATATCGACAGAACAGATGGTAAAATATTAAAAATATATAATAACTCCGTCTTACGACCACGTCGACGGTAAAAATATTCTTCCGGGTTTAATAATCGCGTACGTTTTTACGTAGGAGTTACGAGTAATTTAGTGCAGTTGTTTATTTCGAAACAACGGTCGGTCAATGTTTATGAAATCCGTTCCGCGAGAAGTGCGTTCGCTGAAGGGGTTTTTTGTTTTTTTTTACCGTCGTCGTGTGAACATGATATATATTATTTGATAGTCTGAAAGCGATACTTCGTCGCACATTGTTCTGCGGGCGACGTGTGGCGTAGGTGCGTATCATCCGCGCGCGCAACGATTATTATTCTAGTTATACCGAAAAGTAATTATTTGCCGAAACGATCGTAATGAGAAAACGAACGTGAAAAGCAAACGACGAGAAGTGTAATAATTTATGCAAAACTGAGAAAAAAAGCGATCGCGAAAAACAAACAAACGCGCAAAACTCGACCCGGACGTAAGTGTTAATATTACGACGAAACCAGCCGAAACGAATACGCGTTTTTACAGCTACGATATGTTTGGACGCGGGCGCACGAGAATTGTACGTTCGTCAATCATCGCGAGACGCCCCGCCGCCGCCGCCGCAGTAAACTATAATTATCGTAAAACAAAAATATATATTATAATGTGTACGACGGCGAGACTTTGCGCGAGCGCGCGCGCGCGGTGTCGGATACCGCAGCGACGACGACGCGGTAATGTATTATTATATAAACGCCGAGACTACACGTGCGTACAAAACACTGGTGTAGTTTCGGGGTTCGTTTTTTTTTTTTCTCTCCATATTCTTTCCCGTTTTAATTACTAGAAAGTCGAAAAAACGTTCATTTATCACGGCGCACCGCGAGCTCTCCATTGCCGTGCGCGCGAGGTCCCGCGCCTGCAGTGCGTTACGATATTTTGCCCGACAATAGATCGTCTCGCCGCGCGATCGTCGTATAGTACAGTCTGCCTTTCTCGGTTCTCCGCGTCACTCTCCGCGTCTTGGAAACGGACCGAACAGTTCACAAATCACGTTTCCGGGCGTTTCGAATTCGATGTAATAGTTTTTCTTCGTTATCGTTTCCATTTATAACATTTTAAAACTTCGAACTATCGTTATTTCACAATACGTCGAATAAAATATTTCGTCGCGCAAAATATGTACTATTGTCCGATATTTCCACGACTATATTATTATCTCTAGAATTATATTGTTCTCGAGATGTCCACGCGGGACTACCGCCTTACTTTTTTTTTGGACTCATAACGACCGTAAATTATTAACCGGTCGGACCCGGAATAAAACGAGGTGGCTACTCGATAATACAGTCGACAAACATTGAAAAATAATGCGGGTCTATCGCGCGGCAGCTCATTTGCTCCACCGCGGTCCATTGTTATTATAATTTTTTCTAAAATATTTGCGTCGGCGCGTCTAATACTTTTTAGTATCGTGAGAGCAGCAGGTGTTTGTTTCGCGTCTGGTTTCCGTTCCCGAAATATGAAAAATATAATTGCGATCCGACTTTTAGAATTTTTAACGGGCGGCGTATTCGACAGTAAATATTATTATAATCAGGGCTAGGATTAGTATGCAATAAAAAATTGTAAAATATGCATTTAAATTTTTATAAGATAAACACAAAAATATAGTTTAAAAAAAATATTTATTTATCGAAATACATCAGTGGGGTTGGCTTTTTGTCTTAATATAATTGAGAAATGAAATAAAATAATTCACATTCACTACGTGTGTTACATGCTACGACCACATAATATTATTTTAAATTTTCGAAAACGAATTATCGGCTCGATTGGATCGTAGTATGGCTTTGTATTGACTGAAGCTCCGTTCAACGTCACATGATGTCGAAATATACTATAAAACATGCATTTTTCGCATTCTTATAATCGAAATATGCAATAATATTCATTTTATTCAATATACTCGTATGCATTTCATCCAAAATATGTAAAAACATGCAAAATAAAAACACCGCCATTTATCTCATCGTTAGGTGACTCGTGGACATTACTGACAAAATCAATAATCAGAAGTCGCAAAAAAAAAACACGCTGTTGCATACAAATCCTAGCCCTGATTATGATCTAACGAACGTGCGGCGTTTTTCTATCGACGAACGCGTTCGGGTTTCGAAACACCGCTGTGTTTCTATTCGCTTTCGCTTTCCATTCGCGCGGTGTTCGTATCGCGCGCGAAGCTTTCCGTGTAATTAAACGCGCGCTCGGGGACGAGGAGAGACGGCGGCGAGCGGGAGAATTACCGGGATAATAATAATAATAAAAGAAACGAGGAAATCGTTGTGCGCGCAGCGAAAGAATAAAAGAGAAATATAAACCGCAAAACCTCGGCGTCGTCGGCGACGACCGCGCCGCCGCCGCCGCCGCCGTAATAAAGAAGGGATAACCGATGCGGTATAATAAATGTATATAATAATAAATGTATGAAAAGGCTGCGCAAACACTGGTTGATCTCTACTGTGCGCGCACTACGCCGCAGTATATATCCCCGTCAATACATCAAAAGGCCGCGGACAAAAAGATCGTACGTATACCTCTTATTCCCTTTAAACTACCCGCCGTCGATCTCGCGCGCCGGCCGTCCGGTCTCTGGGGCTTTTCACCGTTCTATATATATATACGTATAACGCATACACATCGTCGTCCTGCCGGGGCTTTTTATTCGACGGGGTCCTTTCCTTTTTAATTATCTTGCCCGCCGCCGCGCGTTCTCGATCTGATCACTCTTTAACCTTTGTTGACTGTTGTTCGGTCGCGACCGCGCGCGCTGTACAATAATAATAATATTCGATATCGTGCTGAGACGAGCCCGCAGCGGTGGTTGCTGCCGTTATTATTACAATCGGCTGCTGCTACGCAGGCCCGCGGACGACGAGGATTTTACGCGGCCGCGACGTAATACGGGGAGGGGAAATCGTTTTTTTTCTTTTTATCGCGAAATTAGTACGAGCAATAATAATATCGATATAATACCTATATGAGAGTGCAGTGTACCGCCCGCCGCGAGCTCAGGAGTAATCGACGACGTCCGACTACGTGCGGTCTAAAATATATTAAAAAAAAAACCCCCCGCGTATTGTACAGTTCCGATATAAAACGGCACTCGACAGGTCTTCCGCGTGTTTGCAGGAGAAAACTTTCCTTTGTGCGAGCGCGCGATAAATGCCTTTATTACGGGGGTGGGGGAGGGGGGCAAGAAACTTTTCCGACTTTTTTTGCGGTTCGGTTCTTTTGAGAAAGTCTTAACATTTCGGTTTCGGCCACGGCGGCGGTGGCGCTGTTCTAAGGATAGAAAAAAAAATAAAAAAAAATATCCGATAAAAATCACTACGTTAATAATCGCGCAAACCCAACAGACAAACCCGATATCATGACGATGGCGACTCGTTGTATTTGAACGTGACGATTCATCTATCCATACGATTACTAATTATAAATTAAATAACGAAAATCGAAACGCGCGACTACTGACATTACTAAACTTTTAAACGTCGAAATTCGGGTTTTTGCCGGACACTGGTGTCCAAACGCGCTTCGTTATTACTTGGGTTCGGGCAGGGAACACGGGAAAACACGGTTTTTCGCTTAAAACGATACAGGTTTTGAAAAAGACATTACGATCGTAAAATAAAAGCCCAGATTCCTTCTCGCGGTTTTCGTGTAAAAACTATTGTCGAACCAATAGTGTGATCAAACAGATTCAAAGAAAATAATTTTCTAGGATATCGTCGTGAAGGGG
This sequence comes from Drepanosiphum platanoidis, assembly GCA_948098885.1. NCBI lineage: Eukaryota > Metazoa > Arthropoda > Insecta > Hemiptera > Aphididae > Drepanosiphum > Drepanosiphum platanoidis. The sequence continues at coordinate 9,013,764 of OX402537.1, forward strand.
GCGGAAAAAAATGGAAACATGCGTGACGCGCGCATGAATGCGCACCTATTATTTTTTTTTTATCTAAAATCGAAAAAAACGTGCATTTTAAATTTTCGGTTTTTAAACTCGCCGTTCAAGCTCGGTCTGCTATAAATCGAGAGCAATATAATACATATTATTTAGAACAACGTGAAATTCTTACAACTTACTATAGTATTATTACTAGGGAACGGATTTGAATGCAAATTGCATTTTTTTCTGAATGTCCGAAAACATTGGTTTCCAAGCAAAAAGTTCATTTCATACATCAAAGAATTAAAAAATGTAAATTTTATTTTGCATTTTTAGAGCATTTTTTGAAATTTTTAGTGCATTTTGTGGTTTTTAAGTCATTTTTTCAACATTCATTCTAAAAAAATTAAAATACCTAAATATGTATTATGTTACGAAATTACGAAATTATTGTTGACACGTGTAGACATAAAATATATACATACAAGTTACAACAGATTATTACCCACATTAAGGTAAAGATAAGATACGATAAACTATTTATCTAAATTGTAATTTTGTATTGCACTGTTGAATTGAGTCATTACTTCATCGTTTAGCGTCGCGTATAGCCTCGTCGTTAACGTTTTTTTTATAATAATGTGTTTTTTTTATAAGTTTTAAATTAAAAATTTTGTTTTTATTGAATATAAACCCATTTTTAAAGTTTTTAAGGGCATTTTTTTAGTGCATTTTTTGATGTTAAAGCATTTTTTTAAGGCATTTTTCTTGTTTTTTAGAGCATTTAAATCCTTTCCCTAATTATAACTGTGACGCGCGCGCCAGGTGGTCGATAAAAAATCAAAATATTGTCGCGCATAGATCGCCGCGGTCGTCCGTCACGGGTGTGGAAAACACGCGAACGCTCGCCCCGCCGCCACCCGACCGACCCCCAGATCGCCTTTTAAATAGCCCTTTATTTATATTTTTTTTTCGGTTTCGATGAAAGGTCAATATAAAAGTAGCTTTACAATAATAATATAATATACGGTATAGTGTAGTGAGCATTGCTTCTTCGGAGCGCGGCCGGGCCGATCGGATTCGCGCGAAATGTCACGTCGAAGGGCGCGCGGCGACCGAAGCGTCGGTTTTCTCTCGGGGATTTCGGAATTATCACGTCGCCGCCGTATTATAATATACACGTATCATATTTTACAGAATAGAGCGTGTGCGCGTACGCGTGCACTATTTTCCATTTTTTTTTTTTTTCCCCATTCTTTTCGGCCGATTCGTCGACGACGACGACGGCCGTGCAGGCGGAGAGGGTCGATGTACTCGCGCGCCCGAGTCTCCACGGTCTGGCGAACGGGACGACGCTACGCGACTGCAATACGCGAAATCGTATTTCTCCGACGTGTTTCCGCGACGAAAAATATATCGTATTCCCGTCGCGTTCGCGTATATTATACGAGTCGATTTTCGCGCACGACAACGCAATATTATAGAATATGTCGATAAAAAAAAACTGTCCGAAAACCAAAGACTCGGTGTAAACGAATCGGAAGTGCGGTTTTTTCTTTCTTACTATTTCGCGCGAATCGAGACGTCGCGTCGTCGTCGCGTCGTGTCGAACGTAATATCGCGATCCCGTATATAGTTTGACGTGATAAAAACTAGACATCACGCGCGCATTCCGAGACGTTGGCCAATCCGAAATTTCCGTCGGACGCGGCTCGTCTGGATAATACGCAACAACACGCGTTTCGAAAAACTGTGTTCACCGGCGAAAATCGATTTTATTAAATGGGTACTTTCCCGTTGAAAATTAATTAAACATTATTGCGTTTAATATAATATCGTTCATTATTACATATTATATAGGTGTATATTTGATATATACACACAGACATATACGTATATATACTGAATACACTTTGTAAATTAAAATCACGACTCAGGTGTAATTAATACGTGGGTAATTAATTGTGCGTTAATCCCGTCGTGTTCTATCGGGAGGAAAAGAAACGTGTAGATATCTACAGCGTTAAAGCGCGACGATAATTGCAATACAAATATTAATTAATTTTACTGTTTTTTTTTTTTTAATCCGAGATTTCCAAACCGAAATGGGCACTTGTACGCGAGTGAAACAACCTCATCACGACGAATTCGCACACACATACGGGCACCACCCGACAGCCATCTATATAACCTAATTAAATTTGTTGTTTTGGGCGTCCGCGGGGATCCGTTCGAAAACCGCTGCGCGGCGCGGCGTGTTCCTGTGTCACGTAAACGGTATTATAGAGTAATTATTATTATTAATGCGTGTTAAAACGTGAATAAATAATACGATTCGAAACGTATACTACTTCGATTCGTATTTTCAACACACAAAACGAATTGAAAATTAGAAAGTATCGATTGAAAAAATTACTCGCCGCGACGTTTCGGAATTTCTCGGAGTAAAAGCGTCGGCGGACCGACCGCGACGTGCGAACTCGTTGCGCGTCCGAAGAAACTCTTATATGGATTGAGGACTCGCAACAGAACTACGGGAGCGTGCAAACCGATTTTAACGTGGAGGTCGCGGAGGAAAATATTGTCGTTAAAACCATACCAAATAAGTATTACAGACACGAGTGATGCACATTGATATCGTATTTCGATATCGATGTGACTAATTTATTGAAAGTAGGTACATCGATAATCGATTCATTCTATTTTCTATTTTCTATTTATTTAAAAGTTTTGACAGTAAATCAATATCAAAGAACGATAAATATTATACGATAAGCAATACTAAAACGATAAAGCCCTCATAATGAACATATTATTATATCGCAATACAATTTCAGTCTCGTTATTTCCGTCGATCGTCTATGTCAATTTTAGGCTTTAAAGTGGATACCAATGGTATAATTTTAAATAAAAAACAAGTCCATTGTCGCGCGTATCGATATATCGTATATTGATATCGATATCGTTTGTTATACGACATCGTGATACGATATCGATATCGTATCGTGATTCGATATCGATAATTGAAAACATATCGTTGTGCAACACCAACAGACACCGATTAGATGCGTTTTCGACGCGGACAACGGGATCCCCGTTCCGAAATTCCCCACCAAAAGAGAAGAACACCAGAACGCTGCCTTGCGGAGGCCAACTTACGACTATACGATAACAGTGACGATTCATCGAACACGAAACCGACCGTCGTCGTCGGGCTTCCGGAACGGTTACGTCGCTCGCGGCCGCACTCGCCCGTGGGAACTGCTCTCGGGCAGTTATCCCGCACCGCTATGTATATATAATAATAAATATACGCGCACGACACACGTGCGAGTCGCGTCGTCGCGAAAATACTATTTTTATCTTTTTCGTCGTCGTCGTCGTTTCTTTCTTCTCGTTAATTACGAGCGCGCGCGCGCTCGCGCTCACGGCGGAATCGGCGGCGGCGGCACCGTCGTCTAACCCCGTGGCCCGGATACGAGCGCGATGCGGCAGACGACGACGAGACCGCGATTGCCGAAGGGACCGGTCCCCTCACGCGGAGCTCGTGACCCCGAAGGAGTCGAACACACTGCGGCGCGATACACACAAATTACGTCGTCGTCGGGGGGAGCGCGCCGGGCCCGGAAATAGCCGCGCGCTCCCACGCAGCCGAACGGTATACCGTATATATACCGCGCGTACCGCCGCGGTTAAACGAACCGTCTGCGACGAAAAACGGTTTGGCGCGGGACGAGCAGGAAGAGGTGTACACATCCGAGAGCACAGCAGCCGAATGAACTTTTGAACTTTGTCACCCCGCATCCGTCGCGCGCCGCCCTCGAGAGGAAAAAAATGTATCGCCCGAAAACAGATGTCGCGCGCGCGCGCGCAAGCCGCACATCATATATTATATAATGCGCCACACGTGTTTTCGGATAATAAATTCCAAGTCGTCGCGTTTTTGTCGTAGGCCTCGTCGGCGATAAAAGAAGAGGTGCCGGCCGGTCGGAAATATTCGAATTTCCGTATAAACGTCGAATACCGTCGTCGTCAGTTTCGTATCGATCGAAGTTTTTTTTTTATTATTTCCGCAAAACCGATACGGCCGAAAAGAGAACGCGTCGGTTTGTTCGTCGTTCGTCGCAATGACGTCACGTTCGCGTGATAATAATAAACGGCGGCCGCGGCTATTTCGCTACTCGCGTATTCGTATACATATATATATATATACGAGTATATATTTTATATACATAGGTATGCGCGCGACGGACAAGGAAAGGCGTCGCGAACGAAATTTATGTGCTCCGTCACCGGATTATATTATATTATTAAATTATTATATTACGCGGGCGGCCCACGAGGGTTAGTCCTGCCACGCGGTTGAGTTATTTACGAGCGCGCGCGCGCGCGCGCCGTCTTCGGGTCGGGCGGAGGGAAGGACTAGGTCGCGCACACATGTGCGGCTCGGCCGCGCGCGCTTTTCCGCTCTAATCGCCTCTCCGCCGCCTTTTCGGACGGTCCGCATACGCCCGCCCCGCCGCCGTCCACCGACCTCGCGCCACTTTTATTATCGTAGGTACGTAAAGTTTGGGTTTTTTACTCCAGATTAAAAAAAAAAAAAAACGCTCGACTCGAAATAATACCGCTTACGGCGGTAAATAATACCGCCGGCCGACGGGTTCGACCGGCGGCGGCGCTTTGATGATATAATATTTAGGGCCGATACCGGTTAGTCCGATATTTTTAGATTTATTCGTTAAATATATTTTATAATAATTTTCAATATCACGCTCTCCGTGTCCCAACAGTTCAAAATATTACCCACGCCGCGCCGCCGCCTACACTCCGATGTCCACGACCGTCGTCGCAATCCCTTGATCACACTATCCCAGGCGATCCCAGAACACGGCGATCTATTGAATCGAAATCCTCGATAATTTTCATCCCTTCGTATCGAAATCCTTTTCCGCGCCTTCTCACTAAAATAAGTGTGTGTGGCTCCTCAAATCACGTCACTCGAGTCATCGTTGTAGGACCGTTACTACTATCGCACACGCTTATTGTACGTAATATCACACGTTAAGGATATCGATTTGTGGACTGGCAGGACGAAAAATCGGATCGATCGTCGGGGTATTGTGTGTCGGGGATAAAATATATCGGGAAAGAGCCGCCGCCACGTCGACCCTATAATAATATTACGTTACGCGTGAGAGGACCAGCGTTGAAACAGCTACGAAAATCGGTACCGTTTCGAGCGCGCGCGCGCACAACACGAATCGCACGATAATAATATACCCCGCGAGTGCAATCGCGAATCGCGTAAAAATCACGTTTATAAAAGTCACATCTCATTAACGTTATTGTCGTGTGGAGAAATGGCGTACGCGAAAAAAAAAAAATGAAATACACGTTAATATACGCGTACTCGCGGTTAAAAAATAAACACGAATAATTACGACGTATTTAGATACGCGCGGGTATTACGTGCGTATTATTATACATCAACCGCCCAGACCGGCACGCCCCCCAATACGCGCATACCCGTTATTAACCGTATTATCCGATGGATATAAACGTGATAAGATTAATTAGATCTAAGCTAAAACATTCGGCGGGTATCCGTTGCGGTTCCTGCATGAACACGTACGCGTACGTAATATTATGGAGAGGAAAAAAAAACACAACCACGCGCTCGGTCGAGAAATCCAATAACGTCTCGAATTGATTCCAGTCCGTTATGACGACGACGACGTAACGATTGGTGCGGGCATTTGGTTTTTTCGGTTTTTAAGACTTTCGGCAATGATTATCATAAAACAAACTCGTGTCTATGAATTTCCGAATGCGTTTCGTTGAAGACAGATCGACTATATATAGTGAGGAACTTTTTACGCTTTGATTCTCGAGAGTCGATTTGACGAGCCACAGTTATTTATTTGTTGACATTTTACGGGGAAAAAATAAAACTTAAAAACGTCTAAAAACAGCGCGAAAAAAAGTCAAAACCTTTCGACAATATTATCATAATAAATTACAACCGTGTAAACGTTCGGTGAAGATTTCAAGTCCTTGCGATCAACACTTTATGATGAAAAACCGGTGTTCCGTACGTTTTGCCCTTTTTCATCTGTTTTTCACGTACAACTTGCTAACCAATTCGAAAAATGACCTCTGTAAAGTACTGACTGGAAACGATTTTCTACCAGAAACCAAAGTCGAAATTAGAAAATCGGACCATTTTTTCGAGTACTTATCGCGTACACATGCAAAAAAACACACACACACACACACGTCATTTCACTCGGAATCTAAAATCTACAATCGATTGGAATTAAGTCGAAAAAGGAACGGGATTTCACCGTAACACTGTATACTTAAATCGCTTTTTAGATGGAACGAGGATGAGCGCGGTCACTTCGACCGAATAATATACGTCCTGGGCCACGAGGTTTCCGCGTAAAATTTAAAGTAAAACGCGAATACAATAGATTCGGTAATTATTATGAAAAATTAGAATAAAATTAGACAATCGAAATCTAAACGGTTACGTTAGATAAACGCTACGGTTTACTACGTGTTCGACACTCGTCGTCGTCACGCGTCGATCGTTCGGCCATCGAGAGACGGCTTCGTCTGATACGTACCGCAAGCGTCTCGAAGAGCGCCGCCGCTGAACTCTCACTTACGTTTAAATTGCTGAGAAAATCGAAAAAAAATTCTTCGATTCCGACACTACTGTACTATACGTACACTTCAAACGCAGGCGTATTGAAGACCGAAATTCGAACATTACTTACGACGACGCGTGCGCGAGTAATCGGAATCGGCCATCGTGCGCGTCGTCTCCGCCGCGCGCGAGTCGTTTCACGTGCCCACGCGTAGTCCTCGCGAGTCGTATAAATATTATTACATATTGTTGTGCGCGCACGACGACGGTCGACGGTGTTATTATTGATTTTTCACGGGCGATCCTCGTGCGTCGGACGAGCATTTTTTTTTTTTTTTTTTCATTGTAATCACGGACGTCCGTCGTCGTCGCGTCTCCGTAATTTACGATCACGATTTATTACGTACCGCGGCCCCGGCCGTCCGCGCGACGACGCGTTCACATATTATTAATAACATTATCGTCGTCATAATAATATTGCGTCGTATTTGTTTATTGTCGATCTATGAGCTTTGATCTTCCGCTAACGGGTCACACCGCGTGTGATTTCTCTCTCTCTCCGTCTCTCTGATTTTCCCGATTCCGAGACGAGTAGTAATTATTAATATTGTAATCACGACGACGACGATAATATTGCGACGTCGCGCGTCGTCGTAAACGTGCATTTCCGACGAGACGCGTGAAGTATATAATGATAATTACACACGCGCCCGCGATAAAAATTTCCACGTTCTCGTCTATTTGAACACTTTTGTTTTATTGATCCGCACGTCACCGTAAAGCCGGCGCAGGTCGAAGAGAAGAGTTTGTCCAAAATAACGCATCCCCCGTTATACAGTTGTCTTGTACAAATATTATCGATTTAAATGCATTTATTAATTAACATGTTACGCGATAATTTTATGATGATAGACATTCGGCTTCGATTCGGGTACAAGATCACAATCAAAGTCGAAATCGACAAGTTCATTACACACGACTAGTCCCGAATGGGTACGAGCGGTTTTGCCGAATTTCAAAACTCGAAGGAAGAACGAAAAAAAAAAAACGAATTCGAGAAGAAAACTTGAAAACCGAACTCGTTGGCAATTCGGTTTAGAATCGTACGTGTAGCTTTAAATAGTAGCTACCGGAATCGGATTGTAGGAAAAAAAAAAACCGATATAAAGGAAACATCTAAAAAAAGGTACGACGACGATGCGATATGTGAGTATTACTACTCTTTTAAACCCTATAACGTAAAAGGGACGGGGGTGAAACTTATTTGTACGTGATTTTCGGGGGTGGTTATTTTGATTATTTTGTCTCGACTCGTTTTAAAACGCGCCCGCCACCGCACACGAAAATCGTATGGGCCGGCAGTTATCGTTTCGAAATGTCGACGATTGTTATAAATCGGTTTCACTTTACACAGAGTAAATAGTCATTGTATTACTACGTGCAGGTGTACGTACGCGCGGCGTATAAACACGGCGCATTATAATATTATTGTGTGTTTGTGTTGTCCGTTTCTCTCTTTCTCTTTTACATCGTTCGCCGTCGTATCCGTGTAAATTCCTATGCCCGCGTGTACAACGCGCGCCCGTCGTCGTCGTCCGGCATTTCCCGAACACTACACAACGAACGTTACGGCGAGCTTATAATAATATTATTGTGTACCTAACCGGAGGAGGTGGTTCCCAAACTGCGGGTCGCGATTATCGTTTAGATTTTAAAAAAAATTTACAAAATATCCAAAAGTACGTTCGGAAACTCGACTGCAGTTAACCGTATATCGTCGTTCGAAAACGCCATATTATCATATTCACTCCGAGTTAATTCCGATCACCCGAAAGAACGTGATATGGTTACTCGTAACTCTATAATATTCTCATCGTGTACGGTCGCGTACGGATTACGAGTAAATTTCATTTAATATAACATAGTATAAACATTCAATTACCGACGGGTTATTATTGATATTGCACGATTTTCGACGATCGTTTTCACTTTTATTTTTTATTTTTTACGTTTCACTCGTTTGTCAATCGGAAAATCTCATCTATCGTTAACCGACGACCGTGGTTCGAATTTTCGGACTCCGCTCTGACCCTCGACTCCGGGTATCCGATCGCAACCCCCCCGGGGAGCGGTTCTTTCGACGCGAACGAAACCGAATGTCATCCGATGCATTTTCGTCCGACTCGTGTTTTTTTTCGTACAATCGAAACTACAATCACCCTGTATACGTATATACCTGCACAACTATATAATATACAATATATAGTATATATATACCAGTATTTTATAAATACGTACACGAACACGGTATTATTATTATTATTATTATTATAATATGCGTGTGCAGTAACTGTAAACGGTTCGCGTGCGTACGTTATTATAAATAACCATCATCTCGCTGGACGAGCAGATAAAATATATCGTAATATAAATGTCCGGCGCGCGAGACTCGACTCCGTATATTATAATATGTTGTGCTGTGCCGTGCCGAGCGAAGAACGCTTTGCGCGAACAATAAAAGCGCATAAACAATCGCGTGTTTTTTTTTATTTTTATTTTTTATCGTTTAATACGCTTTTTTTCTTCTTCTTCTTCTTCTTCTCTTTTCCGTTTTGCTTCGAATCGTTTGAAATTAATTTCAAAACACAAACTCGTACCGCGCGGATTATATTGTATACCTCATCTCCGCCGCCGAGTATATAACAATAACAATAATATCGTACGAGCGCATGGTACATAATACCATTATTATATAATAACTAGGGCTCGGATTTTGTAGCAAAATAAATCCTTAAAAAAGCATTTGAAGTAGCCGAAAAAAGCAAAAAGAAGCATTTATTAAATTCAATTCTAAAAAAAAACAAATTTCAATTACACATATTATAATTAAATATTAAAAAAGGAATTTACGACCACATATTTGGTCGAGATACTTTCATTAAAACTCATTCTATTGGGTGCTGCTAATATATATTATATTTATACGTAGAAAAAGACCTTTCCACATCGACCGACGTAATCCATGCATATTTCATAGAAACTAAATCATTTAAATCATACTGTTATGATTATTCATTACGATTTCGGCACAATAACGATAGTTATTTTATCATTCATACGTTTGTTACTGGTTTTAAAATTTCTGGCAATAACGATTTATAGTCCAAGTATAATATACATAAAAAAAAGTTAAATTTTCAAGAAAAATATGTAAAAATTAAGAAAAAATAACCAAATAGGGTAGAAAAAGCAATAAAAAGCAAGTTTTGTGGAAAAAAGCAAAAAACAGTTTACTTCATTGAAATCAGAACGTTTCAAAACGTATTTATCTATGAGAATTATCTTTCTACCACACACACCTCTCAAAAGAAGCATTTGCTACAAAATCCGAGCCCTAATAATAACGTATGAGTTTTTTACGCGAGTATACCACACATTAAAAACGATACGATACTATATCCCCGTACAATACAAAAACATCGCGAATAAAACGATTTCGTTGACCAGCGGTTCTTATAACCTTTGTGTAGCGGCGACCCAAGATATATACCAAATTTTTCACGCGACCTTTTTATAAATAACGTTCAATGGCGGAATAAAAAATAACAACCGGGTACTCTTAATTTAATAATTTTTTTTACTCTTATTACTTGTACTAGTCATAATATTATCATAGTACGAGTATATGATAATATACTGTGAATTTACGAAAACGGTTTCATTTGTTATTTATATTATAAGGCTTAAAAATAACAATATTATACCGACGTTTTAAATTTTAGCCGACCCATTTCAAACTATTGGCGACCCGAAATTGGGTCGCGACCCTATGGTTAATGGAACCGCTGTCGTAGACCATCACGATCGCAGTTTTTTTCATTTCTCCGTCAATCCGTATTATATGTATCGTTACGGCCGTTTTGCACGATACGTGGAATTAAAATCGTAAAAAAGACCGACGACGAGGGAACGCACATAATATAAGTCTTAATCAAACACTAAAATCGTATCGACCCCCATATAATATACGTATATATTATACGAGTATAGTATTTTAGACGCGTGACGCGAATACAAACGAATGGAATATGAAACCCCCCTTGCCTGCGGTGCAGCGGTATGAGTGTGTAATATAGTGCCGAACGATAACAATAATTTCATCGGATACAAAAATTGTGCAGTCGACGACTTAGCCGGAGAAACAAACGAATAATGTCTTTGGCTAGGGACGACGACTGTGTATGAGATATATATAGTAATGTGGGGCGCAGCGCGTGTTCGGCGATTTTTCACGAGGAAAATCAATGTTCGCCTGCGGGATACAACGCGCGCTCGATGTCTCAATTGCGCCGCCGCGCCGGCTTGACGGCAGTCTCGAGCGACATAATAATACGTAACCGAAATCGTTTGTGCGATTAGGAGGTAGGCTCGTGTTTGTGAGGAGTAGGAGGAACAGGACCCGGGACCAAAAACAGTTATCGATTTAAGGACGCGTGATTGGTTCGCGACGAATAAAACCGCGTTTTTCGCACGATATTCGTCGTCTACTGCAGTCTGCTCGAACGGTCTGCTCTATCCCGTAGAGGTCAGCGTGGCGATCATAGGAAAATGAAACTTTGTCAAAGTTCGCGTTTACGAGAAGATGACTGTCTGAAATGTTCGAAAAATGAACAAAACGAGCGTCGTACTGCTACGGTTTGTTATTACGAATTGACACAGCGGCGTTAAAATAATAATAATAATAATAATGTGTAACAAGTCGTGGTTTGATTTTTTTAGAATTTTCGAACAAGTCGAGACCTTAATTTGAAGAAGTATCTGAATAAATTAAAAGTAATTAAACGGCTATTATTGTAAGTATAGTATTTAAAATTCAAATAAAACGTATTCGTTTACGAATAATACAGGTAGAAAAGTCGTATATTGTTCGTTTCATATTCGGCGATTTCTTTAGCCCTAGCAACGATAATAATATTATGATACAATAAAGCGCGTTCGATACGAAAATACACACGATCACGTGTGCCCGGAGCCCGCGGCTTTATACGTGTATACAATATAATATAATTCGCGTTATTAAAAAACGTATTTACACGGAATAAGAGTACTGAATAAGAAAAAAAAGTAGAAAATAAAAAGTCGTAATTCGCATCATAATGTTTATCGCTTTGATTGTTTGTGTTAATTTCGCTGCCGCGCGAGCTTCTCGCCGCCGATTATGAATATAAAAATCTGGGTCACGTTACGCGGGTGTATTTTAGTGCGGTCGATCCGCGTACAGAGTAATAATAATAATAATATAAAAAAAAAAAAACTACACGCGGTAGATATCTACGCTTTATTAGCGGAGTACACGGTTAATGTATATATGATATATATAACGGCCTGTCCTTATATACACACCACGACGTATATTATATACCTATAAATATATTTATATATATATATATGTGTGTATTACACGAGTATAGAATAATATACGAACGCGTGCGGCAATCGCACTACCTAGTTTAGCAACGCTCGCCGAAACCCGTTATATTATAACCGGCGCGGGTGTGTTTAATACAACAATGCTAATTGCGAACGTTTCGACCAAACGTTTTGTGCGTACGTTATAAATATATACGACACACACACACATATATAATATAATATTATATTAACACGAATGATTTACAGGCCGACGAGCGTATATTTTCTAAAACGTTAAGAGAACTGCAGAGAGCCGTATTGTACGACGACGAGAAAATACGACCGAGAACGAACCGAGTGCCGTGTATATTATTGCGAGTACACCCGGTGCGTGGGCTGTGGAGGCAGGTAAATAATCATCATATAATATATTAATAGCGCGCGCGTTAAATAACGATTATTAATAATACGGTTATCGTTTTGCTGCGCGCGACGACGACGGTTTTAACGTGATCCTCGTGACCGCATTATTTCCTGGAGGGGGGGGGATCGAGGGGTACCCGCAGAGACTCGTTCGCGAGCAAATGAGTGGCGAGAGACGCGTCGATCTTTTTTTCCTGTTTTTTTCCTCTCTGTCCCACTGGTCGATGGCGCGTCGACGACGGTTTGAACCAAGTGTTTTGTACTCGTACACGAGACAATAAAGGCGGAGACACACTATTATCACGTTACGTGAGCTCACGTGCTATTTCGTGAACTCACGTCACACAAATAATATGTGAAACCCATTAATGCATACTGTTTTAATATATCAGAAACGCATTAACCCCCCACTCACGTGATATTACAATATTTCATTGAACCTCGCGTGATATTACGTTTTTATTTTTCTATCGTTCCAGATTACGTGATATTACGTGATATCAAATTTTATTTCGATTTGGTGAAAATTGAAGCTTGACGTTTTAAACCAATAAATTCATAAGCTATTTTATTAAACATGGAAGAAAAATTCATTGAACAATTCATGAAGTTTTATATAATTGTCAATTGACCAGCTATAGGGACCGAAATATCCGTCAGGAAGCTTGGGAAAAAATCGGAAGGGAATTGCAAATGCCAGGTACATACACACACTTATAATTCATAGATAAATTGAATGTGTTAAGTTTTTGCAAGTTTTATACTTTAATGATTTTGAAGAATAGTCATACACTAAGTGATGTGACGTGATAGCGTGATATAAGTGTGGCTATTTTCATACATACTCACGTGATAATAGTGTGTCTCCACCTCAATATCGCCGTCATAGCTCGTCGACTATAGTACGTTTTATAATACGTAATTGTACGTGTTTTCGTCGAGAAAATCTCGCGTTCCAACGGTTGTTGTCGTAGAGTTTCGGTATACGTCTGCGGTTTGAAAACATAATATTCGCGGAACACGATTCGAATTACGTTTCGAACCGGGAGAGAAACGTTTATTTTTCTAAAAAATATACGTGATAAATGACTTGCGCCGCCGCGGGCGCGATAAAATACATAAAAACGCGTACGTCCGTACTCCTAAGTATGGGTTCGACAAATCGTTCGCTCGGAGCGAACGAGGAAAATCCGAGCAACAGCCCAGTTTTTCGAACTTTCTCGGCCGCGCGCGATAACAATATACGCGAGCTGCAGTACACGCGCCGAGCGTTTGATAATAATTATATAATAATACGTCGTCGACTCCGCGCCGTATTCAATAGACTTTTCGTCGTCGCGAATTTTTTCCTTTTTTTCTTTATTTAAATCATCCTAAATTACAATACTACGATTGTCTATCACTTTCAAGCAGAGCTTGAGTCAGAGATAGAGAGTGTAGCAATATTATACTAAAAAAAGTTACGCGCAATACGTTCGCATTTTATATAGATACTATTTCATCTATATTATACTAGATTCTTAACCGGGGGTCCACGGGGTTGCTGTGAGTTTTCTTTCTTCAAATAATCCGAAAATAAAAATTTGTTCGAAATTAATAATTCATGTAATACGAATCTCTTTTAGGGGTGAGGTCCGTGATTATATTTTATACTTCGAAGGGGTCCAAGGCCCAGGAAAGGTTAAAAACCTACGGCTTATGGAGTACGTTACTGTCGTAATACTTTACAATAATAATACGACTTACCGGCCGAGGAGAGTATAAAATTGCGCACGCCTCCGCGTCGGATATTTTTCAAAAATAATAACACGCCGCCGCCGCCGCCGCACGGTGCGTACCTACGTGGCGAATCGTATAACGACTATAACGCGACACGCTTTATTTACAAGCAGTACTTATTGTACTATATATTTTATATTCAATAATTTGCGTCGACGCGTAGGCGATTTGCAGCTTGTGAAATATTATCGAACACATGGCGTCTGGTAAAATAATAATATAAAATGGTATCGACCAAAAGCAGCGATCGTAGGCGTAAACTAGGGGAGGGATGGGGAGGACAACGTGTCCCTTTGATTTTTTGGTATTTTTTTTATTTTTGTATCGAAACGCTAACAATTATTCTTATTCGTTCTTATTTATTTATTCGGAGTCCGGACGAAGCGCAGTGTTCAAAATACCGTGGTACTACTGGCCGAAAGCGTTTCGTTTTTGTAAACTCGCGGGCGCGCGTCGTGTTTATTCATACCGTTATGTTTGTTACAATGGGATGCAATTATTATAATATACGCGCAAACGTTTTCCCGTCGCTTGTAACACGACGATTATCGGTTTCGCAATATCATACGCTCGGTTAGAAACAACGGACATGATAATTAATTTGTATAACTCACCCGGTCTAATAATCGTGAATGTACAAACAATATTAAAACGCGTTAACAATAAACAATAGGGAATAATAATAATAGTCGTAGTTTTTCGTGGCTATACGTACACATAATATAATAATATGTAATATGTATACCAGCAGCGTGAAAAGTTATCTGATCGAAAAGGCAGAAATGATTTTATTTATATTTATAAGGATCGACGTTGCACAGATTGGCACGGTTTAAAACGTACAACTCCCCGTAAGTGTGTAATAGGTATTACGTGCGCGCCACGCGGCGACCGACCACGTCGATGACTAGGGACAAATATTTTTTAGTTTTGATCGGTTATACTTATATACGTCACGTGCCCTCGCGCCGCCGTCGTCGTCTCGACGCATATAATATATAATGTGTACGAGTTTACGGTCAAAGTGTATCGATCGGGAATTATACACAGTGCCCGGGCATGGCGTATACGCAAGCTCGTAGAATTCGGGCAATCCGTTTTAAGTGGCCATCGCATTGTTGTGTAAAAATCGAAAAATACCTTATTTAGTTTCACAAAAAGATAGGCGAATCGTCGATCTCGACCACGAGAAACGCTAATAAAAGCATACGAATCGACGAGCTTTCGTTATAGGGTTTCCTGGCGAGTCGACGGGGCCCTCCATAATATATTATACCGTTAAATCGGACGCGCGGATTGTCCTGCAGCTGTCGCGGCGCGTTATCACATGCGGTGTTATACTATAGTCTACTATAGTTATGGTGACCAGATATTAAGAAAAAAATCGGTATAATATGTATAATATATAATATATAAATGGATAAAAATTATAATAGAACATACATTTAAACTCCTTTATTACTTTATTTTAATACTTACATAAAGTATCATAGATTTTTAATCTAACAGTTAAAAATAAAATATATTATAAAACTTAAACCATGTGACTAGCATAAAAAACAAAACTTAATGACAAACTCTTAGCAACAACAAAAAAAAGAACTGGTTATGACTTCAATATTTATGACATATTTTAACTCAAACATTAAATTTACTTAATATTAAACTAAGTTTAATATATTAATAAGCAATTAACTTAAAAAGGAACAAACATCACTATTTTAAATATTTTTGAGATCCATGAATTTCTTTGAGTATTTTTTGATCTGTTTTCAGCAGATTATAAACGCCTCCACCGTGGCGGTAAAAACAAAAAAAATGCAACTCTCATCATTCGTTCTTTATCTTTTACAACATTATATGTATTAATTTTACTTTTTTTTTCGACCATTTTGACGAATTTGGGTAACTTTAACATTATTTCATTTACAGTTATTACATCATTACAAAGAAGTACATTTTAGTGTACTTTATCAATTTACGTAGGACAGTAGGACAAGTATTTAAAAATCAGTACTGTCCTTATAAAATAAGTACGTCTGGTCACCATAACTATAGTAGGTATCGTTCTCTATATTATCGCACGGAGGTCGCGATATCGATAGTTTGTTAGCGGATGTGGTGGAGGGGGGGGGCAGCACTTTCTTGGCCGAAATCTTACCGAAAAGGTTACACCTCTCGGGTGTTTTTTTTCATATATATTTTCGAGCGAGAGAAACGGTCCGCGGAGACGACGACGACGACGGCGCGCGCGCGCGCGGCAGTCTGTATAATCGCGGCGAAAACCGAGAAAAATAATAACACGATAATACAAAACAATTAGCGGCGACGATTCTCTTAGGGGACGAGTAGATGTGTTTTTATTTTTTTAACGCCCCATTTACCAAAGGCCATCAAAAACGGTTTAAGGAGATTAAAAAAAAAAAAAAAAAATAATAAGGAATTATAAAAACGGAAAACCCCGACCGCTGCGGCCGCGTCATTATTTATTCGTTTGAGCGAGACGGGACGAGGAGAGGGAGAGAGAGAAAAGTAGTAATTTTTATTATTATTATTATTATCGGTGCGCGGAGAGGGCACGTCGTCCGGGCCGGAAGCGCCGGCGGCGGAAATCGCAGCGTACGATATAATATTATAATTTCGTACGTATATTTCATCACAGATCTCTCACGGCGCACGTCTTACCATACGAGTAAACACAGTACAATTATATTATATAATACACGACGCGTACAGTATCTCACGCGATTCGGTTTTAGTGGAAACATCTTCGGCAACAGGTCGCGCGCGACGCTCGCTCGTCCAAAAGGATATAACAACGCGATATCGTGTATGATATAGCGCGTTCGGTCTCCTTCCGTGGGAACATCCTGCTTCCAGGATTCACAAAATATGTAACGTCTTCAACCCCACCGGCGCGGCGCGGCTGCGGCGGCGGCGGCGGCGGCTGCGCATCATCATCCCCGACGTCGTTTTCTACACGTAATAATAATACACGCGAACACGTCGAACCCCGTGTCCTCTCGTTTAAGTGCACCGACGCGCACACGTGGCTCCGTCAATATGACAAATCCCTCGCGTTTGTGACCGTCGTCGTCGTCGTGATTTGTGCGCTGCTATTATTATTACGCGCCCGGTCGTTTCGGCAGTTTCGCGGGGATTTCATTCCGTCCGTGACGCCTCGACGATATATTACGTGTTGCGGGTACCGCCGCCGCGCCGCGCCGCGCCGATTAGCCGTGTAACAATTTAAACCGAAATTGTTTTTTCGTGTGATTAAATTTGAAAATCTTACGCGTTTTAAATCATTTTTATTTCGCGAAAAGTCATCACTCGCTTATTGCCTGCAATTACTTTATCGATGACACAGATATTTCGAGAATCGCGAGAATAGTACGATTATGAAGCGTTTCAATAGACCTTACGACGAGATATTTTGGCGAGAAAAATCCACTGGATCGATCGATTTCGTATTGTCTCCCGATTCGATATCATTCGAAACGTCAGGAATACATTTACTTTTTAATGCACTATAAACGAGTGCATTCAGGGCCGCCGAACACAAAACATTTAAAAGTACGCGCAGACGGTGTTGAAAATTTGACTCCCCTCGGCATTTGCCGTCCGATGCGGGCGGGAAATAAAAGAAGAAAAATATCAACCAGTTATAGTTGTGTACTTTTTGGACCCTGGGCGGGGGATAAGAAGAAGCTCGCGCAAGAGTCGGATTTCGTACACTCCGACGACGACGACATTTGAAAGCGATTAGAGAGATACACGTACCAACCCTAGGACTCGTCGTCGTGAGCACATAAATCAACACTATCGCCGATCGCCGCCGCCGCCGCCGAACAAAAGGTTTACGTTGCGCCCTGTTCCCCACCCTTCTCCGCGTGCATGTACACACGACGACGACCGCGTTTTACCTAATTAAACTTTTAACAACCACCACGATTTATGATATCAAAACCGACTTTCACTGCGTACAAATGATTTTCTGCAACTCATTATACGCGCGCGCGTTCGCGTTTTTATCTGATCGGCCGTGTTTGTACGCTATTTATATATATATACATGTATATATATATATATAATATATATATATATGTATATACATAGTTACTTTTCTTCGCGTCATCGCGAGCCTCCTCTGCTCGTCCTCTGCGCCGCCGACGACGGCCCGTTGAAAATTTCGTAAAAAACACGTCAACCCGTTGATTATATAATAACACTCGTGTAACCACTTTGCCCGTAAAAAATTAACACGTACACACGGGCGAGCGCAGACGCGGCGGCGCGGCGTGGTGCAGGTTAAATGCGTTATTATTATATTGTTTCACATAATCGTTTACTAACTCTTCCGACGCGGTAAAAACCTTTTTTGTGTTTTTTTTTTAGAGTCCTCTTTTTATGCTCAACAGTATTATACTCGTATATTTTAACAAACTCGTGAATTACTTTTACCGTTTCAACAAAAAAAAAAAAAACCTATCTAAATACGTTTGAACGTGTTACAGTTTGGCGGTGCTCTCGTAAATTTATCGAGTGCATTTTATTCTTCGTCCGTTTATATTATGCGATTTTTGTATCGCGGTTGTTTTCTAAGACGAATCGCGTCGACGCCACCGCGGGCACTGTTAAAGGTTTTACCGTTTTCGTTTTACTAATCTCTGTCCCTCGGCCCTATTTTGTCTGTTGATTCGCGTTTTATCCGGTTAAATTGTTCATATTATTTGTTCTCGTAAAGAACGATATCTAAGCAGATATTATGTATACTTCATACTAGAGATTCTCAAAAGTGGGTCACGTATACGTGTTATTATTACACGCGTGCGTATATTCGCATTCGTTTTAAATTATTTTAAAAACAAAATACCCTTTACATCAAATTAATAACATTTTCCATACCACGAAGAGTTTGAAGCCGACCTCTAAAACTCTAAATATACTCCAACACATTTAAGTTAACAATTATATTAAATAAAAAATATGTTTTTCTACCTGGCGATGAATTTTATTCGAAACCGGTCTACTAGCGCTTTTCTATTCTTTTACATAATACTCCGGGCGAGGCCTATTTTTTATATTTTGTTTTTTCATTATTTAAAGACATTTCAATAAATTATTTTATATATTTAATTATTAATAATTCGTTATACTTATTATAATTATGTTTTCGACGAAACGAATAATATTTTTGATTAAAAAACAAAAATAAGCCAACTCCTTTTTTTCTTTCGTCGCACGAGTTTAATATAACTACGCGTTCGACTATAATATAGTTTCCTCTGTATTTCAGTGTGCTCATTGTTATTGTTATTATTGTCGTCGCTTCGGTCTATATCATCGTACGCGCGTGGTTCGGGCGTGGTGCGTGTAACGGAGCCGCGCGTTTCGTTTCGAATAAATCACGCGGTTTTCGTGCTTTTGACGTGGCGGCAGGACACGCCGCGGTCCGTGTGCTGTGCTGTGCGCTATAAACAGATACGTTTTCACGAGTCGTCGCGCCAAGACGTCTGGTCCGGACAAGTCTCACGCGACGAGTGCGCATAACACCGAACCACGGCGAGAACACGATTTCATCCGAATAATAATAATGTTGTCTCGAGCTTTCTTTATTCGGAATTCTTTTCGGAATATTGTGCGCAAATATTTCAAAATCGCAAGTTTCGATTTCAAAATCATACATAAAATGTATATAAACGGTCGGCGGGTACGTCGATTTAATTACGTACATTTCGTGGTTGTCAAAACAACAAGCTCTTGAAGATCAAATCGTAAAATCGCAACGTACGACCAAAGTCGAAACGGAACTCGTGACGTTCGTACGTGACGCTGACGAAGCGATTGATTTACGCGATTTCCTTTGGGAAAAACACAAATCGTTTCGTTGAGAATTTGTCGGATCACTATGACGTACGTAAAAGTATTCGATCGATTTGAACTCTAGTGAAAAAACGCACGATTATAACCAACAGAAATCCTTTTCGAGTCCTATATTATACAATAATAATGTACACGATTGGGAATCCTCGTCATTCCGTTAATCGCGCGCGTGACGAACGCTCGGATTCGCCCATGTTATTATTGATAATTTTACGCAGTTAAATCAGGAAAAATCAAACCAAGACCCCACGTGTCTAATTACCACAACGGAACCTGCTGCGAGTTTTTTCTACAATAGCGGTCCATACGCCGCCGTATATCTGTTCATGTGGAATTCTTCGGCACGACTTTATTGGGTTTTTTAATCGCTGCGTAGGCGATAGTTTTCGAATTCGGACAGACAACACAATATAATATGTATATGAACGCAAAACGCAAACTCCGCAAAATTCCGATCGAAAAAACGTACTCGATGACTCGGTGAAAAACATTCGACTTTTTTCAAAATTCACTGGGCCTACATTTCAACATAGAACCCAGAGTTTAAACATAGAGTACAGAGCCACGTTTAACGGGGGGCAATTGCCCCGGGGCGTCAAATTTTTGAGGATCAACATAAAATAAAAAATATACTCCCCGTTAATACGCCACTGACTGTAATAATAAATAGTGTGGTAGACTTTATTTTTAATATATAAAAAAAAATTTTCTTATGGGCGGCATATTTAAATTTGCCCCGGGGCAGCAACATCGCTTTAAAACGCGGCACTGATCGAGTACCTACTATAATATTTATTTCTAAAATATAATAATATTGACGTACACTAGTATCGGCCTGATAGTAATGAAATAGTAAGGAAATGGTATACCTAGGGTATATTCTAAAATTAGAAGCGTTCGAAATGTGGTGCTGGAGGCGTATGGAAAGGATAAGTTGGATAGAGCGAAAAACGAATGAAGAAGTACTTAGAACAGTGGGAGAAAAACGTACACTCATAGATGCGATTAGAGGAAGACGCTGGAAAATGGTTGAACATGCCCTGAGACACCCGGAAGAATTGCATAATATAATATTGGAGGGTATGACAGAAGGAAAGAAAACTGCAGGACGTCCGCGGAACTCGTGTGTAGGACAAATTAAAAATGATGCAAAAGTAAAAACCTTCAAAGAACTTAAGGAAAAGGCGAGGTTTGGTTAGAATGGAGAATTGGAGTTGTAAACCAACCTTCGGGTTGAAAAAAAAAAAAAAGTAATGAAACATTAGACAAGTTTTTATGAAATCAAGCGAGGTCGTCCTTTTTCAAACTCGGGACCGAACCGGAACATATAACATATACCGTCTTTCGGGAACCGCGCCGAGAACTGTTCGTAAAGTATCCGGTACTCTTCCCGTTTTCCGCGAGCGAGACGGAAAACTCCGCGATACGACTCTTATTTCGACGGTGTTCGGCTTTGGCGTTTTATCGTCGCGCGCAGTGAAGTAGTCGCCGCGGTTCGAAAACCCATGACGTTCCCGCGGAGATTTTCTCCATTTTTTTTTTTACGGGAAATTTCGTATTAAAATAGATATATACGGAGGGAAACGAAAAAAAAACCGCGAGAGCGCGACGACCGCGGCAGCAGCTGCAGCAGCAGCAGCAGTCGATATTTCTGTGTGGATTTCCGACACGCGCGTGTAATACGTTTTTCATTATTCGTCCGACCGGAAGCGTGGGCGAGCGTAACCGAGCGCGGCAGAGGGAAAAAGGTTCGGCGCACAATATCTGTCAGGAAATTAAATTGGGCCGCCGCCGCCGCCGTCCGATACTGATTTCCGCGAGCACGCGGTACATAATAATAATAGTAATGCACGCGTCGAGGGCGAAAACGTCCCTCGAAAATGCAAAACGTCGTCTCTTTCGGAGGCAAACAGACGTATCTATGTGGCATATATACTCGTACACGTTATTACGCGGACGTTTCCATTTCCGTTTCGGCCCTCGCGAGGACCGGCTGGGGCTGCCGGACACGGCGCGCGCCGCCGCCGGTTCTCCGCCGCGTCCCCGAGTGGTAATAATTATCGAAATTAGTTCAATGTTTACACAATAGCGTCGCGCACAACAGCGGTTTTAGTGACTGTCCACAATAATCGTATCGTGTCGAATATTAAAATGTACGTGTATGCGTGCGGCGGCGTTTGCCTCAACACCGATATTATTGCCGTCGTCGTTGCTGTTGACACACGGCTGTTGGTGGCCCTCGCAACCCTCTCGACCCTCCGGTAAAATCGTGTACCGCGAACGTACGATTGTTTGACGACGATAAACATTATTCGCCAGTAAATAACAATAATATTATATTCGAAAGCGGCGATATTTAGACGGAGTGAAATTCGTCCGATTACCCCATTATATAATATTATTTTATTCGTGCGCGGTTTCGATCCGAGTGGTAACGGGATTTTTTCGTTTTTTGAAAACCATTTCGGTTTCAGTATTATTCGCCGTAACATCGTGGTTTATTTTATCTACGATCGCTTAAAAAATAACGACTCCTCGAAGTGATCAAAAAACTTTTAAACCCCATCGTTTTTCGAATAAAATCGGTTTTAAAAATCAAATTATTAATGTTTCGAATTCGTATTTCTATATTTACTCACGATTGAAATTCATTTTGAAAACGCGTTGATTATTATAGCAATATGACATCTCCCAGACTAGATCTCTAGTTTCAACCCGTAGATATTGGTTCGTAGCCATCTTCCGCGCTTCTCTATTGTCCGCTATCCTTTGCATTGTCCTCGGTCCTTTATTTTAATCGCCGAATGTATTTTATTCTTGGTTTTCCCTTCCATAATTCGTTTTACGGTCGATAATACTATACGAACACGTTGCGTTGAAAACTTTTCCGCGTTGGAGCTGGAACGCCGAGAAAACACTAACCGTACTATATGCATTACAACGGGATACGGCCGCGTGTATTGGGACACGATATTATGAAAAACACGTCGAAAAATCCGAAAGCCTACGTCTGACGGAACGCACGTTTGGTTGCCTATTTTTAAAGAGACAATAACTATGTGCGCGCCAGTCGGCGACGACGAAAAAAAATATAGTGTATCTTATCCTTAAAAAAACTGTAATCCGCGGGTCCGTCCGGCCCGCCGAGTTTTCCTCGGCAACGTCTACTGGGGAGGTCCAACGCGTTTTTCGTGCAGTTTTGATCGTCCGATCCGATCCGGAACACCGAATTCGCCGTCGGGGGCACGCGGACTACAGATTTAACGCGCGAAAGCGTTACGTTACGGCGCGGCGTGACTTTGCGGACTCGACTCGCGATCAAAAAGTACATCCAACAGGTCGAACGGGCAGGGAGAGAAAATTCGAAACACGAACGCTCCGCGGAGACTCGCGATCTCGTGCGTATAGTGAACTGGCTGCCGACCGCGGCTGTATAATGTCATTTCATTATATTGTTGTTATTAACGGGCATATTATATAACTCCGACGTTGGCAGAGGACTTAACGACAGAAGGACGCGCGCGATGATCCTTTTGTCGGCGGAGAGATTGTCTCGCGCGCCGAAAACAGAAGCGCGCGCGGGTGTATGGTTACGACGACTACAATGCGCGTATTTTAACATAATAATATATAATAGGTGCTCAGACGGAGGCGTCGCCGCGGTAATTACCATTATTTTCTATTATTTGAAATACATATTATTATGCATTATTATTGTGCGCGCGCGTTTTACTCACGACCGGTTTTTTTTCTTTCTTTTTTTTTTTTGCGCGTGCGCTATTGGAAACGGACCGCGGCGGCGGCGGCGGCGGCGGCGGCGTGATGAACCCTTTAGCGCGGAATTCGCGTCCGCGTGTACGGCGGATGCACTCGCGCGCATTTATGTGTGCATAGAAGACGCACATTCTTCAGACGCCTTTTTATGATAAAAAAAAAAAAAAAAACTCAACAAACGTGGTCGATCGTAAAAATCGACCGGAGTCTCGCACGCTCCGACTTATTTCTATTCAATATTGTTCGTCTATATATATATATAATATAATATAACGCTAACATAAAGTATAATATGTTCGCTATACGGTAATATAACGCCGCCGCCCCGGCCGATTGTTCAGAGAATAATATCACACACGCGCGCGCCAGAGACAATAGACGGTTTTTTTTTGTTTTTTTTTTCGACTACTCGTCTCCTCCCGCATATTATCCTGCCGCGGTGCGGTACACGATGGTTTTTTTTTTCTACACTGTCCTTCGGCTGCCGTTCGCGTACGATTATATAACGACGACGGTTGGAGCCGGAAACCGTATCCGAAAAATCGGCACCGCGGTGTCCTGCGGGACGAGGACGCGCTTCGGACGACCGAGAATCGTCGATCGGAGGACGTTTCTTTGTCGTTTCTACGCTCAACACGGCGTCGTGGACGTTGACGAGGAGTTAATAATAGCTAGCCGAGACGGTTTTTCACTTTTGAACTCGACGCACTAGTTTTGAACTCGTTTCATCAGGCCCCTTCGCACATCAACTCAAAAGTAACGTGTAACATTTTTTCGACTTTCCCGACCGTTTTGGTTTTAAAAATATAATTTTCGTTCGTTTTTAATTGGAAGATATTATAACGGTGTAGAACGTTCGTTCTTGAAGGATAATAATATTCTGTACTGATGATTTTCGCCGTGTTGAGATCGATTTAAAAAAAAAAACGCAACTAAAAAGTCAAATTGAATCGACTTCATTTCGATCGGTATATTTTGATGTTTAAATTGTCCGTTGGTTATACGAGTATGACGTTATGTTTACCGTTAAATCGATTGAAAAAAATAATCGTCGGATATCGACCGCTTTGTTAACATTTGTGTACGTGACATAACGATACGCATATAGACCGCGGGCAAGTGTATACCTGCCAATGATATGTATCATAATACCTATGATAATTATTATATCAAAACGTTTTCGATACCGATTTCCTCTTCGCGACCGCGCGCGCATTATTTATCATAATTCGGGCGCGTCCGTTGTGTACATGTGTATAATACGTCGGGTATTATATCGTACGAATAATAATTATGCTCGTTTCGAAACAATGCGAGCGACTACCGAAAGGCGTCGTCGTTTCACAGAGTATCGAGAGGTTATGACATTACGACATAATATATAGTAATAATAATGATCGCCGTCGTCGTCGGCAACAATAACTGACGACGAATGTTTTAATAACTCGGGGCTGTGTTATAGACGACCGCTGTATTCCGTAATATTATAATATGCGTTCGGCGTACACAACCCGACGCGGGGAATCTTTCGCGCGAACGGTGTGTGCGCCGGAGAAAAAGTAAAACCTATCATTTTTTTTATGGATTTTTTTTTGTTTTCCGAAACGTTTCGATCGTAATCGTTAAGTGACACGTTCCGCCCCGCACGTCCGAGAACGCCGCCGCCGTTGGTCGGAATCGATAAGACGAACGCGAAAGATTGACCGAAACGAAAAAGAAACGAAAAAGAACGTTTCGGAAGAACCGCTATACTTGAATATTCTATAAAATAAATGAGAATATTCGAAGGGTAGGCCGCGGTAGGCACGAACATTACAGCCCCTTTTATTTCCAATCACAATATTATGTTCAGATAAAAATTGCCCTTGAAATTCGCTGCCCGGCGCGGCGCAATCGCCTCGTTTTTTTTTTTTCCGAACACTCGCATAAACATTTTATAGAGATTATATGACGTGAATTGCAAAAGATTTCTACTGTGCGATTTATTATGTTGGGTATTTTAAATGAAATTCTAGACCGTTAAAACGACGAGCGAAAAGTGTTTTTCGCGTACAGATTTGCATCCTAGCCGGAGAAAAGAAATTCCACACCGAACGCGACCATGCCGAGCGCGTTACCGTTAATAACAATACATAATATCTTACGATATCGAAACGCGCGATTAATTAAGTTTTAATACTCGGCCGACACGATGTTGGAAACATTAATAGTAAAATAATAATGTAGTACAAATACTGTATTATATCCGTTGATTTTTTTTTCTTTTATTTCTTCGTATACACTCGTATAATATCATAATATGTGTTTATCGGGCCGGTTTTTTTCTTCTCCTTCCGACGAACAATATTATCAAACACGATTAACGACGTGCACGTGTATATAAAAACGTTCCGTCCATAACATTATTGCTTTGTACCGGCGCGGCGCGGCGGTGTTTGACCACGCGAACGTCGTTTAAAACGTCCAACACGAAATTATATCGTATCTAATACGGATAAGCGTGTAATTTCTGTATAATAAATATTACATAATATCCCGAAACCGATTGGACCGTAACGTTTTCGAACGTAAACAATTAACGATATTCCGTTTTATAATGACTTATTGGTAAGTGCGTTCGGACGCCAACACGTCGTCGTCGTCGGTACGCGATTCAAATGATTTCGTATAAACGGCGTGTAACGTATCAAAACGCTAACGAGTGTTTTACGCGACGATCATCGTTGTCCGAACTCCCGGCGCGTCCAAAAATTAAACCTCACACTATTACGTACGTCCGACGTCCGACGGACAAACGAAAAACCTACGAGAACGATACACACCCACGATCGGTATGCATCATGTCCGTACGTGACATTTTCTGCAGTTTATGATTGTTTTTTTTTTTTTCATCAGTTGCGACGTCTAACTCTAAACGTTTTGAGCCGCCGACGGATATTCGAATACGACAAATATTCTCGTTTTCATATCTTTATTCGACCTCCCTCTCCCACGCGCGAAAATTGCAATTAAAATGAATTACACCTGACCTATATAGAAATCTAATAGTTATTTCTATGAGTTTTCAATAAGAATTGCAAATAATATGCATATATCATAATCATTGATTAAGATATATCATGTGTGTATAAAAACACTATTTACAAACATTTGACATTTTTTCAACCCCTCCGAAAACGATTCCCCTGCGTTCGCCCCCGATATATATATATGCATGTAGAGGGGATGTTTTGTGGTCGTTATTGGAGTGAACCCGTGATTTAGCACAAGCGATTTAGAACGAGGATTGCGATCCTGAACAACCGCTTTCGCGCGACCGAGTGCACGAGAATAAGAAAAACGAAAAAAAAACGAAAAAAAATTACGAAAACGCACAATAATAATCTTTAGCCCGCATTATAACGTGTACACGTCTGGACGGCGTTTATTATATAATATTATCATACGCTCGCGGAACGAAGCGTATAATTATAATAATATCGTTTGTGTGATATACGGTAAGCCGGACGCGTCAAAGGACGAGAGGACACTCGTTAGGACTGAACCGCGCCGTGTAACGATATCGGTGTCTCGCGTAATGAGCGCGGGCCGATTGCGCGTTTTACGACACGATATTATAATAGTATATTGCGTTCGAGTCGCAATCATAATAATAATAAAGGTAATCGTTCGGCGCAAAAAAATATGCGACGCCGCCGCGCCGTTGCAGCGTTTTATACGGTAGCCGTGCGGTTTGGAGGACGAAACGACCATAGAGTAACGAGAGTTCGAAGCGCTTATAATAATTTTCACAAACGCGTTGCCGAGCGTCGTCGAAACATGCCGCGAGACATGGCCCGCACACGGCGGAGAGAGTAGCCGGGTACGATTTTATTACTCTACGCCAAAGTGTTCGGTCTCGCATCGCGCAAAAACGCGTTGCGCGTACAATAAGGCGCGCATGCGCGAACGGGAAAGGCAATGAGGACGACCGAGAATTCGAGACGACGACGACCCCGTCGACGACGTTTCGAAAACTACGAAACACACATGTTCGTGCAGTTGCCTGGGGGAAAAGGCGATCGTTTGTATTTCACAGTCGGAGCGGTTCGATTTTATTCGGAAACGTTTTTCGATTGTTTCTGATGCGTTAAAAAAAAAAAGAAGAATAGAAACGGCCTTAGAAACGCGCGCGATGAAAATTGAAGGCAAAATGCGAAATCAAAATTAAAATTTATCATTCCAGACGAGGATTTTGCGGGGCAGTTGTTCACGCGAATACTTCGGATTGCATTCGGTCGACCTGTATGTGCGCGAATGCTTTTTGTTTTCAATACAAATTGAGTGAAATGACATAATATAATATATAGAGTGGAGCTGTTAAATTTCGCGCGATCCTGGGCACGATCGGCCGCCTCTTCCGTCCCACCATTTCGATCGTATCGATTTCGGCCCATCGCGATGTGTTTTCCACCGTCGTCGTCGTCCCCAAAAGGACGAAGAATCGAAGCTCGGCCGGCGCGGCGGTTAGGTAGTTTATTTTTAAGATCACGCACGCACGGAAAGGGGAGGAAAACGGCATTGTTTATATCAACTCGCAACAGTATGGTTAACAGTTGGCTAGTCGACGGGGTGGAAATTTTAAGACAAGTGTTATTCGCGAGTCGAACGTTCCCGACGATCCGCCGAGAAAACTATAGGAGAGCGTCTCTCTCGCGTTGTTGTTGCCAACACCACAGGATTATATTTCGTCGCAACGTCGACGTATATTTCATTGGGCAAAAAGATTGCAGGGAGCTCACGAAACGCGCGAGTGACGTCGCTCGAGCATATCGATTCGAATAAATAATAAATATTATATAATATTATTATTATTCCGGACGGATTTTTTTTATGCCACGTCTGTTTGACGTTTTTTCGGGGGGTTTTTTTTTTTCGTCCCGCGGTTTCATAAATCACTCCACAAGAGGATTATCCCGTTGCGGTATTGCCGCCGTATAGTCCGTCGCGCGTACGAACATTACTATATCGAACGCACGACGTATTTTCGAATAGTTTTGTATACGACGAAAACCCACCCCTAAGAACGCTGCTCTTACGCGTACGCGACGCAACAGCACGAAACGATTATTTTTCGATAACACTATCGGCTCCGATATGATACACGACGAAAAGACCACGTGTTTCTCGCTATCGCTCCGCCGCGGACCTTATTATTATAATAAGTAATAACAATAAAAAATATATTGTAACGTAACGATTTTCCGTCCGTCTTCCGCGTCCGTTTCGAATAAAACGTAATAAATGGTCTTTTCGATAAACGTTTCCGAAAAGCAATGAAACTTGGCCGATAGCGTATTTTTGTATAAAGGAACTATTGCGGGCTATCGCTATTATTATTATCATCCATATTTTTATCACCATTATTATTATTATTATTATCATCGTTATTACACATTATATGCTCGTAATGGTGCGATCGTTTTTTTCGGTCAGATAAAACCATTATTTTTATACATCTCGAATTTTGAATTACATCTGGTTGGGAAAAAAAAATATAAAACATTTTTCAGAGTTTGTCTGTCGATTGATGGTCGATTGAATAGCGTTCGGGCAGATTTAGATGTTTCAACGCGTTGGCGCGAATAGCAATAACAGTCTCAAACGACGACGTTTGAAAAAAAAAGTCAACAGACAAGCGTTCTCGGTCGTGTACCTATTAAAAAACGACCCGAACGTATTCGGTCATCGTAAACGCGCATTATAGCTTTATGGAATAACCTGAAACAGTACGCAAAGAAAAAACCACATCGACGAAACGTATTTTTTAATATTGTATTAATCTCAATAGCATCTGATATTATGCAATATATACGCGACCGACAAGGAGAGTATTGTCGTTGTAGACGACGCGTTCTGTCATGAAACCGAAAGTCACGCGATACCCAAAAATTAGACATAATATTATACTGTTCCGAGTATTTGCAGTATAGATGGGAATTATGACTCATATTAGCTGGATTCGTTCAGTTCGGGTCGACAAGAAGATCCGGCTCAAAGACCCGATCGACTATTTTGAGCCTACCGAATCGGAAAAGATGGTTCCCAAACGGTCCGCGAACCATCATGGATTACAATAATTATAGTTTCTCGTTATTTTTCTGCGTTTTCACATTTAATCGAAACACGACAGTGTTATAATAACATCGGACGCCTATGTGCTCGTCTCAACAGTTACGTTTCTCATCGTTGTGTTATATCGTAACGGGCGGAAAGACAACGTGACATCGGGCGATATGGAAAAACATGCCTTAGCCCGCACTCGTAAATTATATTAAAGGATCGTTCGTTTGGTAGGATATTATAAAACGATCGTTTAAGCGTTACGTCGTCGTTTACTATACTCGCACACGTATACATATTATATATCCTGCCGACGGATAGACCGTGTATATTAGCCGTTATATTTATGTACTACGGGACAGCAGCGTCTGTGATTGACGGGAAATAAATACTTTATAATATCGTACGATCATTATATAATATTATACGTATTCATTAGTCATCCGCGCACAACAATATAATATGCCTAAACGTATTTACCGCACGTATTATACGGATAACTTGTTAATAATGGCGCGCGTGTACATGCGATAGAGAGAGATCACAATATACGTATATACTATACGAGTATAACGCGTGCTGCGGCGATCGTAATAAATAATATTTTAATCGAACGTTATACGCGTTTCGTCGGCGCGGCTCAACAAGTGAGGACGGAAAACAATCGGACGTTTTAATTTTTTTTTCCATTTCAAAGCAGCTGTAGATTGGATAAGACGAGGTAACCGCGTCGCGTGATAAATGTCGAGTCCGGTACCCGATCGCCGGGAGACGGGTTTTCGACTCGGGCGGCGGCGTGGTGTTTTTTAAAGAGTTGACAGGACGATTCGTTTGTGTGTGTGTGTGCCTCTCGTAGTAGTTCGTTAGTTATAACTGTTGACGGTCGATATCGTGGAAATCTTATTTGTACTTGAAACTGCAGTTTAGTTTGTGTCGGGGAAAGTAGAAAAAAATGTACGAGCCCCTTCCTTCCAAAAACTAAAAAAATCCCGAAAGACACCCGCGGCCACGTGGCTCTCGTGCGTTTAGTAATAATAAGTGAATTCTCGCGACGACGTTTGGTTTCGAACGGAACTCGTCAAGGTGTCCGGACGGTGCGCTGTGAATTCGAGTAGGGTTTCCGACGAAGGATAACCGTGTCGTCGAAGGATCCTGGACGCGAATCATACGATGTTTTCGTCGAGCGGCTGCGGCGGAAAGGATCTCACGCATCGTCTGAAAAACATATTATCTACCGATTTCGTCACACACGTGGTCGTCGCCGAAGGACTCTCCTCGTGTCGTTCTCATATACAATAATATCGTCTAGCCCGAGAGTCCGTCACCTGTTGCGAACGTCTCGAAATCCATTACTCATCCCACGAACGCGGCGGCGGCGGCGGCGAACGGGTGAATAACAAATTGTGCGAGAGACTCGTATACACCTGCGTGTGAAGGTGTATCGCACGCGCACGCGCACACACCGACTAGAGTGTATTATAATTCATGGGCGCACGTATAACGATGATGATGATAATAATAATACACGAGACGGGGTGAATACGATTACGAGCAGAGTACAAATAACGCGTGAACGATACGCGTGTAAAAACGGTCAGGTGAGAGAAATAAAACGACGGCGACGCGTGATAAATGACGAGCGAAACAATATAAAGGTAATAATAATAATAATAATAATAATAATAATATTGTGCGCACAGTATACACGTGTGTATCGTATATTTTATGTATAGGCGCGCGTCCAACAGAGACGGGTTGTGCGAGACGGACCGAGATAGACGGAGATTCTGACGGGACTTCAAACGGGTTGACCTCGGGGCCACCTCCGGGAGTGATGTGTGTAATGTTTCTTTACGGTTTTTTTTTTTTTTCCACGCGTTCCTCGTCTTTGCTCCTAGGCGCGTGTGATTACGATATTATTACAACGGCGGCGGCTGCGGCCCATATAGGCCGGTCGAGCGCGCGCGCGTGTGTTTTGTGTCGACGACGACGACGACGAGAGAAACACGACGACGGACATGCGCGCCCGCGTACCCGCGACGTTATTTTATACGGACTCGCATCACAATATAATAATAATACGGGTCGATCGTTCCCACTCGAACCGAGCCGCGTCTCCGGACAATGAGCTAATAGAGACGTTTATTGCGTTTCGTATGATATCATGATGGTATATTCCTCGTTTACGAGACCGCGTATTTGTCGACGCGATCTGTTGCGTTCTCCGCGAAATAACCGTCCGATAAAAACTCGTGTTTTCCCGTCCGGGAGAGAAATCGTCGACAAATCACAGTGATGTTCGTTTTTTCAGTGTCGTCCGAGATAATATACCGTAGCGTCGTCGCCCATACGATGACGTTTTTAAACACCGCGCGACTTTTCAAAAGAAGAGTATAATATTAGAGTGTAATTAGGTAAAAAAAATCGACGTTCGATGTAAAATATGAAATGCATTTATCAGTAAGTTCGTTTACTATTGGTTCGAACGATTTTCGCGTTCGATTACATTGTCACGCCCGCGAAAAGTAGCCTACTTGAACCTCCTCCGAAAAAAAAGCAAACCCCTATTTCATAGTTATCGCGTCAAAAACCAGCAATACATAAACTGGGTCGTTGCAACGGGCAGAAAACACCAGTAGGAATTATTGCATTAAACGATGCGCGATGCACCGCGTCGTCGTCGTCGTCGTTGTAATAATATCGTCCGCGTCACTCGCGACCGTCGTCGTGCACTTTTAAACTTTTGTCACGAGCATGCGCGCCGTCGTCGCCCGCCCCCTAAACTAACCCGTATCCGGTGCACGCCGCGTCTGGGAAATCGATTTAGGAAAATTCACTATATATACAGGTGACGTGTGACACCGTAACGCCGCCGTATAATTATTATTAGAGTTAGGATGTTGATGACTTTTGCATTTTTTTTCCTTTTATTCTGTATAATGCTATCCTAGCTAAAAATTTGTTTCATGCTCCCTTGATGCAGAATATTCTAATTTTATTTTGCATTTTTTTGCATTTTTTGCATTTTTAGCTATAAATGCATTTTTTTTGTTTTTTAACGTCATTTTTCAACATTTTTAAGTCATTTTTTCATCTTTCAGGGCATTTTTTGTACTTTTTATACAATGTGGGACATTTTTCACAAATTATAGATTTTAGGGCAAATGTTACACCCAAGTTTGGTAACAAATTTAATTTATTTAAAAATTTATTTAATTTATTTTTAATATTGAAATTTATCTATAAATTATTTAAATGCATCTACTATTACACCCATTATATAATCCTAATAAAAATTATTATTTATAAATAAGTTTTTTCACTTACTTAATTAGTATTTTAGATAATTTTAAAGGTCATTTTTTGAAGTTTTTAGGGCATTTTCGCACTTTTTTTAGGGCTTTTTTGCATTTTTTTAGGGCATTATTGTGTGTTTTTTAGGTCATCAACATCCTAACTCTAATTATTATCGTACCGTTTTCGTGCCGCCGCCGTTCGTAGAAATCTTACGTTATTAAAAGTTCTTCGCCTCGTCACACTTGTGAGCAAATATATCTGCAGACACGTTTCGCAAAGATTTAAAAATTTCAAACAGTACGACGACAATCATCGGCCGCCAAACATTACACTGGATTCCGTTCGAAATCATCAACGCGCCCAAACCCTCCGATTTCATACATCCACCCTCTCGCCACAACTCTTTTCCAGCTCTCGGTAATAATTCGAAAATTTAACTTTGAATAATATTAGCGGAAACTGTCGGACGATGGTTTTCGCGAAAAGGTCGAATATATAATATTACATTATAATAATATAATACGGGTAGAATCGAGTTTTTAAACACGTCGATTGATCGAAGTGGCGGCGGGCGTTGGGGACGTTTTTCGCGGTCGAAAAGTTTCGGAGAGTTAAAAAAAAAAACCGCCGTCCGCGATGCGTATAAAATAATTATTATGATAATATACCTATTAATGTATACCGCGGTATACGTACGGACGTCGCGCGACGATTACGCGAACAGATTTCACGAAATGTTCATTTATATGTTAATGTTACGGAATAATAAGTTTCTCGTGTTGTTTTTCTAAGGAAAAACAATCATTAAAATGCTAATGACTGTGACTGACTAATGGCAGTCGGCGGCGGGCGAAACTGATTGTTTTTCTCTCGCCGTCTTCGCCGCCTCGCGTACCAACCTCGCTCGCGTCCGCGTCATAATAATATACGTACGTATACATCGTATACTAGTCGGCAATGGATTTATAATTATTGTCATGAAAAATAAAAACCAATAAATAATAATATATTTACATATATTATATTGTGTGATTATTATTTTCGCCCGAAGAATTTTTTCCAAGACCGAACGACGAAAATAGAAATAAATCTCATCGAAATCGATATTTTTCCGCGAAAAATCACGTGCACATTATTATACGCGTAAAATAATGAACGTTCGAACACAAGATTCCACTGGAAAATGTTTACGAGGCACTTGAAACGATCATTGGATCGTTTTGAAAACGAATCGATTGTAATAACACGAGGGGTAGGGGCGACAACGAGCGCGTGTCCATCAGGGCGAAGTTTCGATAATATTGTTGAAAATAGTCCATTCGTTATAACAAAGATATTACTAAAAAACAATATTGTTTTCGAGTCGTGAAACGGCAGACAAATGGACGACGAGATCCCCCGTACAGCTCGGGGGAGCCGAAAGTGGTGTTTTGGCGCTCGACGTCGTCGTATCGTCGTGTTCGCGGTTAATTATTATTATAACCGAGTTTCCCGGTCGACGTCGGCGTTTCGACGACGGGGCGCAATGGGGGTGACGACGACGACTGCACAGGTGCTCGTCGAGGATCTACTCGCCGTATCACGTGTACGCGCCGGCGGAGGACATCCTGTGCGTGATCGTTGGCGACGCCGCGCGTACATATTATACTCGTTCATAATCGCACCGGCGCGGCGTACGTTATTGCGTATACGCGCATCGCACGCGAACGTGGGAAAAAACACTCGGGCCCGTCGGTCGAAAAACTGACGCGACACACGCACTCGTACACTAGTAATGTGCGCCGGTAGTTGATCGCGATTTCGAATGATATTCCCAGCCGGCGGCGCACGAAATGTCGCGGCGGCGTGGGATGTGCAGGGAATTTCGGGGCAAACGTTTCCGCGAGTTTCGGCGTCCCGGCCAGAGAGTCCTTACAGATAATACAGGGTGTTTTAAAATGATTCGTCCGATTTTAGTAGACTATAGATATTATAGTTCCTGTAATCTGAGGTAAACGAAGCACCAACCGTCTGAAAGGTGAGGTTAGAGAGTTTTTATCGATTGCTGATGAGTCGCGATAACGTGCAGTTTAGTCATGTGGCGTGACTTAATAATAATTATAGTTGTTATCGAAATGTCGACCGGATCTTACAATCTGTGATTTTTTTCTCTAGGGTTACATAAAAAGCATCGTTTCCCCTTCCAAAAGATCTTGACGAATTGAAAAGTCGCATTACAGACGCCATCAACTTGGTTACAGTCGACACGCTTCAACAGGTTTACGAGGAATTTGAATATCGCTTAGATGTGTGTCGTGCAAGTAAGGGCGGTCATATTGAACGTTTATAAGCATTGTACCTAAAACTTGAAATAATCCATTAAAATGTAAAATTTATTTTAACACGATTAATCAAATTTTGCAATAAATATGATTTTTTGAAATCGGATGAATCAATTAGGAGCACGCTGTACACTACTTCTCGAAAAATACGAGTTTCGATTTCGAAACGAATAAAAATCCGTTTCGATGGCGACGCGCCACTAGCTTGTAGCTTTCTATTGTTTTTTTCGTAAATAATAATTATAATGATTTCGAAGCCCCCCGAAAACCGACCGAGTGATCGGCGCGATTCCGAAGTTCAAAAATCAAATCTTTTTAGAATTCGAAAAGGCCGCGAGTTCGGCCAATTTCCGATGTAGAAAAAAAAAGTCCGCGTGCACGTCGTCGTCGGTATACGTATCGTCCCCGGATAACACACTCCAGCATAATATCGTCGTGACTTTCTCCCTCTGTAAATACGGACTTCGAAAACATAAACCGACAACGTCGAAATACTAGTGTATAGGTACGACGATCGCGACAAATACGAAGGGACGTTTTTCTCTGAAACTTTGAACATGGATTGGAATTTTGAAAAAAAAAAAAACATGACCCGGCCTACGTATACGCGAATCGGCTGTTCCGGAATTTCGAACGAGAGAAGGAAAAAAACCGTCGACAAAAAAAAGAAAAGAAAATCCGGAAATATTGCTCGGCGCGGACGATGCGATTTTAAATAAAAAAATTCGACTTGATCGATTGAAAACGTTCCGTACGACGACGATAAATCGTGTTTATTACATTATAATCGTATTAATTATACGCGCGCGTATAATGTTATTATGTTGTGCCGACTTTCACCGCAGTGAATACGCGTATACCGAAGTCTATTATAATATTATGCTTTCTATGTGTGTAAAAGACAAAATAAACGAAAAGCATATAGTTTACGCCTCGCTCGCGCGCGTAGATTATTGTTCTTAGATAACGTACGGAAAATAAATTACACGTCCGGGCTATAAAATAATTATACGCGCAGCACACGTATTTGAGTACACACGAAAAAAAGAAACACACCGCACGTGCTAATCTCGCCGAGTTTATACGTATATGTATACATATAAATGTATATTTTTTCTCGAGAGAACTTATGCCGTCGTCGTCGTCGTCGTATTTAATCGATTCGTTTAGCATAATATATAATGTGTAATAAGTTAATCTAACCAGTTGAACACCGTAATAATATATTCTCGTCTTCGCGTATATTCGTGTGCGTCGTGAATTTACTCGCACGTATATTATTATTATTATTATTATTATTATTATGTATAGATACATCAGAGTATCGTCCGTCTTCGCGCGATACATTATACGTCTATACATAATAATTAAGACGCGATACGAGATACGTTATAATAATATTATCATACTCGCCGCTCGGCGCGCGCGCGCGCGGTAATAATATCGCGCGACTGGTCCGAGAATCGACTACTTTGTGCTGGAAACCACCGCCGCCGCCACCGGCGTTTACGTAACTCGAGACTGTTTTAATCGTATTTACGGGGAATAAGGGACGGATTCGAGAAACCGCCAACATCGTCGTCGCGGCGCGTCCGTGTATCCTCGAAGAACGCGGTATGTGCGAATCGGGTTACGACCTCGTCACAGTTTGATGTTTCGCGGGTGTTCCGAAAAGCAACGGTCGATCGCGTCGTAACATATTGTGAAACAACAAAATCAATCTCTCTTTTACTAGACTTTTATTCCTCCAAGTGAAAATAATTTTCATTCGTATTCAGACGTTTCGTTTTACAACCGACGATGAATTTTATTCGAAACCGGTCGGTAACAACAATTTTTGATAAATACAGTGCATATTGTTATTTTTTGAAAAACCGCGTACGATCCAGGAGACCAGGACACGCGCGCGCGCGCCGACAACAGATCGGCGCTGTATCGTATACGCTGCAGGACATGCACACTGCACATTGTAGCTCCTGCGCAGAGCACGCGTATAGATAAAGGATAGCGGCGAGGACGACGACGTCTCGGCACGAGCCGGCCTTATCGGCGACGGAATCGAAAAGCGCCAAGTCCGACGCGCGTATCATATACCTCGCGATATATGGAAATATAACGTAACGCGCGTCGAAACATTTATACGACGCGATACGCGCGCGTTTTTTTTTTTTTTCTCCTTCATTGTTTTCTTTTTTTATTTCCATCGTCGCGTCGTCGTCGTGCGCGAAATTTCCACTCGTAAACGATCGTCTCCGCGCCGTATACACCGCGGACATAATAATAATATGACGCCCGTACGTTTTAAGTTCACCCGCCGAAAGAGTTGGAAATTTGAACATTTCACGAAACGCGTATTTCAGTGTGTGTGTCTGCACAGCAAAAGTTCGTTTCAATAGGAGATCGTCACGGACGGCGATACGTTGGTATCACTTTGAACACGCTGTATTTCACATGTATATTCAAACGTCGTCGCGCGGAAAGAAGAGAGAAAAAAAAAACCCGAAGCACCTCGGCCACCGGCGGCAGGACCCGGTAGACAGGTCACATCGATCGCTCCTTCCCCCGCCGGAGAAAAACCACCAACTATACGTATATATATATAATATGTACTGCGCGCACAACAATAGGTATAATATATTTTTTTACAAAAAGGACGACGTGGAGTAGGAGGAGAATAAAAATCGTGTGTATTTCTTTTATTTCTTATTATTATTTTCACCGTATACGCGTGTACATTATACATACATAACAATACGTCCAAAGCGTCGTCGCCACACGCCACAATAGTACCTATATATCGCGCGCGAGAGGCTGAAAGAGATTCGTATCGGCTGTGCGAGGACCGCAATTGTTCCGACCGCGTGTGTGCACGTGTGTACGGGGCGCGGGAGACGTCGCCGGCGATTGCGACGGTGGCGTTCCACGGACCGTCTCACACGCCCCCGTCGGAGACGCTCGGCGCGAAACCGTCGTCGTGTCGTGCGCACCGGTGGGCGTTTCGGGTGCCCAGGTTAGACCCGTATTATAGGTATTATATATACACCGCGGCAACCGTAATACGAGCATTGTGTCGTTCGTGTGCGCGACCGTCTAAAAATATATATCACGTATTATGTGTATATAATATATGCGCGCGTGCGGTCGGTCGCGCGGTGATTTATAGTGTCCTTTGCTCGGACGCGGCGGACTTTCGTGGCTGACGATATCGTCCTTTGTACGACACGACACGACACGCACCACCGGCGTATAATATATTGCGGCCGCGGGATTTTTGGAAATTTGCATCGCCCGCGAAACTCCTATATCCCTGTCCGCCCCCCCATCTCACTCTCTCCCTAGGAGCTTTTTGGTCTCTCGATTTCCCCATTTTCTTACCGCTCCGCCGAGGAATAATAAGTTTATATCAGCTATAACGGTTTGACGACGCGGGGAGGTCCTCGGCGGAGCTCAGTATAGGCATCGTTCAAATTTTTACCAGTGCATAACATATTACCTTGAAACAAACCAGACTATAATAATAATATGTGTGAGAGTCTCTCCTTTTTTCGAATTCATCGCGGTTATTTCGAGTATTATCCACGTGACATAATAGGTTATAAATAACGACGATATTTATGTTGTTTAGACCGCTATATTATTCGTGTTATAATAGTGTCCAAAAACGTGGCATAAATTACGTGTTATTGAATTAAAAACTCGTATAAAGAGTCATCGTTCTCGTGATTCGTGTTCGGCGATCGGTTTTTGTTTTTTTATCTAAAACTCGAACGGGGCCATTTTCATCTCGCAAATATCGTAATGGTTTTACTATTGTTATAGTCGTTATATCGTCGCGTGCATGTTGTTGCGATAGGTTTTCATTTTTAATCGTACGCCTAACGTGTACAATTTTAAATACCTCGAGTCTCGAGATTTTACGATCGACCGTAAAAGCGTATATTGTTATGTGCGCGTGTATGAACGTTTACCGAATACATCGCAACTGAAAGTACAATATTATTATTATTTTGAATACGAGCGTCTGAATTTTATACG
Organism: Drepanosiphum platanoidis; assembly: GCA_948098885.1. Lineage (NCBI taxonomy): Eukaryota > Metazoa > Arthropoda > Insecta > Hemiptera > Aphididae > Drepanosiphum > Drepanosiphum platanoidis. Next base: position 9,053,439 of record OX402537.1, read on the forward strand.
TTTACTGCCGTTGCACAGGCAGCCTTATGGTTAAATCGCCAATAACCATCGCATCGATCGCGAGGTCTGAACGAGGTATTCGAGTATTTCACTATGAAATAAACGGCCGAAATGAAATATCGATGTTTCATATTTTATCACACTGCTAAGGTCAGGCCGAACTCGAGACGCTCGCGGTCCACATCGCGAATAACTATGAAAACGATCTTTATTCCCATAAAAACACCGGTGTGTTCGCGATAATTTATAATTCATACGGGTGTTGGACACGTGCGGGATTTGTCGATATACAACACTCGAGTAGACGTTGGCGTTCGTTTCGAGCATGTAAAATAATTATTTTCACACGAGAAACCCAATTTAAATATCAAAACGATTATATTATAATATAGCTGATAGAAATGGGGTGGGCAGATAAGAATAAACCTACTCAGTATTATACGAAGTATACTCCGACCTACGTCGACGTATTTGGTCAGGGATTCGTATTTTTTCTTTCTAAAAGAAAATCAGAGTAAACTCGTTGGATTTCTATACAAACGGCAAGTCCTCGACGCGGAGGTGTGAGTTTTCGGGAAAAAAAACGTTCGCCTCGAAAAATGCACGGAATAATATCACGCCTGACGGTGTCGTTCGCCGTATATATAATAATAATATGTTATTCTAAAACGATCGTAAATCGCGAGCTAAAGAGCGCAGACGAGAAACGCGACGGCGGCGCGGGCGCCGCATTAAACGACGATAATAATAATATACGCGCGTAACAGCGGCGCGTATACAGTTAATACCGCATATTATTATTATAATAAGTCCGTATTGTGTATTGGAAAACTTTACGACGCCGAGCGAGCGAGCCTTATGAAATTAAAAATTATACGTCGTCGCCAGAGCACCGAGTCTCGCCATTTATAACGACGACGACGATGACGATGATAATAACAATAATAATAATAATAATAACGTACGATTTATCGTGCGCGCGTAAAAGTCGAACGTGTGAACGGAGACCACCGAGTCGAGGACATCGCGTTGTTCATTAGTAGGTATACGGGCGACGGAGCAGGAGACCCAGTATAGTCGACGGTGTATATTCGCGCGAGAAAAATCCAATCTGTTTATCGATAAATTCGCTAATAATAAAAATAGCTTCGCCGTATTGAAATATAATAATGAAATGTTTATTGTATTCTAAATTAACGGTTTTTCGTATTTCCGCAGTGCCTACTCTTCTAAAATCCAATCGATAGGTACTCCGAGCCCACGCCAGTTTTCGTAATAATATTATTATCATAGCAGTGTTTTGTACGCGCGTACAAAACGGTTTTCGAGCTCGGACGTGACGCACACGTTACCCCCGGGGTTATCTCGAACGTTTTAAACGCATATTACGATAAGAATGTTTTAATTTTTCTTCTCGGTAGAGAATTTCGAACGAGCGCCGCCGCGGACTCAATAACAGCAGATAATATTATTGCGTTATGACGTCTTCGATAGTCACATAGTAAAACACATATTTTCATAATAACAAATACGGGTTATTTGTTTGCGCGTCGAAAAACCGCGCGTTAGATCCTTGGTTTTCGGACGAGGATCAAGTCCTTAGCCCGCCCCCCCCCACCAACGTTGTGGAATTTTATGTGTTTTTACGACGACGTTTGAAACAACTCTACGAAATAATATTATATGTGCTGCATTTGGTCGCGAGCGAAATAAAAAAGCGAAAGTGGTAACCGCTCGTAGGCTGGCAACGCGCGAGTATATACGACGGGCACGTACGCGATCGACGTATTTTCCTGCGGCTCGATCTCGGCCGCAACGTCGCATTCGAAATTCGCACAATACTCGCACGCACGGCATTGTTGTCGTCTCTCACTCGGCGGTAACAGTAAAGTCCCCGCGTCGTCGTCGCGGCCATATGCATTGTGCATTTGTGCAGCGTTACAACCGACTGCAGCGGACGGCGGCGACGGGAAATCCTGCAGTCTCCGAAACGTATAATAATATGGCTAATGCGCGCGTCGAGAATATAATATATAATAATCGCCGCCAATACTTTCATCAGTTCCTCGCGTGCGTATTATACATTTCGCGTTCCAATTCTATAGCCGAATATGATCGTACGACCTGCTCGCGAAAATCAAAACAACCGTTGTTATCTCACAGGGCTTAAAAATCGACGTTCGATCGGTATTAGATTATTATTATTACGATTATAACCTCATCGATGTCTAATATACGTTAGTTTACGAAGAACCTGATGCGCGTGTCGTATAGAATATACGTTTTTTCAGCATTTTTTTTAATAAAACACCTAATATATATTATATTTATTCGCTTCGTCCATTCTACAATTGCTAATAATAATATAGTGATTAAAAAATGTATTGGTATTGTAGTTGTTGCGTCATAGCAATATTAGTCATATTGTTGCGACGCGGCAGTTATGGTATTAATATATAATAATATATACATATTATTTTTTAATAGCAAGCAATTTTAGTTTTAAGCCTGGGAAGCAAAATATGCTGAGGCAATAAATCGTAAATATTATATTATAAGCTCCACGAGGAGGGCGGACTGGGGTCACTCTTTCCATTTTTATCGTACGGGTAAGTGTGTGCGGTAACTAGAGAGAGGACTTTATTTCGTTCTTCCGATATTTTTGCACGTTAGTTTTAGTATTTATTAAAAATATAACCGGCGTTTAAATTGAACTACTTTGTCAACCTCTTTAAAGTAACTAAGAGGCTCACTGCTTAAAATTTATATCTTAAAACAATATTGTGTTTAAAACCACATCCAGTGCTCGATTCTTCGTGGTCAGTTGTTCGAGTGTAAAGTAACCTTAGAGTTGTAAGGGAAATAAACCCTGGACAGTCCTATTCGACTTTTCTATTGAGCAGTGCTCGTTGTCGTGGCCACTACTTAAGGAAACAGTCGTGTAGGCCTGTTATCAGGTCTTCCGTTGCATATTTGACGGTTAGAGTATCTGACACCGTCAAAGATAATATATATGTTTGTATTTTTTTCACTCGCTATTGCGTATACACATCATACGATAAACGTTAATCGCCAATAATTATTATTCAATCGAACGTGTTCAAATTGGACACGTTTTTAGAAATCGAAACGCTTCGATTATTAATATTTCCTCCCGGAATTTCGGGAGAAAGCCGTAGCCGAGACATGTGCTACACGCGGAAATATGTTTTACATTTAACTACGCCGATATAGTATACGCACGTACGTGCGAAACGGGTGCACTGAAATACAATACTGTACACACTATAATATATAGTTGTTGGCGGCGAATTTTCTTCGATCGCCAAACACGCGCTATTACGATAATATGACGTATATCGTATAATACGCGCCTAATGGGGGTGTAGGTAGCGACGATATAAATCGTTTTCGGGTGTCCTCTCATTCTTTCCTCGTCGTCGCGAGACGTGCAACACGCGCGGGTATATTATATTGTTGTCGGCGCGGGCGGGTGAATCGACGATAAATACCCGACGAAAACCACACCCACTCGACGGTTTGTCAAACGGTCGTTAGCGCGACAATGCGTCGCGCACGGGGCGCAAACGTGTGACGATTTTATTGCTGCGCGATGCACCGAGCAGCTGATGAAAATACGAAAGAATCACAGCCCGATATCGTGGGCCGCGACGAATCGCGTCGACGACGACGCGCGACGGTTAGGCGTATACAATATTATAATAATAATCTGTATCGTCGTCGACGTCTATTTGGCAGACCGTTTTGTGTTTACCGGGGAGGAGTATCGTGGGCGATCGACGAAAACGTTTGACGCCTCTTTTTCTTTTCTTCTTTCTTCTCGGACGCGACAATGGATTTTTCGCCACCGATTCGGGTCGTAAAACGCGATACGCGGTCGAGATCGAACGAAACAAAGTCCGCGCGGCCCCGGGGTCGAGATAAAGACCGACGTATCGGTATGATGAACAATGACGCGAGTTAGAAAAAAACTAGTCCGTTCGATTTTATCGCGAAGACGGAGCATCTCTCGTGCATCTCAGTGGCGGCTCGTCGGAATAGCGAGGCCAATTCGTACGGGATTCGATAAAGAAAACGGTTGGGTCATAAGAGATAAAAGTTTTTAAAGACGACACCGAAATGACGAATAAATACTCGATTGTCGGCGATCGCGACGAGATCCGAAGTAGCAACATCGAAATAATATTGTTGGGCGGCGGCGGGGGTGAGCTGGAAATATTCGATACAACGAGGCAGCTGATATACTACACGTTTTCCTCGTTATTGTGTATACGTTTAGTAATACGCCAAGAGTTTACGACCGACGTGTCGTTTCTAACCAACTACGCCCCGATCATTATTTTTATAGACAGTTTATCGCCTATTATCAGTTAATATCGTAGTCGTAGCTTTGCGAGAAACGTTGTTATTCGATATGCCACCATATTATCTATATTTTCAGTGTTTGTCATTGTAGTTGTTCATATATTGAGAAATATGCCGAGGACCTCTTTTTCTACTAACTAAAACGTCGTTCGACGGTCGGCCCGCACTATCGAACGAGAAAACGTTCTAAACATACCGATAAAAATAAAATAAATAACTTCTCGTTCTTTCTTCTGCGGGTGACGCGTTCGTACGGCCGATTCGATCGAGCGTTGGTTTTTACAATTAATAACAACCGACTGCGTTTCGTGCCGGTCTCTCGTTCTCGTCATTGAATATTAAATCATTAGTAACAAAATATTAACGAATAAATCCCACAACAAAACACGACGTGTCTCGAGTAATGTATGTAGAATGTTTTCCGTTTGCCTCGCCACCGACTACTTTTAGACCGGATCTCGACGCGCGGCGGGTCAATCGTTTTAACCGAGACGGCCGAGTAGGTACTGCGCTCGTTGCGGGTGGTGTTTGTTGTTTTGTTTTTCCCTCTGTTTTTCAATCCCGACGTCGTCGTCGTCGTCAAATTAGTCGTAAGACACGAACGCGCGTATAAAATATAACAACAATATACGTACGCGCGCATAGGAGTCGCTATTGTTTGTGCTCGCGCGAGTTTTAACATTACACGCTTTATTGCGCGCGCACTATACAGGCCGGTGTGGAAACCGGTCCTCGGCTGGCGCGCTTAACCCATATATCACTACTATATAGTACTACTCGAGTAGTGCTCGCGTTCTTCGGCCGTCGCGACGGCACGGTTCGAAAAGCCGTCGCTTGTTGTCGGCGAGCAAATTCGTATTTTCGTCGTGACGTTACGGATTCGTTTGACATTATTCGAAACCGGGAATTTTTTTTTCAAAAATTAAAAACACAATACGAGTCGAAAATATACGGAAAAACAAAGTTCGACGGTGAATACACGAAATGGAAAAACATCGCGCGCGTAACGCAGAATAAAAGACGTTTCACTATATTCGTCTAAAGCTATCCGTACCCGTAATTTACCGAAAAGTGATCGCGCTTTCCTCCAAATCCATAGTCATGACGCAAGAGCGCGTTCAAACGTTCTTAAAAACACCGTCGGCGATAGGATATCACGCTGAATATGTGAAACGATTTATTTTCGTATCCGCGCTGGTGTTTTACATTTGTTTTATCGACCCGTTGACCTATTAAACGCTCTTATTATTATGTAATAGCTGCTAGACGTCGAGTAGAGACACATTGTTTTTTTTTTTCTGTTCTCGCGTTTTCGAGTCGTGTCCGTCATGATGGATTGTGAACGGGCGTGACTTCTTCCAAACGAATGTATATCACGCATGGAGGCACAGCGAGTCCTTTGGATTTCGAATTCATCTCGGGTGGCCCCCCTTACCTCGGGGGCACGCACTCGCGTCGAAATTTCGCCGCTACTATTATAACTATGGTCGATGATAATATTATTATTATTATCATCATCGTAACGTTCGTTGTGCAATCCGTCGTTAATGCGTTTTCGCCGTCGCACGACTGCAATTATAATATCCCTATGCATCGTACGCCCGGATACAATAATGCAACACACACACACATATATACGTTTATTATTAAATTATAATATCGTAACGGGCGTCATTGCGACCGTAGGACACGACGCGGTGTGAGAAAATACGAGAGTATAATACGGATTGTCCTCGGGACGAGTGCACTCGAAACGGGCGCGTTAACGTTATAATCATTATAATATCGTCTCGGACTGCGCCGCACGCGTATCACGAGCGGCGGCGGCGCAGCGGCGTCTAGCGTACGATCGAATTTACGAGGCGACGGCGGGCAAAAGATAACGAAGACACGCGTTTGGCGGGTCAGTAGTTTCTCTCGTTCGGTATATAATAATATGATTGATTATTATATGGTAGTTGCGACGATGAAAACGAATCAACGGTCCTGCGCGCGCTGCAGACGACGACCGGCAGACGAGTTTTCGCCGTTTCTATACGCCACGAGGTCCGGTTTCGGTGCTCGACGGATTTCCTCCGAACTGCGACCGCCGAGGGCAACATTGAATATTTTATTCGAGTTTCGTTCGAGTTTTATGTATAGCACGCGTTTTTATCGTCATTTATTATAATTAGTTTTCGATTATCGTTTTGAAAACCGCAATATAGTTGTTTTCGACGTGAGTTGCAACGATACGGCGGCGACGAAATCTTCAAATCGTCGTTGGGGCAACATGACGTTTGAACGAAATTATTCATCGTCGGGCCGCGAGAAATGTGATCGTCGATCGAACTGGATGAGATTTGCCACCAGAACGCTACACCGGAGTTGAAATTCGGATACTGATGACCCGTTCAATAGGAAAAAATTAATATTAATCAAACATAACGCGCGCACGCCGCCGTGGTGAAATCAATAGATTCCTCTTTTCACTCGGGGGCAATCTAAAGCGTCCAGATGAAAACGGTCACGTTATACTTTCGCAGTCGATTCCGCATATTATACTTAATTATATACCGCGCGGCGGCGACGAGTGACGTGCCTTATATTATATAGTCGTGTATACACGACACGTTTGAGAGAAAAAAAAACTGCGCGAGAGAAAGAGAAAAACACGATTTCGCGGCCGAAGACGGTTTGTCGAAAACGGATAGAGCGCGAAAAAAAAAAGTGACGTGCGGCGACGGGCCGGGTCGGAGGGTAGGAAAATGTTCACGATTACGATGTCGTGTACGCGTCATATTTATACGCGACGATACGCCGGGACAATCGCGGCGCACGTACAATACGCCGAGTCCGTTTGCTGCGCGAAAAAAGAAGAGAAAGAAAATAAATAAAAATAATATAAAAAATAAAACGCTCGTGACGAAACCGGCGGTTATTGCTGCCGGGGGGCGGAGAGGAGAATACGGCGGCGGACGTTTGTTTTTCGATTCAATGCAAATGAGTCGGGCAGAAAAAGAAAAAAAAAAAAAGCGCCCGCGCGCGCGCGCGCGAGTAAAAACCTAGGAGGCGAAAAGGTTAACGAGGTCGTCCGCTCGCGCACCAGTTGAAAACGACATTATTATTATTATATGTTCGCCGTGGCGGCGCATTAATACAAATATACATATTATATGTTATATATACATTTGTCCGTATGTACAATTACACGCCGTGCGCTCGAAAAACAATTGTTTCGGCGAAATTGTTGTTCGCGACCGTCGTGTTTCGACGTAGTATTATATTATTTATTATATCCGCTGCTGCTGCTGCTGCTGCGAAAAAAACAAAGTAAAAGACTTGATTTCTGCGCCGAGGGATCGAGGTGTTGTCGCGTTGGAATTTCAAAGTAAATAAACGATCTCGCAAACGGAAAGGGTATGAAAAAGTTTTAGTACTGATTTCGAGGTAAATACGTTTTGGCCGGAATCGCAGACTTCGGATTCAGATCGTAGAAAAATAATCTCCGGAGAGATGATAAGAATAATAATAAGTTTTTTTCTTTATTCGTCGTGTCCTCGCGAGGGCAATCAAAAAACGAAGCCGCTTTTTGCGCGTCGGGGCCGACACGAACTCGACTCGACCGCGTCGCGAACAAATCGCAGGATTTCCGGTCGTGATAAGAATACGTCCGGACATCCGTCGTCGTCGTCCGACTTATACGCCGTATTATATAATTATTATTATTACTCGTCGACACACACACACACACACGTCTTGCCGGCCAAACGTCTCGTATTGTGCGCGCGTGTACGCCAGGATAATATGAAATATCGTATCGATAGTAATAATAATATTCTCGTCGATCACGTCGACCTATATTTGTGTGTTGTACGCGATAATTCGACACGCCGCGCCGCCGTGTAGATTATTTACAAATTACGTTTCGGCGTTTATCGTCGAGAGAGAGAGATAGAGATGGATACGAGAGAGATACGGGGTCGCGGTTTCTTTTTTCTAACAAGACATAATCGTAACGGCCCCCTACCGTTTCGGGTTGTGGACCCGCGCACGTTTTTTTTCAAAATATTTTATCATACGGTCGCGCACACGCCGCATTGTTGTAATAACATACATAACATACGTATATTAAATGTCTACGCGCGCGCGCGATAATATTCGGACGTATATAATAAAACGGTCGGGTAATTAATTTCCGCGCGCCGCGGCGGCCCACACAAGATGACGCTTGCTTTTTTTTATATCGTAATAGTACGCGCGAGCATGCTCGTATACCTACTCGCGTCTCTCGTATGAGATACGCGTATATCGTTTTTTAAGTGCGCCGGCTTTTCGCAGTTTCCCGTTAGCGTCCGCGAGACGGCGAACGGACGAGTTCTCCGCGGCGAATATAATAATACACCTCCTTACGCGTATTATCGGGGTGATTTTCGATGGGGCAAAAATATTTTGCTCCTTAAATCGTTTTTTTTTTTAAGGGCACCCCGTATAATATACCCCGTCATATCTATACCGACGGATCCAGAAGGATATAGGCATACACTTTCGGAAAAATTAAAAAATCTTGTTCGAAATTGAAATGGGTACCCGGGTACCCGGTTGTTGACAGTAGGGTTAAAGTATACATACATGCGTTCGTATGTACGTCTGCGGGCAACATGAGACGACGTTCCGGGAAAACTCCCGAATTTCCGGTGGTCCGATCAGAACCCGGACGGCTGTGTGCAGTAACATTATCAGTGCGTCGTACAGTATCGCCTTATGTACTGGCCGTTGCACGTGTGCGCGAAGGATTCATATATATATTTTATATATACGAGTATATTATATATTATATACTCGCGTATATACATATAGGAATCGGGGTGGTCGTCTTCGTGACGCACGCGGTTACACGTTCGAGTATATATACCTAATGTAATGGCATAAAACGCTATATAGATTACACTTATGTATAGGTTTTGTTACAAGTGGGCCACGAGAAAAACCACGGCGGTGTCGCACGCGGTATATCGCGCGGGCTCTCGTTTACATACATTATTACGAGTATTATACCGTGCGCGCGCATTATAAATACGACGACGACGACGTCGACACAGTAGATCGGTTTTTTTTCTCCGCCGCCGCCGTCGGTATATTATAATACGGCGTATATAGTAGCGGTTTACACGTTTTTCTTTCTTTTTTCGTTCTCCTTAAGCGCAATTTTATCCGCCAGTCTCGTTTGACCGCCTCCCCGACGACGACGACGACACCTACGCACCGCGTTTTAATAACATAACGTGTTATAATACTCGTATAATATCGTATACAAATGGCGTTTTAAAACGAAAGCATTAACGCGTTTCCCCCGCGCGAAACGCTTTTGCGCGCAACGAGAAAAACACAGGCCCCATGAGATTCCAGTGAAAATATTATAATAATACACAAAGTACCGTGCACGATTGCTGCGGCTTTCTCGAGACGTGTGTGTGTTTTTTTCTACTCCCGCAGACACCCGCCCCCGCGAAACCGTTGGCAATATCGTTTCACAACTCGCAGAAAAACGCGTAAATCGCACGACACCCGCGCGTACACGTGTATACACGTAAACCGTGTGCGACTGCTACCGTGATATAATTACGTACATATACAATAATATATTACAACGACTCGATGGCGCGCGATTTATTTTTAAAAACGGTAAAAAAGGATCGCCCACAACAGAGTTTTCGAGCACTCGTAACCATTCCTACGTAGTTGTCAGTGTATTTTCATCGACGTATGCCGCGTGCAATATATACAACGTGTCGGTATTACGCGATATAGGCTCGTTTGCGAAATAAACGCGTCGAACGGAAATACGTGAGAACTCATTTAGAAAAAATACGCGCGTTGCGTGTGAGGGTTTGCGACGATCGAACCCCTCCTCGATTACCCTCTTAATCGCGCCACCGCCGCCGCCAGTGAACGCGACGGCTGCGATTACCGCTAATAAAATGCGCCGAGCGAAGCGTTTTCGGGGTGTCCTGCGCCCTCGTCTCGACTACTCGGATTTTAATTCCGCGTTCGCGTATCATTTCGGTATTCGACGTTTCGGAGACGGTTAGAAACAACGTCGCGGAACTATCGAAACGCGCGATTCCTTCGCCGTGACCGGTTGTATTTATTTTGCCGGCGAGAATATTTTCAAACCACGTCTATACGGCCGCCCCCGGTTAGACTACGGTAAATCTCCGCGGGGACGCCCGGTAATATAAAACGTACGAACAATATAACACGATAACAACGGCGGCGGCGGGATCGGCGGACGCGCATTCCTGGGACGATAACAATGATACAATGACGCGGCCGCCGCCGCATCGAGACTATCGCGGGCGAGTGTGCGATACACGTCCGGCGACTTTGCCCACCCCGCAACCACTCTCTCCGACGTTCACAATACGAGCGCTCCGCGTGAGTGTACGAGTATATAATAAATATATATATATATGTATATACTTGGTATATATATATATATATATATATATATAAACGAGTATACGCCGGTGATTAATCCTCGGAAATTCCTTACACAACAAATGGCCCCGGAGCCTAATTATTTGCGGTCGGCGGCGGCGATCCCCCAATCATCATTACGGAGGACGTCGTCCTCGGGTTTAATCCTGCGGCGGTCGAATTCGCCGTGCTTGCGCGAGGAGAGCGATCGGGAGAAGAGGGCGCGCGCGCGCGCGTATAGTGCGGCGCCTCGTAATTGAAAGTTGCTCGGCTCGCCCGGTAACATTTGTCCTTGTACGCGCGCGCGTCGTATACTACGCTTGAATTTATATACGTATATATATATAAATGTATTGCAATAATGACGATGATAAAGACGGCAGGACGAAGACCGACGAGGGTACGCGCGAAAGTCGTGCGACGGGGGTGAGAAAACCGCTATCCGTCCGCCTTTTGTCTTCCGTTCGTACGGCATATAATCGAACGACGACGTGTGTTGGTCGGATTTGGCTAATAAAGCGGCCCCGCTTCGATAAAACCTATCCGGCGTGGTACGCGCACTTCGGAAACAAGAGTTTGGCGAGGAAAAAAACAAATCGGTACGTTTATGTGCGGGGCGGTAGAGGGTGGTTATACTGTTATAACTATTACGCGATGACGATTACGAAACCGTGCCGTCGTTATGACGATGAAATCGTCACGTTTTTCCCGTTTCGTATTTTTTCTCAAACTCTTCAATCGAATCGAAACGGTCCGAGACCTTTTTATTTTTATTATCGTTTCACTTTTCCCAGAAACCCAAAAACCGTTATTAAAAATGTCGACGATGGAAATAAACGGGTGTGTTTTTTTTTTTAGCGATGACGTACCTACCTACTGCCGGTGAGTCGAATCATATTGGATCGATCGACGAAGGATATAACAACACTATACCGACCTACCTCACGAGTCGCGCGTATTTCGAACGATCTTTCGATTCGTTTCGATCACCGCCGCAGTCGTTTACACCGCTCAATCGAGACTGCAGACGTATACTATGTTATTACGTAATCGACCGTGAATAAATTTAAGTTTTTCTCTCCGAGCCGAAAACGCTGTGGCGGCGGCGGCGGAGGCAATTGAATTGTACAGAGCATATATAATATACACACGCTGCTGCGCACAATGCCACGCGGACAATGAACGGGCGGAAGAGTAGTAGGTATATTATTATTATTATTAAGTGGCCGGCCCGGCGTATTAAATCACAGATGATGACCGTCTCTCGGTTAATTAGACAGGCGCCATCGGGCCCCACCGTTTTGCCAATTAACGATTTTTATTGGAGTCAAACGGTCCACGTGGTAATAACAATCGTCGTCGTTCCCGCGATTACAACAACAACAACAACAATACGCTGCACAGCACGCGTTGTCTGCGCCACCGACCGCGAACCAAGTGACCGGCACGAGCGTATAAATGTCACGCGTATTAGGTCCGACCGAAAACGGCATTTATAACGTCTGAAAAAAAAAAAAAACGCCTGATCCGATCGTTTTCGCGAATCTCCGGTAACAATATACCAGAGGGTACGTTATATACCAATAAGGCGCGTTTGCCTTGGGCGCCTGATGCTGGGGGGCGCAAAAATATTAAATGATTAACTTATGAAAAAATATTATTGTCAAAATAATATTTTTCATTACTATACACACTAATCTATGTCAGATGATTGTCATCGATTTACCCCTTGTTGGTTTCAAAAAGACATTACCGAACAATGAAGTTATAGACAGAAATTGGCTGATTTATTCCAAAAAAAAAAATAGTAAAGCCGTATTGTGTTTTCCATGCTGTTTATCTAAATCAAATACCTTTAAAACAGCAAGTATTGCATGTACAAACGAGGGTTTTTCGGATCGGAAAAATATTAATCGTATTTTAGATCACGAGAAATCGGCTGATCGTAGAAATCATTTCTTACAATGGAAATCTCTTGAAAATAGGTTGAAAAACTCTCAACACATTGACGATAAATTACAAAAAAGATAATTAATTAATTGAGAGAAAAAAAGAGATAAGGAAGTCGACGTATTAATCGACTGTATCGGGCGGTGCGCAAAGTTGTACTGAAAATGAATTAAAAATAAATGATTTGCGGGGACGTCCGCGGTGATAATAATATAACCCTTTCGGGAGTTTGGGTCCGTCTGAGCGACGACGGTCTCGCGGACGGTTTACGGCCGGTTATCGCGAGTAGGAATTCGAAACGAATAACAATACGGTACGTTGTGGTCGCACACGAGTTCCGTGACAGCACATTATAAAGCGCAGACATCCTGCAGCGACGATTGCGTCGCCGCGCAAAGGGACCTCCTGGTTTCGCGCGAGTCTCGCGTGCGGTCGCGCATTGTTCGACGACATCCGCGAGCGCGCTCTCCATTGCGTAACCCCACGCGGCGTTCGACGTACGCAATAAAACGCGCCGTTAACGTTCGAGAGATGGTTATTATTCGTCGACCGAAAACTACATTTCGACGTCTGGCGGAGTGCGAGCGAACCCGGAGAAGTTAAAACAAATCAATTACATCACATGCAGATAATATACGATCGACTGTGAAGTGTGTGAAATTTTCGAGAAATCAGAAACTCTACGCGTTTCTTTCTTTTTGTTGTGTATCTATTATATATATTTATATATGTTTTGTGACGACGACGCTATTTAACTTTTTTAAGGGAGATTTTTTCGCGAGCAGAATAGGTTTATTTGCACTGTTTTCACTATAATTCGCGTGTGTAAATACGCGTAAACAGCGAGCGACTTTTAAAAACTCCCGCCTCCCGCGTGTACATGCACGTATACTTTTCGAAACGCAGGACGAAAAAAAAATCGAGCGCGCGCGGCGTAAAAAAACAATTTATCGTCGTCCTGATTAAATGTATATTTATCTCGAATGAATCGACACGCGACCGCTGTTATACACTAATACATTGGTTTTCAACCTTTTTAACAATGCGGCACACTTCATCTCCTACAACATTTTCGCGGCACACCTATCCATATCCTATCTATTATCTATTATACGAGTATATTATATAAAAGAACAGGCCTTTTTAATGTTCCCATTTTGTGACGACGCTATTTAACTTTTTTCCAATTTTTTTTCACACAGTTGTTCCAAATACCTTTCTGAGTGTCGTCACGTCACCGGATTTTCGAAATTCCACCCCTAAGGGTGGTGAAAGGGGTAAAAATGAAAATGATAAAAAGTTTCACACGGGCGAAGCCGGGTTATTCAGCTATAATATATATATATATAAATTGTTAATATTTTAAGGGAGATTTTCTGCGGGGGGGCAGTAGTTGAATCGGAGGGGAACGCGCGCAGGGACAATACAGGTCTCCCGACTTCTGATCAAACTTTTATGTGCCGCCTTTGACTTTTTTCCCGCAATGTGTACTAAAAAGACACGGGGGACGCTTAAAATATATGATAGTCTCCCTTAAATCACAGGGGTAGCGACCGCCACCCCACATTACCACGAGGCAATACCTCTTTGCTTTTACTATTCTATGAAAAAAATCGTGATTTTCGCACCGGAAACGATCGAAGAGATTAGTCATTAATAGGTATTACGTAATTATATTATATAAGATAGTTCGTTGTGACAACATGATTATGTAACAGTAGTAACGAGGAATATAAATAAAGGAACGAGTGAGATGATACTGCATGCCAATGAAATCGCGCCGCCCGACCAATGACAGCTGTTGTGCGCACGCAACCCGCCTGACGACGCTCGCGAGGAAGTACGTCGGCTAACCGGATGCACAGTGCTCCGACGACCGGCCTAGTGTCGACAGCGGTTCGGAAAGTTCTTCGTCGCGGTTTTAATTTTTCCCCGTGATAGTGTCGATAATGTCGTTTGTGGTTTATTATTCGTCCCGTCCGGCGAAACTTTTAATCGTGACTTTTGTGTATCAGTTAGTGCTTTTTCACGAACCGACGACGCCGAAACTCAACGGGAACCCACCGACAAGCCGTAAGTAGTACCGATTATAATATATTTTATTTACAGTCTAAAGTTAGGTCATGGGTGCGCACCTCTCTTCGTCGCGAGGTAGCGAAATCGTGATTTTTGCCCTATTTTATTCGAAAAAAAATCGCGATTTTCGCCACGTTTAGTGAAAATCGTGATTTTTTGCACCGCAAACGTATAATAATCCAACAGATCGGCTATTAATCGATACCTAATTTATTGGCTTATAAATAAAATTCTCCCGTCACAGTGTTTCTTATCGAACTCCTCCGGAACGGCTCGACCGATTTTCATGACATTTTTTTATATACGTACATTTGGTAGCTCAGAGAATAGGACATATTAAACTATTGTTTAAACCCCTAGGTGTTAAGGGTGGCCCCCACCACAAATATTTTTAAAAATTTAACCTTTTATATTTAAACCTATTCTGTGACCATAATCATTGTTTATACATTTTTTTGCGAATCATTATCAATTAAAAATATGTACGTGTTTCGTATACTTTTCATATACGCGAGTATACTTACAATAAGTTAGTTATTGAGTACTTCAATTTGATACATTAAAAGTGATTTAAAGTGAAAATTTTTTTACAAAATCCAACAAAAATAGATTGTAAATTTTATATAAACGAATGGCTGGCTGGCGTTTTGTTATTCTTATTATAGGCCGTCATCGCTCCATTCCTCTATTAATTATAAACACCGTCCCCAAATACTTGCGATAAGTTAGTTGTTTTTTATAGTAAAAAAATTCACGAAGCCTCGAAATTATTTTTAAAATGCGTCAGTAGGATGTTTTGAAAGTCGTGAAAACAATCGTTTATTTGATAATATTTTTTCACGACTATACAATATTGTGACGTGTCTATTTAATTCGCGTGAAAAATCATCCGTAGTTCTGTGTAGTTCAAACGACCGGAATTTAATAAAAACACGCGTATAACTACACAAAATATATTAAAAAATCGTTTTGTCCAATGCGTATATTTCTTTACCGATATCGCGAGATTGCACCTATAGCAGGGATGGCGAACCTATGTCCGGCGTGTCACAGAATGACACGCGCACATTATTTCAGTGACACGCCAATTGAAAATATATAATTCATAATTTTCACTTCACTTTCCAAACAAATTACTGATATTTTTAACTTATTATTTGTAAATATATCGTGAGATATTATTAACGTAAAGTAATCTCGTAAACTAAAATCATGTTTATACGTTTAATTAATTATTTTTTAAGCAAAAAAAAGGTCTAAAAAGTTTCCGACACGCGAGGCAAATAAAATCAAACCAAACATTTTGATTTGACGCGCAGTTATCAAAAGGTCTGTCCATCCCTGACCTATAGCGTATGTGGTCCAGATTTTTCGACTTTTGTAAAAGTTCCACGCGCGTCTTGGTGCTGCGGGGGGGGGGGCCCTTCCAGGTCCCGGGCAAGCGTGTCCCGTTCGTTCGTCCTGCCCTCGGGCACGGCACCGCGCCGGGGCCTCGCGGTAGGATTTAGACCCGCGCGGAGACGACTCCCGACGACGACGACGACGGTAATAATAACGTCGTGCGAATCGATGGGCTGCCGGTGGCGGTTCACGCGTGGTGTATGTATAATATTATTATTATTATTATTATTACGATGATGATGTTATAGACGGCGCGTGCAGTGGCGCGCTGTGCGGCTATGATAACGGCGCTTTCCGCAGGGGGAGCGGCAATTAGCATAATGTTGTATTAATTCGTTTCTGCGGCGAAAAGATAAAGAACGCGCGAGACGTCTGCCGGCTGCGGGTCGCGTAAAGCTCGCGCGACGGAGGACGTCCGAGGGACGATCGCCGCCGCCGCCGCCGCGTCGGGTCGGGTCGCTTCGCGGGCGCCCCGACGTTAATCGCGAGCCGAAACGACTCGTGCCGCTGCTGGATCGAACGAGCCGCGCAGGTATATTGTTCGCGAGTCCCGCGGCCTCGGGCCGCGTATATTTTATTGTTATATTATGCCGTTTAAAAGGGAAATAAAAGACCGGGAAAAAATTCCGCCGGAGGCGATGCCGTAGTCCGGACACTCGTATTTAAACGTTGTTTATGTGTTACCGGAAACGATGACGATTCCTTGGTGCGGTTAATGAGATATCATTGCCTAGCAACTGTCATCATTTACGTGGTTTATTAGGGAATGTTATCACCTAGGTGCACTAAAAGTGTTGTTCGGCTAGAGCAGTGGTTCCCAACCTTTTTTATTCTACGCCCCCCTTTGTATATTTTCGAAACTCTCGCGCCCCCCCCCCCCCACCTTCTATAACGTCAAAAATATATCACTTTTTTGTGTACTTTACGAAGAAATTATCAAATATCCGGGATGAATTCAATTTTATTGATGATAATAATTATAATTTTTCATATTTTCCCTACATTTTAAAATAAAAAAAATTTAATCAATAAAAATTGTATTTCGTAATAACTGCTTGCGCCTCCCCAGCAATGTGTACACGCCCCCCAGTTTGGGAACCAGTGGGCTAGAGCGTTAAAAAGTTACCAAAATAATGCGGCTAAAAAAATGCTTTTTAACCATGAAAATGGTGCTAAAAAATAACTTAAAAATGTAAATAATGATGTTTATTTTCCTATACTCGTAATACGTTTTTCGCGTGCAACGTGTTGATAAACAGTACATTTTTTACTTGTTGCACTAAAGTGTACTGAGTGGTAAACATATTTTCGCCAAATTCACTCGCACACACGCAGTAATTTTGAATTGATGATGAATAGTCGAAAAATGTCGAATTTGCGTATAACAACTAAATATTATAATAGACCGACACTAAAGTAGTACCGAAAATGCATTTGAATAATTCATGAGAAAACGCAATAAAATGCATAAAAAAAAAATCGTATATTTGTACTCTGCGTCGTAAAAATTCATTGTGACTTTTCCGCTAGTTTTTTTTTTTTTTTTTACATACAATTAATATAAATTTATGACTCTCGAATATTACTATAACGAAAATCTAAAACGCATTTAATTTTCTCACGTTTTTATAAAGAAGCCACGCGATTACAATATCGTTTCGAGTTGACGGAATGTGCGTGCCGCATTTACCAAAAATGTTTTCAAGTCACGCCCACGATCATTACGCCTACGATTCATAATATCAAACTGCACCGGATAATGACCACGATTTTCATACGCGGGACTTGTCCGTTTTACTCGGACCATCGTCGTGCAGTCGTCCGACACTTTGCCGCTCGCTCGACCGCGGCCGAGTGTAGTGCCCGTGTGCCTACTTATATATAGCTAGTCTACGGTATTATTTCGTTTTCGTTATTATTATTATTTTGGTTATTACTTATTATTACTATTATCGTTCGTGTCAATGGGACTGCGATTACGGCAAAATCTACACGCTTCACGGTGCGCGCGAGTGTTGGTTTTTTTTATGCTCCTCGTTTAGCCCGCGCGCGGAACGCACGATTTCGGTATTTTTTTCCACTTTTTTTTATTCTACTTCTCTCGACCGATTTCGGCTCTCGAGTAAAACGAGGCGTCCGTGATCACATTATAATCATCCGCCCACGACAACGCCGAGCGACACCTATTCGTTCGTATAACAACGACGCGTTGTATATATATAATATGTATACCGAGCGCGTCCTCGACCGCTGCGCGGTTTGCACGTCCCGGAGGGGAAAAAAAAAAGACGAGCGAAATCAATTCGCTTCGATTATTATTATTTCGGC
This sequence comes from Drepanosiphum platanoidis, assembly GCA_948098885.1. Lineage (NCBI taxonomy): Eukaryota > Metazoa > Arthropoda > Insecta > Hemiptera > Aphididae > Drepanosiphum > Drepanosiphum platanoidis. The sequence goes on from OX402537.1 coordinate 9,072,039, forward strand.
ACTCGAATATTACGCGTCGACCGCGCGCGCGTGTGGATAATTGACCTGCTATTATTATAAATTGAACACATTTGAAATCGACGTCCGCGATCGGATCCGAACCCGCGGGACCGCGTCCGTCTCCTCTGTAATATAATGTTTGCGATGACGTGACGACGCGCGATTCGTTTCCCGTATTTACCCGCAGGAAAACCTGCGTTTTTCCGATCGCGCTTACGATTATCGGTATCGTACAGAGGACAGAGACGTCGCGATTCGTATTTACACTACAGACACGCGTGTTGTTCTCGCTACACGACAGTTGCAATTGTCGCGAACAAAACAAAAGAACAAGAAGAAGGATATTTATTTTATTTTATTTTTTTTCATATAGTTTATATTTATAAGCGATATGTCGTTTTTATCTCGACTATCCTATACACTCTACAGACCGAGAAAATCTAGAAGAATCGAATTTATTCGATTTCAAATCGAGCCGCGAGGCCGTCATCTGCAGCTTATAACACTCTTCTTCCGAAAGCGTTTTTACACACGACGACGCACGAATCTCGGATTTTCGTTTTCACGATTCCGCTTTTCATCCGCGGCGGCGGCGGCGGCGGCGGCCGTTACACGTCGGATTATGGTTTTTGTTTTTTTTCCCCCTCTCGTCCTTCCTCGCCACCCGATCGTAATTATTACTATTATTGCTTCGGGGCGTCCGCGCGCGCGCGCGCGCGCGCGAAAGACAGAGATAGAACGAAATAGACGGAGAAAAAGACTAATGAGTTTTTAACGATAACTTAATTGACGCCTTGGATCGTGTGCTGTGTGAAGTCTTCTTGTTCGCGGTTCAGAAGAGTAGACACATACAACACGATTATTCGATGCGTGAAGTGAAAGGGAAACCGCGTTTGAAATAACGAAAAAATAACACCTATTACAACGCGTACATAACAAAACGTTGCACGCGCGTCTACATAAGCCCGCGGACCGCTTCTGACGACGACGACGACGACGAATATAATAGAGCGCACCGAAAACCGACGAAAAGAAATATTCCGATTCAACATTTTTCTTACGTCGGCGACGACGATCAATCAGTGTATAATATAATACTCGCGAGCGACTGTGACACGTTAAAATCTCCCAATGACCAAAACGTTCCCGACTCGAAATTCGAAATTACAGTGTTCGCGAAAATAATCACGCGTTCGAATTGAATCGATGTTATCACACAAACGGTTTCTAAATCAATATCCCTTTTCACTCAAAAAACGTACTCTGAAAACAATTCCATCGCGTTATAAATATTATAACTAGAGGTCGGATTTATATTCTCTTAATATTCTTTTAAAATACCAGATATATGATGTTTTATGTCTTTAAATATGAAAAATATTCTTTTAATATTAAAAAAAAAATTCAGTTTTAATTATTTTTTATTAATTTGGTTTTAAATATATTTAATTTAATTAATTTTACAATAACAATTAATAACTATATATTATTTTGTGCTATCGCAATCGATAAGGAATACCAGGAGATTAATTTTTATTAAAACCCAGAAATAAATCATTTAGTGAACATTGTGTATTTATCAAAGTGCTGATATACGTAAAATATGTTCATTATATGCCGATGTTAGAAAAATATTCTCAAATATTCTCTAACGTGTTAAATATTCTCTAACCCCTAAAATATGCTTTTTTATGCAAAATAAATTTGTTCTTGTGAATTCTGTGTTTCATGAATCGTAAAGATTTCTCACTCCCATTTAACTGCATAGACTAGAAACAAATATGTAAAATCATAAAAATCCGACCTCTAATTTATAACTGTAACACAGTGTTTTATTTTTGTAAACACAGACCACGCGCGGTATTTAGATACGAACAAATTAATAATTATTCGATTAACCTAATGTTGTTTTAGTATACAAAACGGCAAAGTATATAATTATTATCGTTGTACGCGCGGCATTATATTATACGAGGAGACGCGCGCGCGATATAAATCCGTCGCGTCGTGTTTTCGTTTCGCGTATTATCATTGCTATTGCCGCGGCCCCACATTACAATAACAATATCGCGTATTATCTCCGTACAGGTATATTTCGAAACCGAATAAACAGCGCGCGATATTCATAAAACGTACAATTGAACGACAACAGAGCGTAGTGGATGTGTGTGTGTGTGTTGACGCCGAGATGGTATCGTGAAAATGTGCGCGAGTGTCGTCGTCTCGAAGGGGAACACAAAACACACGAGCGCGTCGTCGTCGTCGTCTCGCAACGATATTATAATATTTACATATACCAATAATAACACATCGATAATAATAGTCGTCAAGACCGAGAAAAATGCTAATTTACACTGCCGTTCGCCGTCGCGCGTCGTCAATCCCGGGCGACGTTGTTTATAAATCAAGCGGCGACGTATTTTGTTATATTAGATGTGTTTAAAAAATAACACATTATACGTGTAATATCGTCGCGTTTATACGTAACCTGAATAAATAGATATTCCAAGAGATAACCGCGGCGGCGGCGGCGTCGGCGTTTGAGTTAACGCGCAGATTATATTATAAATAAATGAAATTCCGTTTAATGCCGCGAGTTTGTTCGTATCAATCACGAATAACCGTATCACGACGTTAAAAACAAACGTGCGCCCGGCTCGGGAGGCATGCGCGCGATACGTATATTTTTACGGCGAGATATTTAAACCGTACGAGACTTTTCTTTGGAAAATCGTGCCCGCAGAGAGAATGGTTCCGAAACAGAGAGAAAAAAAAAATAAGAGATTTAAAAATAATAACAACGACAGAGAGGATTTTCGCTGTGAAAACAAAAATAATTCAAATAAGTCCCCCTCGTCGACGATAAGCCTGCGAAATCACTTTTTTTGCTCCTCTCTTTTTCTTTTTTTTTTTCGTTCGAGGGGATTTCGTCGAACCGCATATTTACCGACGGCGGTTAATTCTCCGTGTTTATCAGAGGGTATTATCGAGTAATTGCAGGTTAGCGCGCCGCGTCAAGCAGCGCGGGCGGCGAAATCTCCCCTACGCCGCCGCGGCCGCGTTATTAGCGCACATTATAAATACGAGCGGCGAATGTCTAGCGGAACGAGCAGAGACGACAATATTTCCTCCGCGTTGTGAGGGCTACGAAGCGGTGAAATCGGCTGAAATCGACGCGCGAATGTCCAAGGGACGGAAATAAAAAAATACGACGGACAAAGATTTTTCCGGTAAAACGCTAATTTATATTAGCCCTCCGCTGACTAGATCTATCAAAAGACACTATATAACCTTTTATGAAAGTTTATTGCCAGATTCTACAGTATTTAAGAGTTCTCCACATGGAAATTAAAATGGCTAAAAAATAACATTGAAAAAAAAACCTTCAAATGCAGTAGAGTGATTATTAGAATGTGATGAAAGATTTTCCCCCAAATATAAGAAAACTGTTGGAAATATTATAGCAACTTTACCCGTGTCTACGGCAACCGCAGAAAGGACATTTTCTACTTTACGGCGGCGTATCAAAACATAATATTTGCGCAACACAACTGGCGAAGATCGGTTAACTGGGTTAGCTCTTCTTTCGATTCAAAAAGAAATAAACGTTGATCCTAATGAAGTGGTGAGAAGGTTCGCTTTAATACCTCGAAGACAAGGATTCATTCTATGATTTATTATGATTTTTTTTTTAATATTACTATTGAATAATATGACACGATATAGCGAATTAATATCTAGTAAAATAAATACACTAAAATACTTAAAATAGGTACGTTAACCCCCCCCCCGAAAAAATTTCTAGGCACGCCCCTGCCTCCGCACGTGATATTGTCAAAACGATAAAGGGATAACGTATATCGGCGACCGGACCGCAGATGTCGACGGAGATTATTCCGTCGCGATCGTGTACGCATGCGCGCGGTCCCGCGATCGGCACCGATTGCGGAGACGCAATAATAAGCCTCTCTTTTGATATACGGCCCCGAACGCGCGGGATATTATAATAATAACGCGCCATGTCGATACATTTACGACGACGTTCGCACAAAGAGTAACACGGCGTGCCATAATATAATATATTACGCCGTGTTTTTATGAAAGGGAATAAAAAACTACTCGCGCCAAACGATGATGACCGAAAGATGTGTACACACATACGTATATAATATCGTAATCGTATGTTTGTACGAGTAAATCTCTGAAAATCCTTTCGATACGCGTTGTTTCCGAATCGCGTGCGAAATCCATCATCACGCGATTCGTTTGTTTATTTATTATCCATCGAAAACACGAAATTATAATATACTCGTTATTTTCATTGCACTGATTTCCATTTTTTATTTTTTTTTCCATCGTCTGGTTTGTTCTCAATATACTCATAATCGTCAAGCGCGCGGGAACGATATCGCAGGCGTACGTTTTCACCGACCGTAACATATTATATTATAATATTGTTGAGTGGGCGCGCGCGCCCGCTGGAACCGAATTTCGATTTGACGATATTGAGAGGTTATCGAAAAACACGCGAAATCGGAACGCGAATAATCGATTGTGTAATTATTTACAGCCGTTTAATTATAAGCGCTTTAATTGAAAAACCTTAGACGGCAATATACGTCGCGGGTTTATAGCACACAGTACGACGTACGACGACGACCACGTGCTGACCGTTTGAATTCCCCGAACGGTTGCGACGGGTGTGTTGTATATACGAACCGATTTTTCGTCGGCAATTTTCTCATTTTCGAGATCGATAAACGCGACGCGTTATAATAATAATAAGTATCGATCGACGGGCCCATATTATTTATTATTAGCCGTTATTAAAAATTATGCGTGCGGAGATTTCGTCGGTCGCTGCAGCGCGGTCATTATTGTCATTACGTCGTCGTGGTAATAAAATGTATAGGACGTGTTTTTACGACCGAAAATGTAATTGCAGCAGCCAGCGTGTTTGCGTGTCGTGGAAAAAAAAAAAACACATATTCGGCACGCGACGATTTTAAAATTCGTAAGCCTTTTCTTCTCTTTTTAAACACACGGCGCGGCGGCGGCGTCCGAAACCGTTTTCGACATGCCAATAGATATTAAAATCTCGCGCGTTTTTGGGAAATAGAATGCCACGCGGACACGAACTGAGATCGCGTTTGAGTCGACGTCGTCTCGGTTTATTCTGAACGATTTTACGTCGCGATCGAGAGTAATATTTACATCGATCATCATTCGGTCGTACTCAATATTTCGATGTGTGAATTAGTACACCGGTGAACGAACCTACTGTGAATTTTTTAAATTATAATTATTATGACATACATCTGACGGCGTAAATATATTGAAAATTATTTTTTAAGAAGAAGACGATGACGTTTTGCTTTGGTATTTGTCCAGAGAAAAAAAGAAAAGACCGCGATCCATTATTTACAAAGAGAAGTACGGAAGGTTATCGTGAAATACTTGTCAACGGTCATTTGAAATATAATGGAATCAAATTTAGAGAATTTTTTAGAATAAATCGTTATCAGTTATAAAATTATCGTTTGCGCGATTTTTTTTCTACATAGAAACGTATAAACGGTATAGGCGCGATCCGGTGCGGTGTGTATTATTATTATTATTATTATTGTTGTTTGCACAGATGTATGTTGCACGTTCGGGGGGTGTATTTATCAATTTTACTTTTGTGTAACGAAAATATACCCCCGAGGGGCCGCCGCGCCGGTTTAGCGTGAAGATAACGGGGTGGGAAAAGCCGAAAAGGATGTAAATCATAACTGTCCGAGTGTTTCGAGTATTTAGCATCCCGAAGGGTTGGAAACCTTTTCGAGGGATGGCAAAATTATACGTTTCGGAGTACATGGGATTTCGAGTGTTTTACCGCGCAACGTGCGGGGACCGGAAACACGCCGTTTTCGTTGTAGACACTTGTCACGGGATTTTATTTTTGGGTTTTTTTTTTTTTTTTAACTTGTAAATATACCTTTTTTTTTTTCACGCGGACCCTTCGAAATGCAGATAGATACGTATAATATGGCGACGACGACGTTTTATTAATATTATTTTTATTTTTTTTTTTTACATTTCTCGACGATCGTTTTGAAACGACGACAACACACCGTTTGTAAATCGAGTTCATGTTTGCGAGACGATAAAATTTAGAGCCAGCGATTAAATGTGTATGTGCCAACGGAATCGACCAAACATCCGATACTCACGGACGCCGTCGACACAAGTGATTTACGCGTATTGGGTGAAATCGCCGATTAGACAGGGTCTACCGAGATTAACTGTGAAAAAAAGGACACAATAGCAGCGTGATTTATTTCATACGAAATCGGCGGGCGCGATTTCAAAATTTATAATTTTTCGAATATTATATCTGTTTTACAGAGTCTTACATTACTTCGATATACGTACACATATGATAATATGCCTTTTTTTTTTCTTTAATTAATTTCACGTCGTCGTAGTCGTTTGACGCGCGTTCGTCTTGTAAATAATAATCAAAGCGTCTACAACGAGCGTACGTAATTCACCCGCATTGCTCGAATTGGAAAACAATTAGACGAGAGACGCGCATCGGTCGAAATTCAGCGTCCTTCGAGACTTAAATATTTTACGGCTCCGTGATCGGAAACCCTAAAAAACTAAAAATCAACTACTCGACGACGACGCGATGGTAAATAAAACTAAACATTTTTCTATGAAACGAAAAAAAGGTTCGATTACAGCGAACTGTACATTATATTATATAATATAGATATTGTATAAATAATACTTTTGTTCAATTAAATGATTTCGGTCGAACATCGTGTTTATTCGACTTCTCGTTTCAAACAATCATCTCCGTCTGCCTGACCCCACACATAATATTATATATTATATCGCTCGCGTTCCGACGACAGAACAATCGTTTTGAAAACTATTTTCGATTTAAAAATGTTTCAAGACGATAAATCGTTAACGTTTTGAAGAATTGCTGCGACAGACAAGGCCGAATGATTTCCAAAAACAACGTCTCCAACCGAGTCGAGGCACTCGGTGAGGTTCGATCGCGAAGTGATAACGAAAATACGTAATAACGCACGACCGCGCTTCGATGGCGGTGTATCGTATAATATCGCGTCGTCCATTAAAATACGATATCATTATACGTATAATATAATATACGCGCGTCTATACAAATATAATATCAAACGAGAGAGGCAATACGACGGAACTCGCGTCTCGTATAATATTATACCGGGCAAATCCGGTCGGTTAAAGGACACGACGCGTCCTGACCATATAACATATACGCGCGACGGTCAAACTGTGGGATATCGGTTAAAACCACTCTCTCTCTCTCTCTCTTTCTCTTTTCTCTATATCCCTTACTCTATCTATATCTCGTATTATACAACGCTGATCCCTGCTCGACCGTATGTACAAGTATAAAATATTTTACTACACGCATACACTTACATGGTCCTCCTGCAGGATACGCGCGCAGGACCTGTATAATGTGTACGGGCGCGCATCACAAAAGAAACCGTCGCCGGCCGTGGGGTCGTCCGCGAGCGCCGGAGAGGTCCCGATATCCTCTCGTCGTCTCTTGACCCCCTCGCGCGACGTGTGCTGCGGCGTAAGTTATGCAAGACGCGACGCGCCCGGCGACCAGTGGATTTATGGAAACGACCCGGGCCCGGGGACGCGCGTACACTCCCCGCCGCCGCGGCTATTTATCATATCTCGCGTGTGTGCATGTGAGGGTCGTCGCGCGAGTCCTCGACGGTCGTCGTCCCGCCGCGAACGATCGCCCGGCGATTGTTTATACGACGCCGTGTATTATTTTATCGTATTATGTGCGTGTACGACGCAAGAGGGAGGGTGGGGGGGGGCACCTGCGCGACGTGACTGGGCCGCACACGTAAGGCGTACCTATTTTCCGCAGGGATCGGAAATGATTTTTTCGGTGAATTATTTAGTATATATTGTGTTTGGGCGGGAGAGAAATAATTTTGGTCGACGTCGCGGTTTTTGTTGAAAACAATGGAAATACATGTCGTTTTTGCCCCTTAGGGCCCTTTCACGCGCAGCAACTCGGCAGCGCTACTGAGAAGCTCTGCTGTTGGGAAAAACATTAGTTTATATGGATGGTTTCACACACGACCACGGCCACTGATTAGAAGCAGCGCCACAGAGACGGTGTGAGTAGTTGACTTCGCCGCGGAACGCGACGTCTAAAAGTCGCGCTTCTCGTGATAGAACGTATATTTAGATTGGGGGTTTCACACGTGACTGCAATCGCGCGACTATTTTTGCAGCCCGTTGGTAGCGCGTCAGTAGCGCGATTGATAAACGATTTCAATTATTATCGTTTTAATTTCAGTCTTTATTTGTCAGCCTAAGTGCCCAAGTGTTGTGTTTTTATATTTTATATTGTGTTTTTAACAATGACATCCGATAATTCGAACATTAATATTGACGACTTTATTAATGAAATAGAAAACTGGTCCGCAATTCGGGACATGTGTATTTTTACGTTTCTTTTTTTTAATTAATAGCATCGTCAACAATAGTTCAGCTTCCACGTCCATTTTGAGAATGATGTAGTGCTCTCGTGTTCACAAATATTGTCTACTGATACACTTTCGCAGCACCGCTAGCGCTTCTAAAAACATTATCAGCGCCACAGACGCGCTTCTAAAAAATATTAGCAGCGCCACTGACGCGCTGCTAAGAAACGCTGTAGAGTGGCTGCGTGTGAAAGGGCCCTTAAGTAACGCGATTTGAAAAACACCAATGAAAAAAAAAATCAAATACCGAAAAAAACTGCGGCCAGCAAATTAATAATTATCGTTATGTTTTCTGTCCGGGTTCACGAAAAAGAAAGAAAAAACGCGTACGTTTTATTTTCGATGCGGTTCTACGTTTCAAACGTTCGTCTTTTGAACTCACTGCGCTATGGGTGGGGGTACCCGGTTTAATTTTAATCTCGGACTTTTTTTCCACGCCTAAATTGTAGACCGGCGGCACTCGTTTATTACACGAGACGTAGAGTTTGGACCCGAATCGTCGAGTCTAAAAACCATATTATTAATAATATAAACGCGTAGTAATCATCTCGTGGTCGGGGAAGGGGAAGGACGGACGAAGATTAAACGGGGACGGTCATCGTATGAGTGAAAAAAATAAATAATCTAGTGTTTGAAACGAAAACAAAAACGCGTTGTTACACCGATTCTCGGTGTGTCGAGAGGCGGTAGGACTAGTCGGAAAGCAAAGTCCAAAGTCGAACACGACCGACAAGCACGGAGAGCGTGTTTCAGATTAAAACCTGCCGGTCGGTGACGAGCGCATAACGTCGGGGTACTCCGCGGTCTAATTAATATGCGAAAATCGCAACGTAGACGAGGAAAATAAACTCGACCGCGTTGAATCGTAATGATAATATATTACGCGATGATATTATCGCCACACGCGCGGCGAGCTCGACCCCGACCGCGGCGTTCGAAAACACCTATTACGGCGGCGGTGGGACGATTTCCGTCCGCGATTTTCCTCGAGACGAGGGTGTCGATGATAAGAAATACCGAAACACAGAAACAGTCGCTCGTCCGAGTCTCGACGATTATTTTTACATTTTTTACAACACAATCCGTTACGTAGACGACGAACGATGGGCGAATTCGAAGACGGAGGAGAAAAAACGGGGGGAAAACGTGCTGGGAAACGCGAATATTATTATAGCGTCGACGACGAATCCTTGTAACGGTCACCCGGTATAGCTAAACCGCTAACCGCGCGCGTAGGCTCATCTCTCGAAACGAGATTTACGATCGAGGGGAGGGGAGGGCAGGGCCCGAGTACTAATAATATTAATACGATTTCGCGAATTCCAAGTCTCGAGCCGGCGAAACGGCGCGGCGTCATTATCAAACGTGCATACATAATAATCAAACATAATAATAATCGGATTTAAAATATTATTATTATTATTATTATACATATGACGGTGCCGTTCTATTCTGGCGGCGCGACTACAACAAACTTTTCTTAATTAAACGCCGCGCGTCCGACGACGACGACGACGACGACGTTCGCTTTGAACGGGATTGAGTTTCGGCAAAATGATATATACACATGTATGTATATATATACCGTACGACGTCATATATTATACGCTCTATCCGTCTCTTCTCTCTCTCTCGCGCGCACGCGCGTGTGTATAATCGTGATCCCTCGCTATTTCGAACCCTCGTCGTCCTTAACCGTACTAATGACAACCGTCGCTTTTATGTGCCACAAATCTCTGCGTGTGCGTCCCGCGCGTACGATATTAATTAACAAGCTGCGTGTGTGTACGTCTTCTTCCCTACCCGACGACCGTCGCCGCCGCCGCCGCCGCCGCAGCAGCCGCAGCCGCCGTCACTCGTGTCGCGGTAAATTTAATTCGCTAATTGATACGTCGTCGACCCGACTTTGCGAGAGACCGACACACCGGCTTTTCCGTGTATTATAATAACCACTGTTATATTATGCCGCCAGTGTGTATTACCCGCGACAGACGAAACGTTGTTAAACTCGCAGCATGCGATCATCATCGACCATCACCGGCGAGGCCGTAGATTTTCGACGTTTTTTTTCTCCATTTATCGCGTTTTCTTTTTGATATACAAGAGAATACAAATGAGTGGTCGTTTATGGATACAAATGATCCTGGATATCAAATACTTTCAGATGGTGAAATAGTTCGTGGCTTATTTGAAGAAGGTAATACTGAAGAAGAGGAAAATGAAACTGACGATTTGACTGAAGGTGAAAATGGGCCGTCTCATTCTGAAGCTTTTGATGCATTGGATTTGGCGTTTGAGAGGCAAGAAGAATCGAACACCACTCAATTGTTGCGATAAAGAAGATTGACAGACATAGCTGCTCTAAAGTGAAAGTCAACTATGAAGCAAACTAAAATATCATCGTTTTTCAAAATAAAATAAATAATGTGCCAAGTCAGCTTTTTTTTGGTTTTAAAATATATCACATATTATTAATTAAAGCTTATTTTGTTTCAGTTAAATATTATAGTAAAATTATTTGTTTATGGTTACGAATTTTAAATTATATTAAAATTAAATTATATTACATACATAGATACATACATAGAATCTATTCATACAATTATATAACTTTTGATATATCATACGTCAATCATCCGGATATTTGCTTATCCGGACCACCCTTGACATTAATTAGTCCGGATAATCGGAGTTCTACAGTACGTATCACGCGGCTCGTATTACCCGATTCATACGCTTTTCACGCCACAATCACTCCCCGAACAATATCATTACAACTTGTATAGTACGATATCGTTTTTTCTAATCTATTTTCGGCCGCAATTATATACTTTTTATTACACATTTCATTGTGTTGTTATCGAAAATTGTTATTGTGAAACGTTACGAAATTTACATTTACAAACGAGAATATACATTATATTATTATTATATTTCACGTTTATATAATACTGAGCGGCGTTGTCGGGATTCCAAATATAACAATATCGATATTGTAACATCGTCGTAAAATATGATCTTCATCGTAATAATTGTGATCCATACGTCATTATAATCCGTTTGAACATTATAATATGGCCGTAATAAGTTCTTATCGCGCGCGTCGCCACAGAGCTCGGAGTAGTTTAAAACGATTCGACAGTATATTATAATATTACTCGTATTATTATTACGGCCGTGCGTTTTCGTTCTAGTTTTTAACCTCGTTTCCAAACATCTGTGTGTTGGGTGATTATTATCGAGTATTGAAAATCGTTTTTTTTTTCTTTTCTTCTCGTAATTAAATACCATTCGAAGGCATATTCTATTAATCACGCGCGCGCGCGCGTTCTACCAGCACGAATTCAATATCAGCGGGCGAGAGATGTTTATACGTTTGTTCTCAACGTAATAGGTATTGTTATATCGACTTGTAAAAATACAAGTATTTTATATGGCTACATAGAAGAAGAAGAAGAGAATAAAACAATACGAACGACGTGTGACATCTACTTGATATAGCAATCAATTGATGATATGTTCCAAAAGAAAATAACAAAACTACTCATAATGCTCCGTCGCGATCGCGGATAGATTTGAACGCCGAGTCGTCCGACTTGTTGGAATACAATCGAAACGAATGAAATTTTAAATTATTTCACGAACATTTCAATACTTTCAACGATCCCGGGGTGATGTGTGGCAGCGCGTTACGTCGTAACCTACGCGCTTTGTATGAAATTGAACGTCAACGATATTATATTCTTGAAAAGACGTACGTAATACGCGTAGTTATTACGGTAGTTATACGTATGTATTATAATGTAATACGTTTAAGCGTGTAATTCAATTATTTCATATGATATTTACAGGGGTTTTTTTTTTTTTTTTATAATGTTCGGTCTTATTGAATTACGCTTGGCCCGCTATTAAATTATATATTTTATACATCATACGTACATACGAGTTTCGGTATTAAAATAAAAAACCGTAAATTTTACGGAGGAAATACACAAAGCCGTTTTAAATAATTAACAAGCAGATTTTCGACAAAATACGTACTACCTAGGGGGGGGTGGAGGGGGGGGGAATAAATGACAACGGTTGTTAAATTTCACATCGGTTGTTAATCCGATGCAGGTGATTCGATTAATTCTCACGTTTACACGTAAAACGTACGATAAATATAAAATATATTATACGTATGTAATAATATACAAGTGACAATTATAATTAAACAGGGGGAAACGTACGTTAATCGAAAACACCTGCTCGTCGCCGCCGTACGACTGTGTATATATATATACGCATTTTATATACATATTATTATCGTCGTTAAAATACGATATCGTATTATCGTGTAGGTATCGTGTGCATCGACCGGGCGGGGAGAGATATGAATCTGTTTTTGCGCGGTCGCGGTTAAAAGTGACGACTTCCTATCCGTTTGGACGTTGACAATATCATTATTATTATTGTATTACACGACTGCGGACGCGCACGCACAGTATATAAACACGATATAATATAATACGCGGCCCGCCGCCGCCGTCCCTGTTCGTGCGAGCGTATTGTGAAAACGCTGGTCGACCGACGACGACGGTAGATGTTTTGCCACATCGTATACGGGGTTCCCTGTCAAAATACTCATCACCGCACCGTCGGGGCAACGCCTGGCTGTCGCAGATCCGATTTGCGCCCGAAATAACGGTGAAAAAATCGTTTTCGTGTATTATTATATACATCATAATACTACGACGAAACGACAATATATATTATTATATGCCTTTCAAAGGTTATTAATTTATTATTACCTAGTGCGGCGGTACTTTTCTTCTCGTCCGCCTCGTCGGGGTTCCGAATCAACAATTTTCTATTCATTTTCTATCCGGTCCGCGACAACACAACAACTACCGTGTGATAAAATCGGCGGGCGGGTCGGCGGGACGCTTCGGCGTTTCAATAGATAAAATATAACGTTTTGTTACTCTTATTGACGAGTTTTGTGCTATATAATACTTATGGAATCCCTCGATAGCGTGTACTTTATTTTTTGAAAGGACGTGTGGATGGTTTGAGAAAATAAATTTCGGCCCGCGTGGAAGGACACAAGAGGATAATACTGTTCTGAGTATCGGAATTCGATCGACACGCCGACCAAGTTTCCCTGCCGATTCGCGAAAACCAGAGTTGGACGAGGAGTCGCGTCGTCAAATTAAGTTGTGCGCGCGAGTTTAGAGTACAGCGCGACGACGACGAGAACACTGCAAATTTACATAATATGTAACGATTTTCGAAGAAGTCGTTCGACGGGCGATCCGCGACAATTGTTCGCGTCATAGTCGTGAGTCATCGATTAAACCCGTATCGCGCACGGGACCCCTTCGAACTAAATAATAATTAGCCTTGGCGGTAAAAAAAAAAAAAAACAGTCCGTTCGACCACCGTTTATTATTATCGCGCACTATATATGTTATAAATTATAATATAATTCACGACCGCCGGGACGATATTTTATACTATTAAAAAGAACGAGAATCAATCAGTCGCGTTACAGGATGATTAATATTATATATTATTATTATTATTAGTGCCCGCGAGTTTTATTACCGCGTCTCCTGTAATAATTATTAATGCGCTACCCGTATATCATATATTATACGTGTTCTCACAGGTCATATCGCGCGTAGAAAAAAATTAAAATTAAAACGTCGTCGCCTTCGTCCGTGTCCCTCGTGTGCCATTGGCGGTGAGTTTTTTCTCTCCGAAAGAATCGAATACCGTTTAATAATATTATCGAATTCGATCCGCGCCTATTCTCTATACACGTACGACTGTAATTACCAATATATATATATATGCGTGTGTCTAGATACGACTGCCCGCGGCGGATAACCGTCGTCGCCCCGTTGAGAACTCGCGAATTATTATTCCCACGTATATTATAATAACCGCGGCCGTATGAATACGTGCGCGCGATAAATTTCAATCGAAACACGTCGATGCGATACGACGCGTTATTTAAACGTAAAGCGGTTTCATTCTCCCGTTTTTCCTCCGAAAATACAAGAATACACGACGTATATATTATTATATAGAGGTATATACGTTTTTCGATAAACCGGAACGACGAACGCGCTCATATTATAATAATGCGGTGCCCGTGCATTATACATATAATATGCGCGCGGCCGCCGCCGCCGTTGACGGATTTTTGGGGACGAATATATTTATTACGCCGCGCATAGGTAGGTACCACTGGCGTTTTATAATAATAATAATAGGTACGAATAATGCCCATTAAACACATTTTTAGTTTTTAAAAACGGGCCCGGCACCCCTTATGCAAAATTTCTCCGATACATTATAATATGCGCGCGCGTATATACCTACCTACCTACCTACTGCATCGCAATAATAATAATAGTCGGTACACACGTATACACGCTGACCGTGGGACAATGGACGGTCGCCGCCGCCGGGACGTAAATAAATCATACACAATGGACAACGGCTTCTACTCGTCCTGCCCGGGTCGTATGTATAATATATATATATATACGTACATAGGTACGTGTACCTTACACGGCGGCTGCAGGAGTATTCCCCGTCCTTCGACTCTCATATACATAATAATAATAATAATAAGACACTGCTGACCGTTTTGTTGTCGCTTTGTGCTGCGGCCGCATACTCGTATAGTACATGCGCGCATTTGCTCCTCTGTCGTCCGGAGGATATTTTCGCATATTGTATCGATTGGATTTTATTCAAATGACGGCCGATAGTGTACACATATATATATAATAAAACATATTTATAAGTCTCTCTCTCTCTGTCTCTACGTCACTCCCTTTTGTGCGTACAATATGCGTACGCGCGCATCTCTGACCATTTCCCAGGGTCCAGACGGCGACAACCGGTATTCCGGACCCGGATAACCGCTACCGATAGTAATAATATAACCGACGACGGTGCCGCGCGCCGTATTATCAACGCGCGATTATTAAAGAACGATGCACGGGCGCGCGGCGACCTTTGATTTCGAAAATCCCCCGTGGCCGCGGCGAACCGGTCACGCGCGTCGTCAACAACAGTTCTCGGGGACCCGGTTTCGGTCCAGCTTCGACGGGGTCGCGCGGTCTCACTCAGGAAACCCCAAACTAAAAGCTCGTTCGCTCTATATTTCTCTCTGCCGCATATACACGTACAATTAACAATACGTCCAATAGCAGGCCATACACGGAAGGTTTTTCCGTCAGTTTTGGAATGGCATTCCAAAACTGTCGATCAGATCGTCAGTTCTGGTCCGTCACGGTATAAAACTGTTGATACCCATTCACGGTCATTCTAGACGGAAATGATGACGGAAAAGAACTAGCACAGGATAGAGATAGATGGGGAGGCAAGTAGTTGTTGCGGCAATGGACCTAAATGGCCCGTAAAAGCCAAAGAAGAAGAAGAAGAAGATAGAGATAGATTTTATCACGGTCTACGTATTATATACGGGGCCGGGGGCTTGGTTTGAAAAAAACTCCGCCGCGGTAATACGCACAGTATAACGCGGAAAGGGTACTAAACTGTTGCACATTTCATAAATTAGAATGAGAGTAAACAAAGAATACAGCTGGCCTTAGTAATCTTAGAAATATAACTCAACACTAAACGTATTATTTGAAGAAACAGATTCGATATACGACGTCGAGTAGTCCTGAAGTCTCATAATAACACTATAATTATTAATCAGTTGCAGGTACATTCGAAAATCTTGAAACTGCTACCATTAGTACTCGAAAACCGACTAGAGAAGATGGAATAAGATTGATGCGGCAAATTTTGCGTACATTTTGTAAGGTAAACAACGTTCGTAATTAATAGATGAATAATTTATTTTTAAAAAACAATATCGTTTCAACACGTTTCGTCGACCTACTGAGGTATATTTTGTATTGCTCAATTCGTGAAACGGGCGATTTATTAGAAATCGTTTGCCCCCTATCGAGCAACACCCGCCCGGCCGAAAAAAAAAACCCTCCCGTCTCGCGAATCGGACGATTTCATCTTCGGGGTGTAACATAACAATATAATAGCGCTGTGCTCGGCGATTTTTTTCAATGGCAATCGTCATGCGCTATGTGTGCGTACATGGTCGCGCGACCGGTTGGAAATCACAAAAAAAAAACCATCTTGACGAAATTAAAACATCGTATCGCGCGTGTCCGCGCGCACCGTTATACACACACACACACACACACATACATATTATTATATATCATCGCGTCGAGTTTAGAAACGTGAAAAAAAAACTTAATGTTTTAACGGGTTTTGTCGCGTTGTACACGATAAACACAATAATTATTATAATATATTATTATAACGAAACGATATTACAACTTGTTATCCGAGAATCGTGTAGGTATTATATGCGTAATAAATTTAATAAATTATCGTAAAAGGTGTTGTCACACGACGGAAACGTTTTGGACGCGCATGAATATTGATAGGACGACCGGGTTCGGCGCGTACGCGTTATAATATATTATTGTACATAACAACGACGGCGACGCGGTCTTTTTTTTTTTTACGAAGTCCTGACGGCGCTGCGGTTTTATATTTTATCGCCGGTCTTTTAATTAAATCGAACGCAGTGGTCTAAATTATTATATACTGCGACGACGACGTTGATTAAAAACACACACAAGCACGGCGGACAACCGAGTATAATAACATTGATCGCCGTGACTTGGCCCCGAAAAATATCGGATTCGCGACGCGTATACACATCGATGCGAATCGTTATTCGCTCGCGCCAAAAAAATATCAGTTCTCCTTTTCTAATACACGATAATCACGATTACACAGGTATTCACGTGCCCGATAAAGTCTAAACCGAGCGCAAATATCCATGAGAATTACGGATTACGAAAATCACGCGATACAAATCGGGCTTATTAGATTTATGATTATTGTAATAATTCGATTTGTATTTTTTGTTTCGGGTAATTTATTTACAGCTAATAACAAACGTTCAAAAGTATATTATAATTACCTAGTATTTAAAACGAATGACACGCGATGATCGATATATGATCGCGAATTAAAAAATAAATAAACATCGCCGATCGATATTAGTGTATAAGCTCGTCGAGTTTTATCAACTTGAAAAAGAAAAGCGATTTCAATCGAAATGTTCAATCGACGTTCGTACGAGTATAATAATATTTTCGTTTATTTATCCTCCTTTGGGAGGAAACGAAAGTACACTTGTCCAGTTATGACATCCGGGCGAATAATACTAAAACGTCGATTTCGGGCCGAAACAACGAATCGTCGAACGAAGAAAAATGGGAAAAGGCTCAGTCATCAGGCTCGCGCAGACACGAGAAACGCTGTTTGTAAAAAGATAATAATATATTGTTTCTTTCGTCCGTCGCGTAACGTTCGTTTACCGTTTTCGCTCGTCGTCGCGACCGTACCTGCGCGCGGTTTCGGAGAGAACAAAACTACACAAGCATATTATGGAGGTACTCGGCTAGCGATTGTGAAACGCGAACGGTCAATCGTCTTTTGACGACCGACGACTGCACTTACTCGGATCGTTTCAAAAGTGAAACATTAGTATTTTACACGTATCATATACGGGGTACGCGCGTGTCTCGAGTACATCCGAGTGTAAATATTATTAGACCCTCCGCGGGCGTCGTCGCTGTAAACAAACGGACGTCCGCTCGCCGAGATACAGTAATATCTCGTAACTGCATCGCGTCGTATTATTATTGTGCACACCTATTACAATGCAAACGCACGAAAACGAAAACCTGTTTTACCCTTCGGCGGCCAAACGCTCGCGAATTACTCACACTCGCTGATCTTTCTTAATGCTTTGGCGTTTTGTTTTTTTCATTCTTTTTTTTTAACGCTCTTATTTTCTACACGGACCGCGCGAACGAAACGAAATCGAAACGGATCGTCCGTTCGACGAAACAATAATATCATTACTACTTTGTTGATCGTTGAAAAAAGTTTAAAAAAATAGACATTATTGTAAAACTGATACTTACTCGTTTATATAAAGGTAAAAGGCTTTAGGCTTTGCTAAAAACTTAACGTATCGAGTTTTGCCGAACAACGAGAAGAAATGTGTTGAAATATTGTGTTGCTCTCGATCATGAGCCTCTAGAGACAAAATATCCACAACAATTTAATACACTATTATTTGTCGTTCGAGTCAAGAACTACGATGCAAACAATACTGTTTCCAGACGTTGTTTTGTTTGATTTGCCGGCATCGCGATCGAGACGATTGTTCGTTTGTTTGTTTTTCGTCCCAAAAAGGAAAAGTTTTAACTATCGCCGTGCATAGTAAAGCGACGACGACGTTCCCGCATGAGCTTGTATAGTAGGTAACTTTGAACGCGTCGAACTATCAATTTATAAGTTTAAACCGGTGTCGCAATAATATAAGGCGTCTTCTTCTCGGGCAAACAACGTTTACTCCAACGAAATACACACTTTCAATTATTGTTTTGTAAATTGTAATGACGAAATCCAATAAAGATTCAATTCACCGAAACGCCGTCGTTGACGTTATACACCGTCGTCGTCGGGATTAGATATAAGTATTCGAAAAATAGGAAGCGGAACGAAGAGGATTATGTTTGTATTTGCGTCGTTGTTGAAATTTAAAACGCGATTTTCGGAAAACCCGCAAGAATCGTCGCACGGTGCACGTATATTGTATGAAAAAAAAAATATTAAAATAAACGCCGATTCGGATTCGATAAATTATTGCTTGTTTGCGGGCGCACAATGATGCCGTGAAAAATTCTTTGTTCGAAAAAAAAGCTTTTGTCAAAACGATCCATAATAGTGGTCGCGATCCGCGCGGCATATACGCGCGCACGTTATGGTATTACCATAACTCTACTTCGCTGTCGACCCTGTCCCAAAGTACTTCGATTTATGGCCCACGCGAATTCGACGAACACACACACACAAAATCATACGTTTTGGCGTGCCCGAGTGTGTGTCGTGCCATCGACTAACCCTTATAACGATGATTAATATCGAAAACGAAAGCAAAAAAAAAAAAATGAAAAAATAAGAATTTTAAAGCTTTCACAACACGTGATAAACCACGTGTAAGTTTGATTAGCCGACCCGTCACAGCTTCGCCCGTGATTGGTTGTTTATTTTGCCTTCGGACCATGATAATATGTAGAATTTTTTATTCAAATATTATTGTTTAATGTGATCGGCAAGTAAATATAAAAAAAACGGTTAATGAAAACGGATTGAAATTTTTCTAGCGGTTTTATATACTTTTTTTACTGACAAAAGTGGTACTAAAACCTTCGGCAGAGTGTCGGGTTTCAGCCAAATCGGTTCGGTAGTTTTCTCGGATAGCGCGGTCGTAGAAAACCCCTTACAATTTAATATATATAGTATAGATAGATTATATCGTGAAATTAGTATTGTGAACCGGTCGTTGTTTTATAAACTGCGACTGAATATTTTACTTGCTCGCGAGCAAGTGTTTACTTTTCGATTTATGAATTACGACTCGCGCGACTTAAATTGTGATTTTTAAAAGGCCCTCTTATAATACGCCGTCTTCTCTGCCGCGAATTATTATTTTACCCGACAGCGTTGCGTTTATTATTGTTATCGATATGGCGAGTAGCAAAATGCACATACGAGTTTTTATCAATCGGAAAGCGCGCGCGCGGTCGTAATAATATGACGATGACGTAATATACGAGAAACGAGTCGTTCGAACACAACACTCGCGAACGAGAACGTCAAAAAAACGTCGTCGTCCCCGCAGAGACACATGACCGCGGTATACAAACGTCTCGCGGAATCGTGTCGGTCCCCGAGACAACGGATCCGGCCACTTTGTATATTACACACGCGAGGCATGCACACGTGCATAATAATATGTATATAGACTTCAACTTGTTTTCGTACGACGACGTGGGTGTGTGTATCCACTGTGACATAACAACGTGTACGTATCGTGTCCAGGGGCGGATTCGTGCACAACTACCGCGTCAACTGCCTCACATGAACCGAACACTTGCAAAATTTCAACTACTTTTTCTATTCCTACGCCCACGTTGTTCGACGGACTAGTTTTCGATATTTTAGCGCGGCGCCGGGTTTCTTTTTTTTCTTTTTTTTTTCGTTTTCATTTGCGAAAATCAAATCCAGTACAGTATGGCGCGCGCACGCGCTACGGCTTGACCCGAAGGTCAATAATACCTCCCCCTTTCTGTTTATATAAAAGTATACGCGTCGTTTATACGTAAATGTTATATATTATATTATAAATCGACACCGAGCGAATAACGCGTTCGAATAATATCTCCTACGTTGACTTTGGGAAGTCCGATGTCGTCCGTTTTGAGTTTTGCGAGTGTATCTAATGCATCGGTTCCCAAACTTTTTCAGCCTCGGAGCATTTTTTTAAGGAGAAGTTTCTCGTGGAGCCCCAAGAAATATTTAACGTTCATTTGCATTTGCCTGTGTTCTATGAAGCATAATTAACACGAACTGTATACATACGGACAATAAAGGAAACAATAGTTTTAAAAGAACTGGAGAAAATATTGTTTATTATTGAAATCTACAAAATTAGAATAAAACTAGTTAAAAATATTTAAAAATAATACAACGTTACATGTATATTGTATACATCTTGGTAAAAAATTTCAAAATATTAATTTTTTTGTGTAATAATGAACGGAGCCCCAGGGGCTCCGCGGAGCACAGTTTGGGAACCGCTGATCTATAATGTAATCTAATGTGAATCTACTCGACGACGTTCGGTCGTACGAAGTGTGTTATTTTCGCTTTGCTTTGGTCGACCACCCTTCGGACGGGGTTGGCCTTTGGGCTAGAGCGCGATTGCCGTCGGAGTTGATTCTGTCGAAAAGCCGGTTCCGGCGGTAGAAATTCGCCGTACTCGTCGGATGCGAAATAGTCGTTTTCCATATGCGGTTTACAAAACTCACCGGAAACTCGGGCGCCGTGGATTTCGTTTGCGACTATAGGCTCCGCGGTCGACGCACGGGGAAAAGACGAGAAGATGACGCCGATCGCGGAATACGGATCCGCGACGGAAACCGCGGCTAGTGTCCTCCTAACCGCGTCGTTCGCACGGTCGCTCGCGCACGCACGCGGTCCAGAGATATTATTAATCGTCACGGCGGCGGCGTTATTAAATGCGTTTTATTATATTATTAAATATACACGTACATATAATATAAGAGGAGATAAGACGCGCGCGGGCGATTGTGAGTCGGTCGCGTACCTATAGGGGACACAAAAGCGGACATTCCTCCGGAGACGTGGAGAGAGGAGACCACGGCCGACCGGCGCGGCGCGGCGGCGGGCGGTGGCGTGAGAAAACGATTAATTACCGTTGTCGTTATTATTATTATTATGCGCGTCACACCGCACTCGCCGCGAAAGGATTAACAATAATTAATAATAATAATACACAACGCGCGACACTATATGTATAAATACAAATATACGAGTATATATGATGCGGCTCGGCTTGGCGAGTATTTATACGTATCAAACACACTTTGTTGTTGCACAAACGTTTATATACGCCGCCGTGACGCGTGTGTCATCGGCGACGGACAGACGGCTTCGCGATGATTTATTTGACGCGCCCGTACGGGGTAGTTTAGTCGCGGAGTCATAATTGTGCGTGCGTGCGTATATATTTCGCTTGTTTCGCCAACGGTAATAATTCACGGACCAAACTCGACCGACAGAATCCTGCGCGTATGTGGTTTGTGCGCGGAAAACGAGCTCGTTCCGGCGCGAATAAATTATACGACCCGGGGGGCCTACTACTGCGGCTCGTCCGAGGGGCTGCTTTCGAAACCGAAAACTACCAGTCAACACCGTCCGCCGTCCGCGTCTGAAATCCGTCACAGGCGCGTGGACGTAAAAAGTATAAGGCGAAGCGTGTGTTTTTCGAGGAGCACGGATTTTCAACGCGGATTCTCGTAGTTTTTTCAACGGGCGAAAAAAATACCGAACGCCCACGAGAGCAGCGGCAAAAATCGGTCGGAAATATTCTAGCGATGCAGTCTCTACACGTTCGTCCGAAATCCGTCCGCTTCGGTGATCCTTCCTGCGGACGCGATCGCGGTATTATCGATGCTGTTTGTTGATTCGTGATGAATAATCGCCGGAGGTCTTGGAATCGAACGTTTCCTATAGAGCTCCGTAACGGGACTTCTGTCGGTGATAATATTTGATAATCGGGAATAATGACGACGGTCGTGCCGCCGCCGCCGCCGGCTCGATTTGTACATAATTATTAGGGGACGTAATATTTCGGATAAAATAAGTGGAGGGATGAAAAATGTAAATCGTAATAAGTGGAGTATCTGCGTATATTACGAATTCACGTACAATCGCGCGGACTTAGGTACACTATTGAGGCTGCAGCTGCACCAATGGTATATGAATATTATTTCGGCCCCCACACGAACCTGTTCAGCGGGGCCCATTATCTTTTTTTCGGAGAAACAAACTAATAATAATTATTATTATTTTTTTATTGCGTTCCGTATGCGCGCTGTGGAATTATGTTATTGTTCGCGTATCATATTATTACGAATTCTAAGTATGAGCGGCACTCTTTAAGTCAATCGATTAACAGCATTACTACGAGCACGGATAACAAATATTAAAAGAGAAATAACAATGTAGCAATACCCAACCTTCGCACGCGGCTCTATTGTCGCAAAGGGATCTGAGAGATACAAATATAGTATTGTCACGGGCCACGTGACCGGCGGCGATGAGAATCGGGTCATCTGAAAAACTGAGAACGACTGTTGAAAAAAACCCATTGAACCGTCGTCGTCGACCACCCT
Source organism: Drepanosiphum platanoidis (assembly GCA_948098885.1). Taxonomy (NCBI): domain Eukaryota; kingdom Metazoa; phylum Arthropoda; class Insecta; order Hemiptera; family Aphididae; genus Drepanosiphum; species Drepanosiphum platanoidis. Next base: position 9,095,482 of record OX402537.1, read on the forward strand.
AGGATCTTTCTCCGAAAAATGGTCTATATATTATTATTATGTGTGTGTGTGATCTCAAGTCTATATAAGGACGATCTAGTCCTTAGGTTCTCGAAAAGGGCTTCGACTATACGACGGCACTGTGACAATAATTTAATCCGCGAAATCTATACGGCAAAGGTCAACCGCCGTGTCGTTGTGTACAACTCGTCGGCCGACTCGTGGACCGTCGGACGATATAATATATATTTCACGCGCGCGCTTAAATAGAATATTATAATTTACGTTTTCTATATACGTTTAATTTAATATACGTGTGTATACTTGCGTAATGCGCACGCGTTTCGTAATACGCGTACGCGATATTATATTGTCTCGGTCGGCGAGCGTGCAGACCGAACTCGCGGACGCCCACCGCGCGCGTTTTTTGTTGTATTTGATCTATATAATATAATATTTATCTGTTTCGGAACGCGGCGCGACGGTTATTAAACACGATAATAAACGAATATAAATACGGGCACACGTACGCGCGCACACGACGAATCGTGCGCGCGATCGAGCCCGACGCGTTTAAACTGCACAATATAGCGCTTCGCGATATTCTGTAGTATTGTGCCGTTGCAGTTTTTACACAATAAACACGTGTGTGTGTGTGCGCGCGTGTGTGAATATAATATATACGAGCGTTGGGTTAAAACGCGCGAGAGGGAATAGAAAAAATAGTAAAAAACAGTCTCGTTTGATAATAACGCGTATGTGTAAAACATAATATCTGCGCGCGTATAGTGCGAGCCGTATTAGTATATATCAGGGGTGGCCACAACGAGGCTCGCGAGCCGCATGCGGCTCTTGAACCAAATTTAGACTAAAACTAATAAAATTCTGTTAGAATCGTTAGAAACGTGAGATAGTGTGTTTATTGCCACCGGTTTCGTTATTCGTTTAAATTAATTAAATCTAAATATCGATCTGTCTGATGAACATTTAGGTGAACTTGTGCGAACTGCGCTTACAAATTATCAGCCAGATTTCAATAAACTTACAGAAAAAATGAACACTCGAAAAAGCACTTCTCGTGAGTAAAACAACAATAATGTTAATGTTAATAATGTCAATAATGATCATTTTTTTGTGTAGTGTAAAAAATAATAAATGTTCCTTTATTTGATTTAAAATTAAAAACGTGTCTTCATTAATATCGCTTTACAATGTGGCTCGCCTCGAATTACTTTTATAAATTTGCGGCTCCCTAAGTTAAGGTTAGTGGCCACCCCTGGTATATATATTATTATCGAGCGCGCGGTATAATTTTCGTCGTCGCTACCTGACAAAATACAATGCGCGCGCGCGTGTATTAACCGCGCGACCGCGGTGAACATTCCGATTCCAATGACATTATTATTATTATTATTAAACAGAAGTGCCGCGGGTATGTGTCCTTATTATACGCGGTCGTCTGAGCTAATAAAATCTACGGAACCGTTCATAACGCGACATTATAATACGCCACTTATTACGACGTACACCGCTACTTCATACATATATATATACGAGTATATTATGTATATATATATTAAGGGATTCTGCCGCGGCAGTGTGTGGCCTGCGCGGAAAATCACACGGGCGACCGCATCATTTCCCCAGGGGACGTATGAAACCCAAGTGACCTTCGGCTATATCGCAAATCCAATCTGGACCCCATATACCCGGCGTAACTTGATTAAGGCTCCGGAGAAGTCAAATTAAAAAAAAAAAATGAATAGAGAGAGAGAGAGAGAGAGACAGACGGCGTATTTGTTCGTTCTTCTTTTCATTTTTATTCACCGCGTTTTTTTTTTGCCTTTTTTTCTTCTTCTCTGTTTGCCCGGGGCTCTGTACAAATAACGCGACAGTCAATATCACGCGCGCGCACACACACGTGCGTATTATAATACGGACGTTCGTTTTTACACACCACGTTTGTAAAAAGAGAAAAGACAAGAGGCGACGATTTTCGTCCACGCGCGATTCGATAATAATTTTATATTCTATACTGCGAGCGTTCGATTCGTCTCTTTATTCGGCGATTTTCCGACCGCGTTTCCCGCGTTTCCCGCGTTTTACGGCGCAATGCGCGTACGCCGAAAGAATAACACCGACGATTTGAAACGTCCCCGCGAATCGGTATTTCAATATTGTCTAAAGGTGATCCGACCGCGAGAGGCTCGATGGACCGTATTATATTACCAGCGGAATGGCTGGGCAGACGCGGTTTCGGCCTATGTATATAATTTTACACGCGCCGCTATAAATGAACCTTTATTATTATTATTATTATTATCGTCGTTATATTATTGCCGTCATCTCGCGTGCTCGGGGAGACTGTCCGCCGTCGTCAGAAACGCCGCGCCGGCGACGACGGTTTCGTGGACCGCGGACGATATTATAATACGTACCTACTCGCGTGTGCGTATACATGTGTACTATATTATAATATGCCGACGACGACGGACCGTTTGATTGACAGCACAATGGCTAAAGCGGTCGGCGGCCGTGTTTCGGAGAGACGTGTGTGATATTTACCCGTACGTATTAATATTATAACGCCGCGCCGTGGGTATATTATGTATAACATTAATATTATATTATTATCGTGTACGAATGTTCGCGCCGGAATGATTAGTGTTGCGTTCGGTCGCGTTGATTAATGGGACCCGCCGTTGCCGAAGTCTCCGCGGCGGCGGCGGCGGCGGCGGCGGCAGGACGAGGAATGCGCCTCGCGTCCGCCGCGATCGTGCCGTACGATCCTTCGCGTTCGCGACGCGTAAAAGGACGACTTTCCGAGCGAAACGACCAGTACGCGTTTTCTTTTTCTCCGGTCAGTTTTATCCGGTGCGTTTCGGGCCAAAAGAATCGGTCGGATTTTCGACTCGAAAAACGTGTAGAAAAGTAACAACGAGAACAGTACAAAACAGTAAACACAACGCATTATTTCTGTGTCCTAGACCGAATTGATGATAATATGGACCGACTTTCGTGGTGTACACGAACTCCGTAAATACGCGAGGAATAGTTTTGAAAAAAAGAAAAGAAAAAGGATTCTTTCGGTTTTTGTGAACAACCGCGAATCAAAAACAACACGGTTTCACCAGAGGCGGTCGTGTTGTTACGTGAAATGTGTGTTCGTTTTATAAAAACCATGTAATATGTACCCGATAATAATTATTGATCATATTATTATTTATAATCGCGTTTACGTGTTAAGTCACGGTGTGAAAAAAAGAAGAGAAAAAAAGACCTCGTCGTTATCTAACCTTATCAAATATATGCGCGTACACGCGATGATGTATACCAAAACATTAATTAAAACCGATAACGTATGGTTTTATCGCTATTCGACATGTTTATGGTTTCCGCCGGTATCGTTTATACATCGGAATATCATATTATAATATACGAGTAGAGAATAGTGTGTAACCTATTTTTTCACTATTTATATTAACGGGCACGTATTTTACCATTGCGAATTATGCAAATCGAAGAATCAAATCAGTACTTACCAGTCGACGAGAGATCATAAATACGCGTTTCTAAAAAAGAAAAAAAAAATCATTAGATCGGTTTCTTTTTATTTAACGCGTTATTTATACAATTCGCGCGCGCGCATTATTATAATATTATACAGTATCTGTGCAACGATAATAGTAAAAACTCGCGATCGATTAAACGTGGACACTATTATCGTATCGTGTTATTACCTATTCAACGGTACATAAACACGAATACATAATATATGTAATTTACGTGTAAATCAATGTGATTTAATATGCCTACAATGTTCTATTGCGGCTTCAAAAACGTATATGAAATTCAATTATTATAAAAGACTAAAGAATTTGAACGTTTCAATGTCCTTCTGAAAACAAGCACTATGAAGTCAACACTAGGACGTGTGTCGTATACGCCGATCAAATCGATCGTATAGACACAAACACACAAAATTAATATACTTTTAAATTTATTGAAAATCTTCCTACAGTAGTCGAGTCTCACGACCACCGGAGAAGTGCCCTTTATTTTATTGTTTTTATTCCTTATATAAACTTATACGGCAAAATGTTTATACGACTAGGCAACAGGATGTCCTATTACAATTAAAGCGGAAAACCAATAGTGTCATATTATTATTAGTATCGGCACATTTTGGTTCCCATAGAACATTTAGTTAGTGTCTAGTATTACTAACTAATTCTGTTGTCTAATATTACAAGGTGTTTTTATAAGTTTATATAAATAATTGCTTAATACTACACGTGTATAACTTCTCCTTAGAACGGTTAAAAAAAAAAGAAACGGCGGTGCCGACAAGTGTTCGAGTGTACTCAAAAGTACGCGGACTCAATAACGCCTACATTACCCGTCGTCGGCTTCCACGCGAACGCGATTAAAAAACTAAAACCGTACGCCGCGCGCCGCCGCGTTCGAATGTCTGAATACAGTGTTATATCCTTTGCAGCGCGCTCTGAGAATTTCTAACGTTATGCGTCTATATATTATATATTTTTAGCATCAAATACAAAAAAACCATATAATATACGTCTTATGTTATGTAATATTACGAGTATGACTTTGAAATCGCACGCGTTTCGATTCGATCGTGAGCAGCCCGCTTCCACCGCGGCGGTACGCATACGTACGTTTCGAATGCGTATTCAATATCATATAAAAACGATACCGCGATACGCGCGGACATTGTACCGTATATTATCGATTGTTTTCGAATATATTGCCCGGAGGCCCCCGCGGGGGTCTCGTGTGCGCGCGGTTGCCCCACATCTGTCATCGACGCGACACTATTGTGTCCGCGGCCCGAGTGCCTACGCGGTCCTCGAGTGTCTACAAGACGTCGGCGAGGGCGCGCATTACGTATAGGGGCACGCATATGCCGGCGTGACGTCGTCGCCCTCGTGTAATATAACAACGCTCGAGAGAGGTAGACACACTGTTAATAATGCGATGGATTATTATTATATCCCGTACGTGTATGTATATACAGGCGGATCGAGATCGGCGATAATTAGTTTCGATATCGCACAGGTTGTTTTCGTGTCGTCCGTGTGCGCGCGGCTCTCGTAACGACGGGCACTCGTAAAATAGGGTGTGAACCGAGACGGGAGTCGTTAAAGTGGACGAATGAATAAAATCGCTGTACCACGCTGAGAGCGATTGTGCTGGAGGCTGTAATAATACAATTATATACGAGTATTATACGTATGCGCGACGAGTTAAACCCCCATAGGCGTGAACCTCTTTTTTTTTCCAAACGATTATGATTTTCGCGTTCAACACGAAGTGTCCGTCTCGTAATACTTATACGAATAAATACGAACAAAATTAGACTAGGTTTCGCTGTGATGAGTCGCGATCGTACGAGAAATACTATTATTTACTGCCACGAAACGCGATTTTCACATTTTTTTTTTTTTCATATTTTCCTATGCTCGATATTCGATTCTAGGAAAGACGTTTAACATTCGTCTTATCTATAATACGCTATTAAATAACTCAATAAATTTAATTCGTTCGCTATATATATATATATTATATTTATTTTTTTTTACGATCTCATTACTTATCTCTATTTTTCTACTGACGCGTTTCACAATAACTAACAGTTCAGTGTTAACTCCGCGTCGAGTTTTTTTATCAGAAGTTTTAGGTACCGTCGTCGTGTGTCTGTGATTGGAGGGGGAAAAAAAAAAACAACCGTCCGAACCGATTACGGCCGTAATAATAAGAAACCGTCTCTCGGACCGACCGATAAAAATAATTTAATAATATTATACAGCGGTGTTGTTTAGAGTTGGACGACTGTATACGGAACAAATCAATAATAATAATTTCTCCTTTAAACGGTATCATAAAAATTACAATCGAAACCGTACACATGGGGAAGACCTCTTTGGCCTCGTCTCCGTTATTACATAATTGATCGATGACTTTTATCGGTTTGAAGAGGATACGGTCAAACGTTTTTTAGTGTGCCTACTCTCACGGTGCGACCGTTGTCGTCGTCGTTTAAACGCGGCGACGAACGACGTGTATTATTATGTTACGCGTGCGGACGGCGCCAATGTGTTTGCGCCAAAAAAAAAACCCTGTCGAAATGTGAACGCCCGAGTTGCATACGATTAAAATCGAACCGATCGGACGACCGAGACGTACACATGTGTCATAGACTTTCAGAGAATCGCGAGAATCAGCGCCGTTTCAAAATATATACAGGAGATAATAATATAAATACATAAAAAAAAAAGGAGTGATATTCCAACCATCGCCGGATGAATAGATACGTCGATGACGTGTTTTACACGCGATTTTTCGAACGTGGCGACGACGACGGGAGAGATTTTAGCGCCCGTTTACGAAACGCGCGCTTACAGTTATAATATTATCCTTAAACACGGACGACAAAGGGACGTCGTCGATGGAACGAATTCACGAAAGTCCTGCAGATCGTTCCGAATCCTCGTGGGCACGATATCGCGGTCCCCCTCCCGCTCCCCCGGGCAGCTGTTTGTCCCTTCCGTCCTTCCGGCGCGGCGCCGAGAAACGTCGTCACGCCGTAAACGAGTGTGGCAATTATTATTATTACGGCGCGCGTATTGCAGGTACGACGCTCGACACCGAATCGATCACACGTTGCTGATATAATATACACCGTATTAGAGAAAACATCATCGTACTGCGTCCATTGCGGACAATATTTCAACGTTCGAATCGAATTACTTAATCGTGCCGCGGCCGTATACGCGCCTATATCGTAATTTATTGCCAATATTAACGACGCGCGCGGTTCACTCGGCAGGACGACGAAAAATAACCGCTCGTTTCGCGGTCGGATATAAGTGAAAACGCCGTTTCCTTCACTCCGGGGCAAACCGCAGTTACTGATGCAGGTACCAGCATATACGTATATATGTACATTTGTATAGGCATACACTCTCCGCGCGAATTCTCAGCATTAATCTTCGCCGCGGACGACGTTTTTTTTTTTTTTAACTCTCTCGAAAACCACTGGATTTTAAAAGACACGCATAACGTAGTTAATTTATCGGCCGCTCGGTACGAATCCTCTCGGTTACAGGGACGCCGCCGAGTAAACATCATACGTTCGACGTCAAAACGAACGAATAATATTACAAACAGGGCTAGGATTTGTATGCAATAAAAAATTGTAAAATATTATGCATTTTATTTACCAAAATATGAAAAATATGCATTAAAATTTTTATAAGATAAACACACAAATATAGTTTTAAAAAACATATTTATTTATTGAAATACATCAGTGGTTGGTTGGCTTTTTGTCTTAATATAATTGAGAAATAAAATTTATAATTCACATTCACTACGTGTGTTACATGCTACGACCACATATCATTTTAAATTTTCGAAAACGAATTATCGGCTCGATTGGATCGTAGTATGGCTTTGTATTGACTGAAGCTCCGTTTAAACGTCACATGACGTCGAAATATACTATAAAACATGCATTTTTCGCATTCTTATAATCGAAATATGCAATAATATTCATTTTATTCAATATAATATGCATTAATATGCATTTCATCCAAAATATGCAAAAACATGCAAAATAAAAACACCGCCATTTATCTCATCGTTAGGTGATTCGTGGACATTACTGACAAAATCAATAATCAGAAGTCGCAAAAAAAACATGCTAGCTGTTGCATACAAATCCTAGCCCTGATTATAATAAACAGATGACGAGAATCAATAATAATCGGAGACGTTTCTCTTCTCGGTCGACGACGGGCACTTTGCCCGAAGGCTATCGAAAAAACGTATCGAAACGGCGAAAAAAAAAACCCGGTTCGTGACAGTCGAAGACGAGCGCGCAAAGCGTGAGATTTCTCGCCTCCGAGACACCAGCTTTATTTACGAATATTTATTCAGCTCTACGAGAGACGTCGTCGGTCGGTCGAAGGATACCGATAACAATCGGCGACTTTTTGATTCTCACGAACCGTTCAAATGTCAACGCGATTTCTCTCGTTGCGTCTACGTTCGACTGGCGTTTTTGTGTCGCGAACATTTGGACACGGCGAAGCTCAGTAAACGCGTGCACTTTGATAACACGACAATAGACCGAGAGTGAAATCCCGAAAATAATGTATACTACTACGATAATACGAATTCAGATTTTTAAATCGACCGGACAACACGATTCGAGAAATATATGGAAAATATAGAAATATCAATGACACCCCGAGCGCATTCGTAATATTATTCTACTGAAACGACTACGCGTGAAAACATTAGTGTCCTGTCATATCCAGGATAAACATTTCTATTATAAAACCGACCGCGCGTGAACGTTATCGTGTCGTTTAGAGATAGTTTGATAGCGATCGAACGCGTTTGTTGTTTTTTTTTTTCTAGTAATAAAAATTATAAACACATTATGGCCCGCGGCAAAACAAGGTGGTTCGCACGTAATTTAAATAAATTAATCCATATAAAATACGACGCGATAAACAAAGAGCAAAAGTTATACCCTGCCTATATGTAATACGCGCAGCAGCATTAGCGATTCGCGACCGTCGTCGTCAGATTGTATTTTTCAACGCGAGAAAAAGCAATCGGCTAAAAGCAACTTTTAAAACGATCGTCGAAACGATTTTCGCACACGCGTTTTTAACGCAAACGTGTGATTCGAATAAATTTAAAGTTTTTTTTAATTTCGTTTGAAACAATAATGTAGAGACCACCGATAGATGTAGACTGCAAGCATTATAATAATACGCGAAATAGATTAAGACTCGCGATAGGTTTTTTAAATCTATTTCCCCGCGACTTTGTTTTCCGACAATATAATATACTGACTATACTCGTATTCTCGTATAGACACCCGTTTTGGAAATGGTTATTCAATACAAAATATCGTGTTTTTTTTTTAAAAATAATAATCGCATGCCGTCGTCGCGCGCGAACACGAGAGATTATTATACAATAGCGATCATAAAAATACAATTTATATAATATTATATGAACCAGTGTTTCTCTGAACAGTCATAACTATAAGGAAACATAATGTTTAAAACTTCCGCACGTGGTATGGTCACGTATACAACGTATAATTTACACACAAAACGTATTGATTTTGTTTATACGAAATGTTATATTTTATTTCCAGGAACAGGTTCAGGAACACTATCGTGCGCCGACGATTGGATAAACACGATCCCTTTTTACGTAGTTGTTTACGCGTGTTATAACGAGCAGTTTTTCGAATTTAATCCTGTTCACGAGTCGTGTACAGCGTCAGCGTTGTAATTTAGACGTACGTAAATATATATACCTAATTTTATGCTCTTAGAATAATTATCTCCGCGTTAGTCAACGTTTATTATATGTCGTCTGCCGATTCGAGGTTTAGATTTCGTTTTACAACTCCGAATCGTCCCGAGTACATACGGTTAATACGATACTTTCGAAAACAAAACCTATTTTAAAACGTAGCGTTACGTACGCGTATTATCCGTACAGCGTTATTAGAACCAACGACGTGGATTATTGTTGGAGAGTTAAACGACTAAAATCAACTGTGGAAAAATTGTTTTCTTTTTCACACCGAAGCTGGCTCGAAAACCATAGCTTATAACTGAACACCACTCGAGACGAGTGAACGCGTCGTTTCGTCATTAGGATGAGGTACCTATTGTTTTTTTTTTTTTTTTTTTTAATAGTTCGAAACTCTTGTTGTAAACGGTTTTTTTTTTCTCAACCTAACTTTTATGTCTTTAAGCCGCGCAAAGACTTTATTATACTAGACGGCATAACGTTTAATCGTTTCGAGAAAGTCTAATCATGTATATTGAAAGGCGTTATATATATATGTATGTATGTGTGTGTGTAACTACGCTATGTCAGCCAGGGGTTATGTTTTATTATAATACGTTTCGAACTAGCCATCAAATTTCGCGCGCGTAAAAATCTCATATAACTATAAAATAAAAATTCTTAGAGTTTAAAAATAGACACGTACCGGCGCGTCATCTGCAGTGGATACGTTCGAACGCATTATCCTATTATAACGTTACGTTATGATAAGCTGCAATATTTATTTACCCATCAAATATAATATATAACTTGCGAAAACGATGTACGTAGTAATGACGACGACGGCTAGGGGAGAAGAGTGAAAAATGTGAGGAGAGACTTAAAAGTTGGAAAATTAATTTAAAACCTACTGCGGTTAGGTGTAATGTTGCGCAGTAAAAAATGGCCCTGTCTGTATGTACGGGTCGGGATGAGTTGGAATATGAAATACGGCAAGAGTCTTAGCTGCAGCCATTGTGCGTTGGAGAAGGTACACGAAATGAGATATTATAAAAACGTCTAGAAAATTAAATAGAAATCTGTGGCACAGATCTATAATAACACGCTTTCCTAAAAGAAACGCGTACGTGTAAAACTACACGTACGAGCAACTGGTGTTTGAAAACGGGTGATAGGGTATATTATATTTAAAAATGTTGACATCGTGCCGATACTGTACGACGACCAAACTGTAAGACGCGAAAGAAAAAAAAAGCGTCACGCGAAATCGGATGACGTGGCAGTGATTTACGATAGGTACCTACGAGAAACGGCGCTCGCAACGGTCCGAAATTCAAAGGCGACCTATGGGAAACCGCACGACGCGCGCCCGATATCGTGTACATTTGTATATTTATATAAACGTAACGCGATATGACGACGACGACGGACGGACACAATGACCGGGCCGACGATGACAGCGGCCGGCGAGCGATACTTCAACGCGCTGTCAAAACTCTTTCACGCGAAAAACTTACCCCGCCGACCGGGGCATTAATAAAAAAAACAACGGACGGCAACGGCTATTTCGGACATGTGGGCAGCCCCGCTCGGAAACCGGACCCGGAAAGAGGCCGCGGCGTTCGATTTTCAGAGGCGGCGGCGGCGGCAGCGGCGCGCCGCGAGTGTCCGGTGTGAGAATATTATTCTACTACACGCGGGAGAAGACGTTTCTTCCCCCTTGCGCAACCCGTTCCGCGATCCTATTATGACGCGCAAACGCGTATTATAGTATATAAATACGTGCCTGCGCGCGTATAACAACAATATCGTGTCTCGGACATCGTATTGTTTATTATTGTTATTAATGGCCGTATCATAACGGTCGAAAATCTGACGGGAGGGTGAGTTATTATGGTACACAGCGAGGGTATTTTACATGTGTGTGTGTGTGTGTGTGTGTGTGTGTGTGTACGCGAGTGTAAACCGGGGGAAAGAATTAAGAAACGAAAAAAAAAAGAAGAGAATGTGATGCCTTTTCATTCGATTTTCGCCCGACGAGCGCGAAACTGATACGTATTCTCAGGTGACGGGCGAATTATTGTAGTCATATATTATTATTATAGAGACTATTATTTGTCGTAGCGGCAAATTCGTAAAACCGTTTATTTACTTTTTATGAAACTATAGAAACGCGTGAGGTTAGTTATTATTAGGGTTCGGGACTTGTTGCATTTTTTGCATATTGCTTAATAATGACTGCAGAATAGTCTAAGTAAGATTTAAATTTGTTTTTAAGTCATACCGGATTGAAATACAAAAATTTTAATTGCATATTTTCGCATATTTGGCCGTTTTCTGAGCAAAACGCATATTTTCCAATTTTGGCAGTTTAATCGTTATTTATAGCATATTTACACAGTATTTGTTTTCTATTAAGTACATATTTTATTTTATAACTTTATTTTTTTTTTCTACTTTCATGCGTTGTTCAATATAGCTCGGTCTACACAGAGTAGCTGAGACAGTTCGTATTCTAAATCTTAAAGTTGATAAAATTATTGCTAACGTAAAAAATATCTTTAAAAAAGCTCCATCCCGCGTTCAAATGTTTAAAGATATTGCTCCATTATTACCACTGCCACCTGAACCAATATTAACGATTTTTCATTGTAGGAGAAAACGAAGAAAATGAAATCGAACATACACTTCAGTAATATTATAATGTTGATAGTGTTATTGTTGTCAAAAAATAACTAATTACAAAAAATTGTCCAAATTTAAATGAATAAATCAAATTTTTAGTTGCATATTTCGGTTATTTTAAGTGCATATGTGCACGCATATTTCCTACAATTATGTTATAATAAACACGGTATAATGTTACGCGCGCGTTGTTGCCATCATATTTATAATATGTGTGTTTCGCAACGAACTCTTCTCTAAAACCTCAACGCGCGTTGTTCACGTACGAGTAGTCCGGTTAAATATATTATAATACCAACAACATAATTGAATGCAGCTGAAAACGATAAAAAGTAATATTAGATCGGGTACATGCTGCACTAGTAGATAGGTCTGCTATAAAGTTAGCAGACGAAATATGATTTTATTTAACCTTATGAAAAAAAGTATATTGCCTTTTATACTCGATTTGTATTTTTTTTCGCAGGAACTAATTATTAGTGACAAAAAAAAATTTCAAGAAAAGTTCAACGGTCCAGGCCGGGGGACACGTGGATTTTTACGTCGTATATAATAGTAGTTGGTGCACTCGAAGGAGAGAAAGAGCGTGATGCATAACATATCCGTCGCGGCTGTCCGGAAACGTATCGAAGGTACTCTCGTCGTACTGCAGTGCAGCACCTCCTTCCGGTGCTCTCATCCTCAGACTCTCGGCGGCGCGGCGGGACGGTGCGCGTTAAAATGTTAAATCATCACAATATAGTTCCGCGACGGAAAAAACGCATATCGCACAGAGAATAAAGCGTATATTATAATATAGAGTTACAAACGCGTCCGTGTAATAATGATAATATAACGCACATACCGCGCGTCAGAACGCGCATTGTCTTACGCACGCCGAAGGGTCGTCGTTTCGGTCTACGGACGCGCGTATACGCATAATACGGTAATAATAACAATATCGTACGCGTGACCTGGACGTGTGCTACGATAATAACATCATACGCGCCCGTCGGATATATATACGTATGTGTGAGCCGCAAAGGAGGAGGAAAACTATAAACATCTGAGCGTGCCGACACGCCGCCGCGGCGGAACACGTGCCCGAAACCCTTTTGTTTTTCGATTTTTTTTCACGTGCCGGTCCTCGTTATAAATTAAAAACAAATATTTTTATCCCTTCGCCGCGCCGGTACGTCGTCTTTGAAAAAGATATGCGCGGCTATAGAGCGAGAGAGCGTTTTATCCCTTCGATGCGCGCGTACCTACCTCGCCCGTGCCCTACATTATATCATATACACGCGCGTATATATCCATTATCCTCCACTTAACACGAACACCGGCCTATATTATACGCGCACTAATCCTCCTCTCCTTCGGGTTCTTCATAAACAATCAAGTCGCACTTAAACCCTTGTGTTTTTAGTTCGCCGCCGCCGCCGCCTCTTGTCTTTTTTTTTTTTGCTCTCTCTCCCCCTCTCTCATTATTGCGCCCGACCATGCGCGCCACGGGTACTTAATAATGTAATATACGTTTTTATATTATATATACACGGCGGCGACGTTAACGCGCGATAAAACTGCTGACTCTATTCTTCCCCGCCGCGGACGAGTTGACCCGTTTTCGAGCGTTCCGCCGCGAGAACGAAATAGCGACACTATATAATATATTATTTTATTTCGTTACTTTCGTCGAAAAACGCGAAATATTCGCACGTCACGCGGCCATCATAGCGACCGCCTCGCGCAGAAGAAGCCGCGCAAAGGCGCGATGTCGTCGAAAAATGCCCGCCCAAAAGTACGCGGACGCAATATATTCCACGCGCCTATATAATATTAAAATTAAGGATGAGAAGTTATAGGAGCTAAAATAGACAAAATATGCAAGGAAAAAGTATGATATATGCATCAAAAATTTGAAAATATCCAAAAAATATATTATAATATGCAATTTTTTCTATTAAAATATAAATAATTTTTAACCGAGTGGTAACAAATTAATACTAGGTATAAATATGAGATGATAAATGAATGGTAGGTATATTGATTATAATATATTGATAGTCAGGTGATTTAATCTAAAATTATAAAAATACAATTTTATAAGTTTTGTTATATATTTAATAATTATTTTACATATTATATTTTACATTGACAATTCTACAATTGTCAAATAATGGATGATACAGGAACTTAAGTAGTCCTTAAAAAGTGAAATTTAAATAAAATTCAAAAAAAGTATTTTTTAGATGATCATTAACCTTATTTACCTCTAAAAATAATTTTTTCAACTGAAAGTTTCAACATAAAAATTAAGTCATGCAGTGTAGGGTTAAAATCCACATAATTTTACTAAATATGCATTTTTATGCACAAAAAAAAACACGAATATGCAACTTTTAAGAAAACTACCAATATATGCAAAATTTAAATACCAAATTTCAATTCATTAGGTTATAGAACAGATTTTTAGCTCACCTAGCTATAAATAGAAGATACAGAAAAAAATATGCAAATCCTATAACTTCTCATCCCTAATTATAATATAAAGTATAAAACTCGGCTCGTTGCTTACATTGTGGATATTATGAAACGATGATACTGAAATGATAATGTGGTCTATCCAACACGAATATAAAAAATCAGTTGAACACGACGAGTGACGTTTTATCATCGGATTATTCGTTTTTCTGTTTATATACCGTGGTCGTCGGAGAAAGTAAGTACATGAGAAGTATGAAATGTTTTCAAAACGAAAATTGATTTTCGATCGTTTTCCGGTCGTTTTTTCAAACGGGACGAAAACGGTCCGTTTCGATCCGTGATCGGAGTTTTGTAAAAACATAATACACCGACGGTTCTTCGACCGACCACATTACTGTATAGGAAACGTGTTGTTTTTTGTTTTTTTTTTCTCATTAACGATGTGTACTGTTATGTTATATTATGCGCGAGGTGTGTTTGGGGAGGGCGATTGGAGATATTGATAAATGCACCAGGAAACTCGCGTTTTATAGTTTATGTGATATGATTATAATATTATAATACCGCAACACAACTCAATTGAGCCCATAAAAAATTTCCGTTTGAAAAATACGATTACCGGCCGGCTCTTATCACGTTTTGTTTATTATGTCGGAGATAATTTTTAATTGTATTTTTTACTATTTTTTTTTTATAATATGTAATTATATGTGATACAAATATTATTCATACTATACCTCTCTCGGACACGCGGCACAGCTATATACGCGACCTTGGATTAATAAGTATGTGGGGAATTTCACGGTTTTTTTTTTTTCCCACTCTCAGATGGTCATAATTGAATAATTCGCAGTGCTACAACGTGCGAGTTCTAAAACCAATTAAAATATATACATATATAGTTGCTCACATTAAAATGTGCAATTTGATCAATCGACAAACGTTTGATATCGTCACGCGGCATACGCATATTATTATTATTATTATTAATCGTCGTAAATGGTAAAATTGTTCGGGCGACGACACGCGTGTACGTATAATACGCGTATTACGTCACTGCGAGAATGTAATTTCTCGTCCCGTCCGGGTGTTGGAAATTCTTATTGGTCAAACGATTAGGTGTTTTTTTTCTTTACACGCGCCTCTACGAAAAACATTATCGTCGTCCTCAAAACCTAACCGTTTGGACTGTAATGATCTGTAAAATATCATATAGCCGATAAAATGAATCGAATTAGATAATAATGAAAACAGTAGTTTTGTTCGAACGAGAACTTTTCCATCATTAAACTATACTATTGTAATTATTATCACTAGAGTTAGGATGTTGATGACCTAAAAAAAACACAATAATGCCCTAAAAAAGTGCGAAAATGCCCTAAAAACTTCAAAAAATGACCTTTAAAATTATCTAAAATACTAATTAAGTAAGTGAAAAAACTTATTTATAAATAATAATTTTTATTAGGATTATATAATGGGTGTAATAGTAGATGCATTTAAATAATTTATAGATAAATTTCAATATTAAAAATAAATTAAAAAGTAAAATATAAATAAAATAAAATTATATTAAATTTGTTACCAAACTTGGGTGTAACATTTGCCCTAAAATCTATAATTTGTGAAAAATGTCCCACATTGTATAAAAAGTACAAAAAATGCCCTGAAAGATGAAAAAATGACTTAAAAATGTTGAAAAATGACGTTAAAAAACAAAAAAAAATGCATTTATAGCTAAAAATGCAAAAAATGCAAAAAAATGCAAAATAAAATTAGAATATTCTGCATCAAGGGAGCATGAAACAAATTTTTAGCTAGGATAGCATTATACAGAATAAAAGGAAAAAAAATGCAAAAGTCATCAACATCCTAACTCTAATTATCACCCATATTGTGTTATATTGAGAATAGGCTCGTAACTCGAGCGCAGACACACCACACCACAATAGTTGTGCACGAGCCGCAGTGTTTATGAATCGAACGTACGTTAAAATATAATATAATATCACATAAATCAAAACGAAATATCGAGAGAGAGAGAGAGAAAAATCCGAGTGCCGTTATGTTGAAAATGTACTTATTTGAAATCGAAATCGTTTATTCGACTGTACGTACACACACAATGGGGGTATTATAGGTACTCGGTATAATTTTTTTATAATTTATTGGATTTCTAACGTAATGTTTCCGGATAAATGTGCCGATTTAGTTCAACTCATCCAAGGCCGAACACGAACACGAACAAGCCGTTCGTTTGAGATCGTGATTAAAGATTTTCTCGATAAAATGATAAACATAACAATTTACAACGGGAACCTAAAAGCGAGGAGTCCATAAATAAGAATTCTATTATGCGAAGGGGAAAAAACCGATCCGAGTACAAATAATAATAATAATAATAATAATAATACGGTCGTGTCGATCGGAGCCACTACTACCGAACATATTAGTCATAAGCAATTTTATTAAAAGTAAAACAAAAGTATGGTAAAAAAAAAAAAAAAAATGATAATAATAATAAATAAATCTAACGCACGACCTATTTTCACATAAACTGTTTTGTACTAATAGGTGAAAGTTTTTATATTTACAACTGGTGTTCGCTCATATATATATTATATAAATATATAGTGCGTAATAAGTCAATATAAAAATGAAAAAAACTTGCATTATTCACTGAAAAAAAAAAAAAACTTTTCCGTTGTAACTGGATATGCGCGCGTTGTGCGCCTATATAAGGTCAACGATGTGTTTTAACAAAACCACTACGATTAAATATAATTACGTTCGAAATATCCAAATAACGGACGCGGAGAAAATGTATATTTATTGTACACACCAATAATTATAATCCGTCAATCTTAATTCAATTATGACGTATCGTAACAATACCGTTTGGCGAACGGTCTATAATCATACAGACGCGTATTATTTATAATTTTATTAATAACGCGCGTTAAAAATATTTACAACGCGAACGCTCCTCATTCGTAATATTCAAAAGCGAAAACATGTTCCTCGATAGTCGATAAAAGTGTTTCATAATTTTCGGAACCAAGACGTGTTCCAACCGTTATATAATTTATAAAGATACATAATAATATGATATAAATTGTGTGTGTGTGTGTGTGTGTGGGGACAAACAAAAAATTCAAATTATTCATAGTCATAACTCGTATGTTTTCCATTTCAAAATAATAGTTTGAAACCGAATAACCAAAACACGTGTGTTTGATAGAAACATATTATATAATTGGTAAAACAATAGACAAAATATATTTTCAAATGATATAATAACTGAATAACGATTAGCATATCAACTACTTCTGCAGGTCATAAACACGGTTAATGGGGGAGTCACGGGCCCCTTGTGTCCCCACCCCCCGTAAATATGCGCCTCTCCACAAAGACGTACACGTATCCCATATATCAATATCGTTTATTATTTTTCAACTTTTACACTTGATAACTTGGACGTATAAATATAAGGTGTGTAACCGACCGTTTCGACTGAACCCGGCGCGCCTACCCCTACGAATAAAAGATACGGGGGGGTTCAAACCCCCTCCAGAGCCAGAAAAAAAAAACCGATGAAATTATATTATACTATATTCGTTGTTTCGTTGTTACGCTCTGAACTCGGAGAGTACAATTAATAATAATTTATCGAAAAGGAGATAAGAAGGTTTATTATAAAAGTGTGATATTAAGTAATAATAATAATACTTGCCGCGAATGGTGCGAAGTTTTTTATTCCACTTGTTATTTTAACTAAAAGTACTATGTCGCGGTGTTTGATCGTCGAGAAAAGAGGTAGTTTTCGGGAGTGTATTATTTTTTCACACGGGTAACAAATAGATTTTACAGTCGACACGAGCCAGGCACGATGGTCTATAATAACCACCCCGTCGGAGGAGGCGATCTCGCGCGTTATATTATAAAATAATTTACGCGGTCGATGCGCCGCGGGCCGTAAACGGACGGCGAAATGGCGAATATATAACGCGTCGTAATTCAGACGGCGCGGCGGAGGGAATATTTAAATCAGGACCCGATCCCGAATTATGCGTCGCGCGCGCGTGCTTTAACCCGCACGACTACCGTCATTATTATTACACACGCTACGTGTACGCGCGGTCGTCTTACGACGGGGTTAACGAATAAATTATCGCCGGGGTATCGCCACGAGCGAGCGCGTACACGATAATAATAATACGGGCCCCGCGAACGTCTTAATTGTTTCAATTGGCCGTTTGGCCGCCGCCGCCGCCGCCTCGCGGTCGCGTCTGAATTTCGTTTCGTTTTTTATCATCGCCCCGTCGTTACGGTTTATTCGTTATTGTTAGTTTTTTTTTTTTTTAATTTTTTTCTTTTTAACCGGGCCGTTGACTCCGGCACGAGCGACCGCCGCCGCCGCCGCCGCCGCCGCGTGTGCGAAGAGCGCCGAAAAAAAAAAAAAATCCAATTAAAAACCCTTCCTCGATATAATATTATAGTAACACTACGGCGCGGCGACGAATTTATTATTATTAAACACGATCGACTGCATAACGTACAACATCAGACGCGTGTGACACGTAGTACGCGCGTACGGGCTTAAAATAACAATTATAAACGTTTGGTATATTTTGTACACGTCTGGGGGCCCGCTCGCATCGCGACAGAGTAATATATTATTTTACTACTATTATTGACTGATATACAGTGCAATAACGAAAATATTATATTACAATATTAAGCAAAAAACATATTTTAACTTCGTTCTTCGAATGCAAGTGACACATATAGGTTGTCGTGTACCTATACTACCAGGTATATAGTGGACGGTGTGGCCGGGTCCTTTTTGTTATTATTTATTTCCAAGTCTGAAGAGAAACGCGGTCGCATCGATTTCGTATGATCAAAGACAACGTTTTCGTATAAAATTCGTATAGCTTTTTCCAGTGTGATGGGTGCACTAAAATAGTTTTTCGATTACGTACAAATGAAGATTTGGACTACCGCGAAGACAAGAATGCTTCGTATACACTCCGTAAATTCAACCGTGGCGGCACCGCCTCTCTTGCCTCGAGACTGTCACTGCGGATTACGTCGTTTCGACTCGGCGAGATGAATATTATAATAATATGCGTGAGGAACAGAGTTTGCCCCCGTAAAAAAACGTTCCACCCCTAAGGCTATAGTGAAAAACCGTGAAATATTAAAACGTGTGTATACACAGAGAGACGCTGTACGGTTTTGCCCGATTTCGATTTTTCTCGTAACGTACAGTAAAAACCTGCGATTCAAATTATTAATCTAATCGTTTTCGGAAACGTGTGTTGAAAAAAATATAGGACGAGAATACGTCGTCGGGAAAAACGAGAGCTTTTTCGTCGGGTGGTTCTGTGTACAGACGCGAGAAAATATTATATTATAATATTATTTATTATACATGACGCGCGGTGCAGCCGAGTCAGAACAACATTTTCTTCGGTCAGCCATCGCACGCAGCAGACGGTTTTTATTCAATGATAAACGATCGAGAAAATAATTACGCTTCACCGAACGTTTCGCCGATAACGAGCCATAAAAGCCTGAAAAACATGACGCAACTCCTGGCAGGGTCAAGCGTCGGGGTTATCGTAGCACACACTGCTGCTCTCTTCGCGCGCGCGCGCGCGCGCGCGTGTGATACGCGTAGACGTGTTGTAAGTATGCGCGCTTGTGTACGAGTACGCCGCCCGGCCCGTTTATAATTATTTTAATAGTTAAAATATGTGTGCGTGTGCGAGATTCGTTGGTATATTATGTATAAATATATAATACAATATCAATAATAATAATAACTTGTTATTGATATCGCTCGCAATTGTTCGTGGTACACAAAAACATTGTAATAAAAGTTGTACTCCAGACTCCCGCGCTTCAATGTAATTATTTCGAAAAACAAGTTTTATACTTTGCGCGCATTGTATATTTCACTCGTAATATCCACAACAGACGGCATTATGTGTATTATTATGATCATTTCCGAGAACGCTTTTTCACTGCAACAGTGACGGCCAACAACAATAATAATAATAATAATAATAATAATACGAGTATATAATTATTTCAAAAATCGAAAGAGCTGCTGAAAACCAGCATTTTCCGACTCGACATACATCGCGAGGGCTTTGACGAGACCGTTTTGTTGTTTCTATTCGCTAGCGTATATTATTACAAGGCTTGCAGCTCTAAAAAAAAATGCAGCCAAAATATGCACCAAAAAATTGGCCAAAACGTGCACTGAGATATGCCCCGAAAAAAAAATTAACAAATATGCCGTAAAATTCAATATGATAATAATTTATTACGCATACTTCGAAAGTACGTTCGCGCCGACTTTTCAAACCCGGCCCGCGAGTCCTCCGACACACCGAATTCCGTCTTCGAACGGATTGTTCGTTTTTCTATTGTTTAAACTATCCAACTATCTCGACATCGTTTCGTATTATAACATTTCAGCGTATCGATTCCGGTGTATGATTTCCCAAGTAGTCGGCATACCGCACGCTGTTATGCGTAACAGAACGTGTTCTGGGAAAACGGTAATCAAATTCAAACTTCTCATTACTTATATTATTATGATCTCGATAGCCGCGGTACACGAACGTCGTCGTGTCGAATGAGGTATAAAGCGGAGAAAATGATTTTAATGCACATAGTACACTGTACAGTTAGAGTTACACGTCGGTGTTTGCCGACTTTTTATTCAACACGCGCCCCTTTTTAAATCACCGAGAACGACGATGTCCCCCTATATGACCTTGACGACCTAAAAATGCAAAAAAAAACATCGTCGAGTGTACTTAAATATACAGGTGGTCGGTCGACACAGCGATCCTCTAATGTCCGTTGTTATAATAGCGTCCGAAAAAATTTTAAACCGAAACGTTAAAAAATATATTATCATGTTTTTCCCCTGAAAATGTTCGACGAATGACACGAGAGACCGTGGTAAATGTGTACGCGTATTTTTCGAGACATTTATATTGTATTATTTTTATCATATTCGATAGGTAGTTTAAAAATGAATAAAACTCGTTATTTTATAAATCGTAAAACGTTTCGTGTAAGCAGTTTTATTGATAATCATAATATAAAGGTACAAATTATAGATAATTATTTCAAAAAAATAAAATATTATCAAATTAGTAAATAGTGTTTTATAATAATTATTCGACGTCGTTATATATTTATAAATTTATATTGTTTATACGCTTTGATATTTTATATACTTGGGTGTTTTTCAAAAAGATTTCGTATCGTTGTCATTCGATTTTGATGTAATTTATCTCCAAAATTTTATTGTGTAATAGTCGAGATAAATCATAACACACTGTAACAACAATAAGAATATAAAGACGTTTTACACAAGTGTAACTCGTATACCTCCTACATATTTCAATGAAAAAAAAAACCCCCCCGATGGCCAAATCAAATCGTTGATTTGCGAACATCGACATTTTATACAGGAATTTATGTATAATATATTCTAAAATCGATGACTGCATATTAATGTTTTTTTTTTTTTATTTTTCTTACATTATCATTACAGCATTATGTGTACGTTTCAGACTTTGTATGCATCGCAATAAATCGATTTAATCCGTTATGAAAACGTTACGCTCATCTTGTTAACGTTATTTATATATTATTTATTATATTATCATTAAAACGTGATGAAGTCGACTCGGACGCCGGTGGACGGTTTAAATTTATCTCACACACGATTTCGCAAAAACGAAAACACGACACATATATACGATTATTATTATCATTTATTTATGCGAAAAACAAATATGGAAGTCAAACCGAACCGTATACGCGCGACGAGTGTCGTACACGAACAAACCCGTACTTCGGCACGTCGACGGAGAAAATTATTTTTATATGCGCATTCGTAAGAAGAGAGAGAGAGAGAAAAAAAAACCATTATTAATTATCGGCTGAAAGCGATTTTCCGCGATGATGCAATTGTGTAAACGAATAAAAAAAAAACGGCACCGGTGAAAGCGCCGAATAAGAAGCAGTCACGATTTTTGTTTTCATGTTTTTCGCAACAGTGCAACAGTGTGCGCGCATAATAATCTGTTGCGGCGGCGGTCGAAGAGTACGAAGAGGGAATAATCGTAATAAAACGAGAAACGTGAGATCGGACTTTTACAACCGAAATACAATAATATCACAAAGCGCGCGGCGGCGGACGTGTGAAAAACAAACTGCGGTATATTGATTTTCAAGCGCGATCGCCGGGAAAGAATCCGTCGTCGGTTTCCGCGACGATCGATTCGCTCGGACGACTGAACATGTCGAGAACACAAAGAACGACGTGGTCGTAGAACGTGTGCTGATTTTAAATTCATTAAATATGAGAGAGAGAGAGAGAGAGAGAAAAGCACCCCGTCCTAAATGCACCGACCGACCGCATTGTGGTGAACGCGCAGCAGATGAGGCACATCCGACAGTAATGTTATTAACGCATCCGCGCGATAATGCACATGCCACTATAACTACTCGCGGCGCAACATAGAGCTGCAGAAAATGCATTTCCGTTCGGTATAATGATCGGACGACGACGTATAGTAATAATGAGACGTGAGCCCGCGCGCGTCGCACACAAACGCGCGAGTGTTTGAGTATATAAGAGCGTTTCGACGACAAAAACCCTTTAGAGGGCCCGTCGGGGAATGATTTTTTTTTATTATTTTTTTTTCTTTATTTTTTAATCAACAAAAAAAGTCACTATGCGCCCCTCACCTCTCCCCCGGCTCTTTTGCGGACGCCCAAGACAATGGATTGTATTGTACGTACATAATATGTATTATATACCTATGTATGTATGCGGTTTGTTTTTCGACGACAGTTATTCAAACAATAACTTCCAAGTGTACACGGGGTGCATCAACGCAGTCCTACAACCCGCAACAACCGGTATGACGACGAGGATATAAAAACCGACGCCGCCGCCGCCGTCGACAACAACGGCGGCACAACCCTCGGGGAATCCGCGCTGGCGACGAACAATCGCCTTTGACCGATCAAACGGGGCGAAAAAGCGTACACACAACAGATGCACTGTGTGCATGCAGCGTACAAATACATGCATGTACATTGTACATATATATACGTATACAATATAGTGCGTCTGTCTGTGTGTGACGTTGTGCGTTGCAGCGCTTAAGGTGCAACGGAGCACTTTTACATTATTCGATGATTTTACACGCAGCCGTTTGATGTGTGACTGCAGACTGTATACTCGGATGGTCGTACTGCGCATATTATAGTACAATGTACGACAAGGTTTTTTGATTTAGAAGAGACGAAAAAGAAGATAATACGCGTATAAAAATTATTATTTTAAAAACACTCCCGAGTCGAAACGCTCCGTAGACTATTATACGATCGTTTAAACCGGCATCACACGATCGGTTTAATATTTTTAAAACGGGCAGGGGGGCTGCCTATATATTATAGTTTTTAAACGAATATTTTCACCCTCGACAACGATTATATTATATGCGTACATATTATGAGGGGCTCGCGGGGACGCGATTTTAGACTCGTCGTCACGCGAGATGCACAATAAGCTGCAGTTTACGAAAAGCCTGTCGTCGTCGCCGCCGCCGCCGCGCCGTGCGATTGGCGTGCCGTTTTTAACGTGTTTTTTCGTTTGATTCTGGTCGGCATAAAATCGAGACAAGTGGGACGAGAAAAATAGCGCCACCGAATCGTGGTGCGACACCCCAAATCGCGATATATTTCAGATGGTTATTTTTCACTTCTCGAATCTCGATCCGCCTGCGAAATGCAATCAATTCGGTTTTACAGCTGCTTGGACTGCAGCGTTGTAGGTATAGTGGTAGGTACTAGGTCAGTATAATACCTGTCGGCGAACAGTGCGATTTTCGTTATAAAATCTATTCACGTGACGACGGCACGCATGCGAGTCGTGTATGCATTTGGACATGCGTTTTCGCGTACACCTAAAGGATACGACTACATTTACACAGGATAATGTTGTATAATATATACAATGTATTATTTACGGACGACCACCGCAGGTTAAATTACACGTTACTATATAATAAATATTACGTCGTCGGCACGACAAAACTCATAATATATAAACATATATACCTACTACGAGTATATACTCGGTGCCGCAGAAGTCGCCCGGCCAGATCGTATCGCTATTATAAGCGTCATCCTGTCGGTTCACCAAAAAAAAAAAAGGGTTAATTACGAGGGTTCCGAAGAGATGAAAAATTTCGCGAAAAAAGTATACAAATATAAACAAAACGTATATATATACGTGTAGACAAACTTTTCGGTAGCGATACGGCGGAGAGAGGAGCAGAGCCGTCTTCGTAAAAGATAAATAGAGAGCTAGAGAGAGGGGGTGGGAAATGTCTGCAGAGCAAACTGTGCAGTGTGTGTACAGTTTAATTTACTAACGCGCGCGCGGAGGGCTGTATGATTTATATTTTATCCGCCGCCGCCCGACCCTTTCGTCGCGCGCGCGCGCCAGCGGACACGCGAGATACGAGCGTACAACAATAATAATAATTATAATTATTATTATCGTCATCGTTATTATTATACGCCGAGCACACCGGGTGCGGTTACACCTCCCGGGGGAATCCGAAATCCATACATCGGTGCACCTGTGTGTATAACACCGGAAACCGCGCGCCGCGGCCGCGGCCGCGGCGGCGGTGCACACAACGTCATCTCATCGTATCGGTAGGTACATTACACATATTGCGACGATATATTATATATTACACGCGATACCGCCAACGAACGTGTGTATGCGGACGTGTATACAGTAAAACCTCTCTATAACGGAGAACCGACAAATGTTTCCGTCATAAAGAGCTTTCCGCCACAGAGAGGTAGAATATGTTATCTGCACTAGGGAACGGATTTGAATGCAAATTGCATTTTTTTCTGAATGTCCGAAAACATTGGTTTCCAAGCCAAAAGTTCATTTCATACATCAAAGAATTAATAAATGTAACTTTTATTTTGCATTTTTTAGTGCATTTTGTGGTTTTTAAGTCATTTTTTCCACGTTCATTCTAAAAAAAATCAAAATACCTAAATATGTATTATGTTACGAAATTACGAAATTATTGTTGACACGTGTAGACATAAAATATATGCATACAAGTTACAACAGATTATTTAGAAAATTTCTGTTTGACAATATTAAGCAGCACCTGATTTATACAATGCTATGAAACAAAAGGTAAAAGTATAACGAATATACCTATCTAAATGGTATGCCTATTAAATTTTTTATTTTTTAGGGTAAAAAGAAGATGGACAGAAGATTAAAGAAAGTTAATTAATTAACGTTGTATACTTGAATTGTATTTAAATATTTTTTATTAGATTTTTTTATAATAATGTGTTTTTTTATAAGTTTTAAATTAAAAATTTTGTTTTTATTGAATATAAACCCATTTTTAAAGTTTTTAAGGGCATTTTTTTTAGTGCATTTTTTGATGTTAAAGCATTTTTTTAAGGCATTAAATCGTATTTTTTTAAGGCATTTTTCTTGTTTTTTAGAGCATTTAAATCCGTTCCCTAGTTATCACATATTATTTGAACCGGGGCTTTATTGACATTTTCCGTTATAAGGAGGATTCCGTCGAACGGATAGAGGGTCCGTTATAGAGAGGTTTCACACAGCATATCGATCGCATAATACGCGTATACGACGAGTGCACTGTTGTCGAACGTGACCGAAGAAAGCGCGGCTACAATGTTGTATACAATATTTACTATTATTTTTTTCATTTATCGTAAATCTTGACCCGAACCAAGACGTTATCATCGCGCTCGCGATTTACACGTCTCTACATATTATATCATTACATAATTAGATATTACGGGTATTATTGACGTTTTATCCCGCGAATATTTTATTATTTTAACGAAGAATATTTACCGCCCGTACGTGGCGCATGACGAGTAGGTACACCACCACCCTTGGATCGCGAGCAGAGTGGTTTTTTTTTCTAATTCGAATATTTTACTACACGAGGAGGATGACCTCCACCGCGATCCCGCAAATTCGAACGCGTTACCGCGCTTATAGACTGTTAGAACGACGAGTCGATAATACATTTTATTCTGTCGTCTCCGCAGATTAGGTAGGTATTATATTATAATATTTGTACGATATTGTCATGAAAACACGAGTGGAAATACGTATGTTGTATATACGATCGTTTTTCCTCGCCGTATTATAAAAAAAAAAACCGCGTTTATCGCCGTTAATACGATTCCGAGAAAAATAATATTATTATATACTGTTCGAAACAAAACGAAAAACACAACACGTCATAATAAAAGGATCGGATTGATTTTTTTTCTCCTTTCCTATCTCTCACACCGACCGACTACTGCATCGTAACTTAGGTATATAGGTCGTTGGCGTCGTGTTGTGTAGATTTCATAACTCGTATGGAAAAATTCGTGTTTTTACGCCAAATGTACAATAAACTGTTTCATACGTACGCCTCGATATTATATATAATACTCGTATATTGGGTCGCGTTATCGTCATCGTGTTCCGTTATACGTACGTAGCACACACACACACACATACAAGGTCCTATTATTCGGAAAAAATTATACAGATTATATTTTTATAATATTGTTTACTCGTTATCTACACGTTATTATTATTATTATTATTGCGAACGCATGGTTATTAAATCTATACGGCTGTACCTAATTTGTATAATCTCGAATAAGCCGGGCGCGTTTAACACGACCAAGTTTATCGCGGACCCGGCGCGCTTTTATGCGTTAACATTTGACTTTGCCTTTGAAATCACATCGTCCAAATCGATTAATTTCAGACCTCGTAATAGATTACGACGGGCCGCGGATCACACATTTAAACTCATTACGAACAGTAGACGAACCGTACTCGAACAAGGATAAATGTAAAATCCAACCGCATGTGCATTTTATAGTATGTAATAATAGTGTATTTCATTATGTTCGCGGCTTTATACGTCCAAAGGTCTGCACGCGCGGACCGACACATCCTATTTCAATAGCATATTTTAACCTGCAATTACCAATTATACTGCAGTATATTATATTCGATTCGGCCGCGATACGTTTATAAATCACATGTAGGTCGAGATAAAAAAATAAAAAGGGGATCTAGATCGACTCGCGCTAAACTTCACACTTGAAGCTCGCCGTGTATCCCATGATAATAACAATAATTGGATAAGTGTACAATAATAAGAGGACTCTTTTAAACGCGCGTTTCCATCATTTATCATCATATTATGTATAAACTATATAATATACTATCGTTTATAAACGATTCTCCGTCGAAACGTTTACGATGCAAGAGTAAAACTGCAGACGCTCGTCGAAACCGATAGGAAAACAATAACTATAATATACTGTACGCTCGACGCATCAATTATTTTAATCGCATAATATGCTTTGTTGACTTGCTCATAAGCTCGTTATGCGGAAGTGATATGATCATATTATTTTATACGTCGTGTAGTGACTATATACGTGTGTGTGTGTGTGAAATAATAAAGATACGCGATGATCGGTGTAAAACGGCAGTTTTTTAATCCAATAAGGAATGTGTCGTGTCACGTAACCATATATATAGCCGGAGATTCTGGGAAATATTTGGTCAGTAAACTGATCGTAGAGGGCTTCGTCGTTCCCCTCCCCCATTCAAAAAAAAGCTAATATTTACAAGCCGAATCGGATTTTCTTTTTTTCTAAAACCGAACAGAATAAGATCGACCAAAATATTTCATAGAAATGGAACATTACACATTTGATATTTATTACAGTATACTACTTATCGAATGATGATGCGGTAAAAATCGTTGTTAAATTCATATTACAATATAGTTAAACTGTGTTGTTGTACCGTATACGTGTCGACCTTATTATACGTATATATAGTGTTTTCGGTTCAACGTTTTCCACATTAATAACATAAGAAACGTAAACCTTTGTTCGGTCTTTAATTCAAACTACCTACATATAACTATAGAGTATGCATTATTGGTGTCCATATTTAATATTATTACGTCGACATTATGATTTAATCGATTATATTGACACGTACTTGTGATTAGAATTCTCATTGTCCAGACCTCTTGAAGTTTTTTCTATTTAAAATAACCCTTTTGATTGAAACGACCTATATTATGATTGAACTCGATGTTAATGATTATCGAATATAAGTGGTATATAATACATATTATATATTATATTAGTTCGACGGTAGGAAAGTTTAAAAATTATCAATTTGACAGTATTTATACCGAAATATAAATATACAAAACAATAATAATTATCCTTAAATGTTTAAAAAAAAAACAATTTTAAACTCAAAACCTTTTTCGTCAAATAATAATTGAATCGCCGAATTGCAGAAACCCCATAAGTGACAGAAATTTAAACTTTCGAAAAATTAATAAAAATTTCTCGTTTTCCTAAAAGCTTCTTTTTTTTTCATTCCTCCAAGTTTAAGAGGAATATTCAAACACCGAATATACTCATATACTCATGTACTCACCAAGGTTGAAGGGCAAGGGGTGTAGAATAAAATAAAATAAAAAAAAAGCTGTTTTACGATTTCTGTCACTTATGGGATTTCTGCAATAAGCGATTCAATTGTACTGACGAGAATGAAATTATCGTCGAATAGGTACGAGTATTATGTATTGTGAGAATAAAAACAGGATCATCCTATAGGCTTTAAAATCGAGTAAAAATATACACATCTTATCTTTTCGTTATACTAAATCGTATACAATTTCATATGATGTTATTTAAATTTATTTTTTTTGAGGACGAAGCTTCGACCTCGAATAAATTATTTTGGAGAGCTAATAGAACTTTTTTTACTCGATCACCACACACGAGAGTGCTCGAGTAGTCGAGTGTTTAAAAATTTACCATATGTAAGCCCTAATATAAAGAAATTATAGATTTACATAATATTATGTATAGATAGTTGAGCGGTAGATAAAGTACTCTTGTATAATACACGCGTATATAATATTATATATTAAGAGCAATGTCGATACAAAAAAACGATACGCGCGTATTGTAATTAATAATATAGGTACCTATATAATAATATAATAAACCATATGATTTTCAATACTATAGTATTTATAAACAACCAATGATATAATATATCACATTAGATATCACGCGGTATTCCATATTACATTTTTTTTTTTCGTGTTATTTCCACGAATCGTAGGCTTACACGTACTTTTTTTTTCACTATATACTCGTAGACCGTAAATGTATATTATATCGCATTCGTAACATAATAATCATATATTATACAGTTATTATTAGTGTTATTATATTATGCTATGGCCTATAGTATAATAAATATATATATACATATTAGTTAAACGATAGATATTGCTGTACGTCATGAAAATAGGCTGTGTTATAGGAAAGTCTTGGAATAAATATTCAAACAATATTACAATAATGTATACACGATATGTGTGTGATTATTTTCGAACGTTATTATTATTATTATTATTTCGACTCGAGTGAAAAATTTCAAAACGTATCAAAACGAAGAAAATTTATACATTTTGCATTTTTTCTTCTCGTTAATATATAGAAACCCCGAAATCTTTTTTTTCGAGTAATAATAAAACACATATGGGCAGGAATTTTCATAGCTACACGTTAGTCGTTAATTATGAATGAGATAGTACACATGATATATTATACCGTACAGTCCGTACAGAATCTAAACAGGCGGACGTATTATAAATATACACGTATCGAGTACTATACGCGTATTATGTATATGTACGTATATATATTACGTTGTAGAACACATGCGCGTAATGCGAATAATTATACGTAGGAATATGCGCGGCGACTTTTTCGCCGCGGCACGAAAAAATTCCAAATGCTGTACACGTTTGTTTCTTCGTACCGTAAGAATCCCTTAATTATACAGTAATTTCGCTCATTGGAAATAATTAAAGGACGGCGGCGGTTGATCACGTAAAAAGTAACCGACTGTGATGCGTACATAATATGCATACGTGGTCCGGCAGATAATATTGTGGTCATGATCAATGCCTTTCTCTGCAGAAGTGTGTGTGTGTGTGTGTGTGTGTGTGTGTGTGTGTGTGTATAAATATATACGTGTACGTTGAAATTTATTAAGAATGTGCGTACACGCGTATTATTATTTTATTAAAAATATAAGTATATTTCTAAAAAGAATATTACGAGTCGTTCGAAAACGTGTTCACGTTGTTGCGAAATCGACACTCTTCAAAGTTCGGCATAAATAGTATAAACGAGACGATATTATATTAAAATATTATTGAAAATTTCCACGTGACGTCCATTATACATATTACGTATTATGTCGTATTAATGCGGTCGGTAAAAACGTTGTGCGGATTTCATTCTGTTTTTTTAACGTGAGTCATCGTTTAATTATAGACTATTTGACAGCATAGACGGAAGGTATTAAGGAATCGTTTCAACGGATATATATTTATAGGTATGTGTAACGTACGTTTTCCTCGATCAAATATATCTGTACGATTATTTTTTTCATTAAACTTCGGAGTAATTGCGTACGCGATTGTTATACCTGCCGCTGTAATAATAACACTGAATTTCGCATACGCGTTTATAAACTATACATATAATATATATAGTACGTATATAATATGAGAGAAAATATGACATCGTGATGCATAAACTTAAGAAAAACATTTTGATAATGTTCGGAAAATATGTACACCGCGCGTATATAGTAAAATATGGCTTTGAAAGTTTAATAAACACTTGGCGTGCAAAAGTTAATGTTAATAACGACTGTGTATAAATAAAGTACGTTAATTGGTATATAGTGCTAAAAACTTTCGGCGATTAAAATTGAACGTATATAGAATAATAATACTTATATAGTGTGTAAAGTTAATACGCGCGCAGATACGTATATATACATGTATAGGCACCAACGCCATAAACCATATATTATGCAGCTACTAGCAACTATAATATCCGATATTGTTATACAGACATTACACGAATAATAACGAACGAAATAAAAACCATCACAATCAGAAATACAGAATAAATATACCAACAATACTATTCTCCTTCGACATTTTCGTGATTTGCATATGGCCTCAACTATATAGACGCACGCGTTGTAAAAATAAGTGTGTATTATATACACGAGTATATAAGACGTATTGTATATACATTTATGGTATATATTATTCAATATGAATCGTCCGATTTTTGTCGCTGCGTAAAAACAAAAAAAATCACCTCAACGTCGTCGGTATAATTATTTCGTTATGTATATTATTGTCCGACGAATAATCGATTATACTGTAATGTAAATTATTCGCATATTAAATCACGGAAATCGCATAATTAGGTCATACAATAGGTGCAGTATAATATATGTACCTATATAATACTCGTTTAGTCACAATTTTATTTTTTCACTGTTGTCCACTATACCTTTATTACGTTATAATATACAATATGACGATGTCTTCTATATTATTGTTAGTGTTTTATTTAGATATATTATACGCGCATCCGTGATATATTATTATTTCCATTGAGAACATATTATATTATTGTAATCGAATTTATTATAAATAATAATCGAATGTATAATCTAATATACGTATACGTATGTCCGCGCGGACATAGGAAAATCAGAGTATACGGAAGAGAGATAATAATATAACAATAATACCCATTTAAAGATGGTAAATTTATGTAGTGAGAGTATTATTATAATACGTATATAATAAATAATATACTTATATACAATAACGACGTCACAAATTTAATACACAACAATAACACTGTAATTTGACGTGAATCAGACATCATTATACATTGTGCTACAAGTACAAGTATATTATGTATATATATATACAGGTACATAGGTACATACCGCGAAGTTTGATGTTTTCAACGGTATATATTGTGTATGATAGATACAACTATTAGACTATAGAATATATGTATGTAATATATATGATACGTAGGTGCTTGCAGGATTTAAAATCGGACACGTCGAAGAAAACCATGAAATTGATAATAATTTTTCTTTGCGATGAACAATTTTGTTCCGCGATATAAAGTCATATTCTATAATATTGTCTATATTATAATATTATGATGAATATATATTATGTGTATGCATCGTGTAAAATATAATTGGATTCATTATGCACGTTAGAAAAAAAAAAAAAAAGTCTCTCGGACGATTCATACAAATACAGCGATAAGCTATCGAAACATTCAAAACAAGTTGGTTATAGAATAGTTTCGTAAAAAAAAAAAAAAAAAAAACTCTTGGCGTGTACATGATTTTTATGTTATACGTATATATTATACAGGGTAGACTATAAGCGTTGTGTTTTCATTGTTATGTCGGCTACTATAAATTCATGCAAGTTTTATATCATATGGATTTGGATATTATTATAATATCGACATGAAAACTATACAAGGCTATAATTTTCATGTGTTTTGTATTTACTATAGAAAAATTATATCCCAACGAAATTATTGTATTATTTATTGATTTTTTTTTTTTTTATAAATTATAGAAAACACCGGGATCGTGGTGGGACGACGATTCGCCGAAAATAATTCGAGTGACAGAGGAGGTGCTGCTGCTGTGTAATATCGTAATAATTTTCAGCGCAATGGGAATCGGACTTGACGTCCGTAAGAACACACCTATACGAACATAATATTTTGTTTTAAAAAATAACCTTGAAAATGTTAAAATTATTTATTCGAATAAAAAAATTACCGCTATATTATACACATATTATGTATAATAATATGAAGTATAATTATTTAAAATAATATAAAATGTATATACATGTACACATGTAATATGTCAAATTGTATAGTATGAGATAGGGAGTGAGCGATGGAAAGAAAAATTATAAAAAAATAGTAAACACTTAAACTGCCCTGCCGTGATGATTTTGCTATTGATTAGTGAGAAAAATAATTGAAAATGTAAAATAAAATCAGTTGTTCGCAGATAATATACGTTATTGTAGTATACATTTTTAGCTAGGAAAGTATAAAATACGTTGAAAAAATAAAAAATAAAAGTCCGAGCCATTATATATACATATTAAACCTATATTATAAATCCACCGAGGCAACAGCAGATGCGACTTTTTAAAATATATACATATGCTACGCGTGTTGAATGAAAGTATATATACTTACATATTATATATTATAGGTACCAGTAAATTGTAAGTATGATAGTAAGTATATTATACAGTGAATGGAAAGAAAAAAAAAAACGTTATTAGGTGTGTTATTAAACACTATATTATTATTGATAGTATTAAAACGAATTGAATTCGATTATGAATATACATAATATATATGTATAGGAATACCGGGCCGGATAGTAATTAAAAATTATTTCCCAAGTCAAAAATAATATGACCACAATATGCATTAAATATAATATTGTACGGACGTATACCTTCATAATAATATAGCCGATGCCCGCCAGTATATATATTTATAATAAGGCACTAATAACGTATTATCAAAGGTTGGGATATTCTAACGATTAAAAGTCCAGTCGCGCCTATTATATATTATAATGTACCTATGCTATATAATCGCCAAGACTATAATAAATACACGCACTCGTATAATATATTAAACGATAAAAACAAAAAAAAATCGAGAAATACGCTCGAGTGTAATAGGTATAATACGAAAATTGATAATTATTATTATCATATACGCGCGGACTGCACACGCCACGTATTTAACCTTTAATAATATTCGTCTATACGGGCACAGTCCGATAATACAACTATAACAATAATAATATATTTATATATCGGTGAGATTATTCATAAAAAAAAATAAGACAAAGGTACCTACCTATCGGATGCATTTTTTTTATTTCATTTCGAATCAACAGATTACTGGGCCTCGCTGAGATATTATATAATATCTATGTAGTTTCAAGTGTATTTTATACGAATCGCATAAAAAAATCGAAAAATCGAAACGATAAATATGAGATGTAATAACTAGAGCGCGGATTTTTATGCACTAAAAAGTATCAAAATATGCCATATAATATGCAGTAAAAATCATGAAAATATGCAAAAATATGCAGTCGATGTAACAGAGTGGTATGTCGATAACGACGATATCCGACTGACAGAGCAAGAGCGATTAAGTTTACGTCGTGCCCATAAAATGTATTTTTAATTTTTCTACTTGACAAAATATTATTTTATAAATTTTTTTAAATTTTTGCTTCAATATGCAATAAATATGCAATACATTTTGAATTTTGCCTAAATATGCAAAATTATGCAATAACATTGAAATATGCAGAAATATGCAAAAAAAAATTTCACCATTTGCTTCAAATTATGATGATTCGTAGAGAATACTGACAAAAATCCAAAAATATTAAAAGGAAACAAATATGCAATTGCATAGAAATCCGCGCTCTAGTAATAACCTACACACAATCGTAATACATAAACTGAACGCGAGACGTCTTTTGTCTGTATAGCTCGTTTTTATGAATAATGTGTATAAAATAATCAAACGCGCTTATAATACGCGTGTATTAAAAATCATCGTAAATAATATGATGCGCGCAAATCGTTAAGTTTTCGAATAATAATAATAATACAAAATATACACGTAAAGAACCTAGCGTTTCTACCCGTACGCGGTCGATTCGTCGGCGATTCGGCCGTTTCGGAGGCGCGCATAATATCAATCGCGCCGCGTGCCGTATAATATAATAACAGAAATACGCTGGGCGTTTCGAACGCGGCGGCGGCGGGGGAATTTTATTTATTTTATTCTAGAAATCTGGCGCGCGCGGCGTACACGTCGTTTATACCTGGTGCCCGTCATCACCTGTGCGCGCGCGGCGACGAGAGCAGAAAATCGATGACGGCCGGCGACGGCGACGGCGACGGCGGCGGCGGCGGCGGCGAACGTCGCGATAGAACCGACGCGAACGCGCGCGCGCGTATATTATTTAGGTATTTTACGGTTGCGGTGGAATATTGCACTCGAGTTAATTATTGCGGCGAAACTCACGCGGACGAACGGACAGATGGAAGGAAAGGAAAAAAAAAAGTACGAGAAAAAAGTAATCGGGGGGGATGTCGGCTGCGGCGACGGCGGCGGCGGCGGCGGCGGCGGGCGCCCCGGCTATTCTCACTCCCCCGCCCGAGACGCCCACCGTCGCCGCCGCCGCCGACAGGGTTTT